>CM054057.1:621829529-622134328 GCA_028641055.1 Alopecurus myosuroides | reverse complement strand
ACCGCCTGAGGACTGCAACGAACACACAATTTCCTTTCCCTTAGGAGTGACCGGAGACATGTTAATTGGCGTTAATGCATAGTTTTTCAGCAGCTCCAGCGCCTCTGTATGTGCCGTGTTACCACCATGAGCAGGGGACAAGTCAATAGCCATGCTCGTAGCATCCCCCGCTTCGCCTTCCAAGCCAGCAGCGGAGTCAAGCACATCATCTCGGACCCCTCTGGTAGAGGAATCGGAAGGCGTCTTCAAGTCCCACATGTAAGGTACGAAGTCTCGTTCTGGCACAAAATCCTCAGGCTCTGGGCGGAAAGTGAAACTATACCCTTTTAAAGGTAGCACACCATCCGTGTTCGTGTAAGGACCCACCTCATCCACGTTGTTGAACACCTCGTCATCTGACAGCGCCATCCGCAACGGAACAATACCTCTACGAGTAGAGCCAAAAGGTCCACATCCAAGGTAATACCAATGAGAGAGCCAACCGCCCACAGACCTAGGAAGTGTCTCAATGGATTTGGCACCCCTTCCACATGCACCCACGTCTGGTAGAACTCTAGTTTAGGCTCAACGTCTTCTGGCTTCCACTTGCTGAACATCAGCCTAGTAGATTGAGATGGCACCCCAAAATCCATCCCATCGAACCTCTCCAATTCTGCCTTCGACAGGAACACCACCTTGAAACGGTTATCCCCACTAGGAAGCGCTTCCCACTTCCACCGCGGGGCGGAACTCATGCGAGCAACCGTCATCTCGACCAGTTTCGCCGTTGCGGCAGTGCCAACCACCATGACCAGCGCTACCGGTCCCCCAGACGCATCCCCCTCCTGAAACAAGCTATCCGGGAAATGAGAGAACATTGTATGAAAGCTACCAATCCCTCCAATGGACACTGCTGGCTTAGGGAGGCTGAGAGTAGGGCACTTCTTCATGGGGTGCTTCTTGGAATCGCACAAGTAGCAGTAGTGATCCACCGGGCAATGTTTTTTTGCATGCGTGTCCACCTCGCATTTCCAACACCTGGTCTTCCGAACCACCGCAACCGCGGCAACGTCAACCCCCAGGGGTCCAGCGGCGGCGAGCACCTGCTGTTCAACCATGGGGGTTGGTAATGCTACAGATGCCTCGAGTGTCCCAGTTGTCGCTGCGACCGGAGCCAGCTTCTTCTTCTTGTTCTTGCGTCTCACCACTCCCGCGGCTGCCACCGAACCAACCGCGAACCCATGTCCGGTCGGTGCCGCCACAGCTGCGATTAACGGAGCCGCTGCGGGAGCAGCAGCCATCTGTACCGCTACTGGGTTAAGCGCCGGCGCCACGCTTGGGCCCGCAACCACCGCCGCCGCATGAGCCAGACCTGGCAGGGGTGGCATCGGCCTAGGGTTAGGGGCCACCCCTTGCTGCATCGGCGCGAACAACGGCGGCCCGGCCATCGGCCTGGCAACGCCAGCCGCCATGCCGCTCCCAGTTCCCGCGCCCGTCGGTACGCCACGCCCCGCGCCGCGTCCTCGGCCTGCTGGTGCCGGCCCCGGGGGCCGCAGTCCGCTCGCAGCACCCGCACGCTGGGGGCCGCCATCTTCGAGGGCGGCAAGGTCAAGACCTGCAGGAACGATCTTCGGCTCGGCGTGGACGAGGAAGCGATCGGAGAAGGTCCCTTGGAAGGAGGAGGCGCCGTCGACGAGACCTTCACAGTCTCACGTACCCTAGCCCGATCCGACTTGGACCACAGATATGCGAAAGCCCCCTGGAAGTAGCCCCAGGGCTTTGACTTGGGCCCACCGGTCCCATGTGACGTCATGTCCGTTTGAACCGCGGCCGCGCGCTCGATTCCCCTGATTCCGGATCGCAGATCGCCACCGCTCCCTCGCCGGACATCTTCTTCAAACCCGGCACCGCGTCCATGCACTCCTCTGGGAAAAAGTGGCCAAGACACGGAGCCGGTGTGATCCGCGGACATGGGACTGGCCCCTTCCTTCCGACGTGAACCACCGGAACCCGCAGACGGCGCCCCACCGGACTCGACGACCTGCCACCGGCAGACACAACAGGTATCGGCGACGGAGACGCCACGGGGCTCGTCGAGGAAGTACCTGCCGAGTCCGCCTCCGACGCCGACCGCGATAAGCCATCCGCTCGGCCTTTCTCCCAGAACCGAGAGTCTCTTGTCGGAAAACCCGCACGGGCCCATAACTCCTCCGCCCGCACTTCGTCGGACACCGCAGGCCGATCAACATCGGCGGTCGAAACCTTCCAGACGTCACCTAGCACCTCCTCCGCCGCCGTAATGGCGACACCCGCAGTGCACGCGTCAGCACCAGCGGCGTCTTCGAGAACACCAAAATGAGACCCCCCCGCCCGAGCTCGTCGGAGACGCGGAGAGGAGAGGATCTCCCGGGGCCAGGGTGAACCGCCGGCGGCGAGGACGCGCCACATCCGAAGGTGGATCACCCGGGGGCGGTCCTGTCGCCATCAGTCTCAAGGCAGACTTCTTGTCAAATCACGATGATTTGAGCGCTTGAAAAACCGGCGAGAATGAAAAGGTCGCCGCATTCAGCACGTGCCATATCAACTTTTCTTCCTCTCGCAGGCTATCACAAAAGCGTATCCTTCACATTGTTGTTGTTGTTGGTTATTGACTGCTAAACAATAAAAAACGAATTGATTTCTTCCAACAACACATACATGCGAGTCCGCATAAGCATGATAGGCTCACAAGTATACGTATCGATTTCACATGCATGCGAGCTCGCAGCCTGAACCATGATTACTCAACACGGACTTATTGGAAAACTGGAAAGCACAAGACGACCAAGATCCAGAGATAGGTGACTAGTTGAAGAAATATAAATTACAGATGTTACGCTTCTAAGCATCTCCAGCCGAACCTGACTGACCCTGGCCTGCCTTATTTTTGCGCGGCGACAAACTTTTTTATCCTCGTCACCCCTAGTAGCCTAATCTCTCCTATCTAAAAAACAAATTTTGTTCCTTCAACCATCACCCAAAACCATCCTGTCGTCAAGACTCTCATCCCTCCTCACACTCCTCCATCAATAGCGAAACGCTTCTCTATACCCTATATATCCCAAAAAAAACTTTCCCGCAAGCCTCTCATCCTCTCTCCCATCACGATTCATTCCATAGTTCACCGCCACCCCCACCTTATCCCCTCAACACTCTTCTCTCCTCCCGTCGCCGCCGGCCCCGACCTCCAACATCACTGCCCTGCAACCTCACGGACGTGCGCGAAAACTACACCATCATTTTCCGCTCGCCGGCGCAACCCCTAGGGACGTCGAACGTGTCCTCGGCGTTGTCGCATGGGAGCCAGAAATTTCGTCGACCTCCTACGTTCGCCCTGCCAAACCAGGTCCAGTGCCACATACTCCTATCAGAACTCAACCTCTCTAGTGGTGGCGCGCTGTCGTGGTGGAAATCTCCCTTCCTTAAGGCCGAAGGGCGATGGAGTCCTACTGGCGGTCGCGGATGGTGGACGACATCAGGTGGAGGACGACAAGGTTACCCACGTAAACAAGCTCGAGGAGATTTGCAAGCTGCTGCACGCCTCCGACGCCAACATGGACGAGAAAATCACGGACTTCGGCATCCGCCTTCTCTACGACAAATATCCCCGTCGTCGAGCAGAAGATGAGTCGTGGGCTGCCACTCATGTGTGCGCCCCCCCTTCTTTGTTTTGTTCTTGTGGTACGTGGTGTCTCTAATTTTCTCGTCGAATGTCAGAACATGGCAGACAAAATTGTGTGTCCCCTTTCATTGTTTTTTTCTGGTGGAATTGGACACTTGGACTGTTATGTGCCAATATGAGCTGTTGGCTGATCAAATTGAAAATAACGTAAAGAGCAATCGAGGCAGGAAGCCAAAAGTAATGCCTATGAGCAGAATATAATCCATTGCTTTCCCATAATGTAAGGGTACAGGTATTCATTTCGAGGTAAGGTGCGCATGATCACTTGGTTTAATCCGGAAATCAGCTTCGTACATGGAGAAATATTGGGGGGTTGTCCAAGTGATCAGCTAGGCACGAAGATTTTTTCTTTTTTTTGATAAAGAGAAGTATATTAATATCGCGGAGATACAAATTACACCCGGCCTCTGCAACCACGCAATGGATGCACACAGCCGAAAGACAATAAAAAGAAGAAATGAAAAAGAAGAAAAGTCCCGCTACAGGGTTACAGTCCTCGCGGTATCCGCACAACCACCACCTAAACAACAGCTGACGTCCAACTCTTCGAAAACAACGTCTCCAAGAAGAACGGTGCCAGGCACAACCAATTAAGGCCAGACCTTGGGTTTTCACCCTGAAGATAATCCTCGCTCTAAAAACAACGGCTCCAACAAGACCAGTGCCAGGCACAACCAATTAAGGCCAGACCTTGGGTTTTCACCCTGAAAGGTAGGATTTTGGACTCCACGCATATTGTCTCCCCATCTGACATACAGATGCCACGAATCTTGTAACTCCAAGCCAGTTCCCCATCGATGCAAAGACTCCGAACACCGTTGCTAGTCCTCCAATCTCGCATTCGATGACTGAGCATTCAACCAAATTCCACCGATCCAGCAATCTCCAGGCGTTGCCTATGGGAGTCGCCGGCGGAGCCTTTCGGTCGATACCCCGGCTTTATCAAAGAAGACCTACATCATGATATTCATCTTCGCGCGACAGGAAACCCTAGGACCACCGCCATTATTCTTCAGCCTCGCGGCCCGACATCACGAAGCCACTCCCAGCAGGAAAGCATCATAGAAGGGGTAGACCATTGCCCAACACTAGGTCGCCGGCGTGACCAAGGTCGTAGCCAGACTACCACGGCCAGCCAAGGACGGATCCGATACCCAAGATCGCTAGATCAGGCATCAAATCCCCACGTCCCCAAGCGATTCCCGGATCTGATCCTGGCGCCCGCCGGCGACGCAGCACCCCCGCCGTACCACCTTCCCGCCGGGAGGCTCAAGCGCCGGCCCTAGGCCGCGCCGCCCCATGCCCACCGCCGGCTCTCCACCGCCTCCATGGAGCGCCGCCGCGGAGCACCTCTCCTGCCCACCGTTGGTGACGGGGGCGCCGCCACCACCGCCGGTGACAGGCGGCAGCGACGGCAGGGTCGGGAGGGTAGAAGGGGCTCGGGAGGGAGGGAGGTGCGGTCGCCTCCGGAGTCGCCTCGAGGGAGCGGCTCGGGAGGAAGGGCATGAAGAGTATTTAGTCCACATGTTTTGAAGGTCTTTTATGAGGATTTTGTTTTTATGATTTGCTATTTGGAGATATGTTTGTTGCAGTTTTTGCTTCTGACCCAAGGTTTCAATACTGTATTTGACGAGATCGACTGTAGGACTGAAATCTGTCTGGTTTATTCATTTTTGCTGCTTCAGTTGAAACAACATGGACAATGTGTGTTGTCGATTCGTAGAGTTCAGCAGTGGAGTATTGTTGCCATCTTGGTTCCTAGCTCTCTCCTTGCTCACCATGTCTTGCAACCGAGTAATGGCAAATAAAAGTTGTGCTATTTATTTCCATAGTATAGGAGCTAGAATCTGAAAAATCTTGCTTGTTTTCTTTGGACCTAACCGTATGGCATTTAATTCCATAGTATAGCAGCTATATCTATTTTTTTTTCTTTCTGTTTAACCTAAGATGGATAATTACGGCTCATTGCTTTATTTTACTCCAGTATATCTTATTTGGTGCGACGATCAGTTGGTAGCAATGGGACGCATGAAGATGCCATTATGAGGGTGCAGAGAACAGAAGACATATGTCCTTCACGGTGCATAATCCCTCCAACATAATTGCCGCCATCGCTAGCTCAACTTCGACATCCTAGCACTTATCAGAATTTCCCCGCCTCTTATTTTATGCTTTCTATTGAGAGAGTATAATCAAGAAGTTAATTTGTTTTATGATGTACTGCAGGGGTCAGCCTTTTTCTGAACGTGGATACTAGAGAGAAAGCTAGCTGTTCGTCGTCATTGGCTGCAGGTAACAGCATTGGGAACTTTGACTAAAATACTTCTTCTTTCCATAAGGAGGATATTTTACAATACGACGATAAATCACAATTATCTGCTCTGCAGAAGAGCTTAATGTTATTTTATGGTGATCCAAATTATATGAAGATAAATATAAAGGAAATCTCGGACGGGGCGGAGCGAGACCCGTCACCTAAGCCTTAAGGCCGAAACGTACCTCTTGTTACCGAGTTGGAGTTGGATTTTCCCTTGCCGACCTTGTTAGGTCAGGACCGCCTATATATACCTCTTGTAACCCGTCGCACGGGACAATCCAAACATTGTAAATCCTGGCGCATCGGATAAGCCGTCGCACGGGATAATCAAGACATTGATAATCCACACATTGTAACCTCACCTACATAAAAGAGTTAGAATAATCAACCAAAAGCCTATATTATTTGTTTTACAATATAATTGATCCACAAAGCCGTAAAGAGAGTTAGAATAATCAACCAAAAGCCACCGTCACACCTACATACTCTTGATGAAGGGGGTGGTCAAAGTCGGAGCACATACCCTGACCTAACACATCAACGCGCGCGCATCATCTAATCTGGTTGCTTCCACCAAGCCGCCCCATGACGAATTGTGAGCACATAACCGATTCAGGAGTCCCGCAGTATACACCAACGTGCACACTCGGAATTCGCTTCCGCCAACATCTGCCAAACCATTTTCTGGAGAGTTCAACGCATAAACCATGCAAGACCTGCCATCGACGCCGCCATGGCACCAATCAAAACCACCTTTATGCGGACGTCCGTCATTCCGCGTCCATCACCGAGACTCCGCGGCGCCACGTCGCCAAGACTCCCCATTGTCGATGTAGTAGAAACACCGCTCCACCTCCACACCCCTCCCGCAAGAGCGTACTCGAAAACGATGCCCCCAAAGAGGGAGAACGACACAGGTAGTGCAGTCATCGCCTCATCTAGGAAGATCCAGGTCTAGTGTTTCCCCCAAAGAAGCAAGACGGGAGGCTCGAAGTCGCAGGACAACGGCTACAGGAAGATAACGACACATGTGAGCGCCGTCGTCATCGGCTCCTGCTCGGATCACGACTTTCGCCGGCCGACCACCAGAACCTCCCAAGGTCCACCGCGAAGGACATCCGAGATCCCCGGCTGCCCCTTGCCGGGATTAAACCATCGCCCCTGCGAAGCCGCCGCCGGGACACGGTGTGAGATCCCAAGAACCCCCAGACCAATCTTAACACGAAGACCACCACCGGAAGGAGGAGCCACCACCAAAAACCGGGGCCGCCACCCCGACTCCCATGTGTTGCGGGCAGAGTTGTAAGTCGGCCACCGTCGTCCCGCACAGGAGCAGCCGGCCGACGCCATGCAAGCCAGCCCCTCAGGGCCACCACCGCCACGCAGCCAGTGCCTCAAGGACGCCGCCGTCACACACATAGTCCGGCGCCTCCTGGCCGCCGCCGCCACACACCACCGCAGTTTAACAATCCCGATGGCGCCGCCTTCAAGATCCCTGAGCGCGACTAGTAGGAACCCCGCCGCCACCGTGCCGCGTGCGAAGGGGAGAGGATCACCGGCGGCTGCAAGGGGAGGGGAGGAAGTTGGGGGAGGAGGAAGGTGGTCGAAGGGAAGGGACGCCCGGGACGGCGTGGCGATGCCGGTGTCATGGGGGTCGTCGGGGAGTTTGGCCTCGGTGTTGCCATGTATTGTTTGCTACTATAATTGATTGTAAAGAAAGAGAATGCATATCATGGTGCTGGGTGTAACTCCAACGTTCATTGGTTATCCGAGAAATCACAGAAGGCAAACCAGGTCACCGTGCATATACCCCGGAGCGCATGTGCCATATCAGATGTGTGCCTAGAAGACTAACGTCGTCCAGGTACTCCAACCTATCGTCTTCTACTTCCAGCCAAATACTCGGTAAACTGGGGCTGCCTGCGTGAGGTTATGCTGACTAGAGGCTTCCCCCAACTGTGGCGTGACGGGCTTGAGACGATCTTTACGTCCTCCCACTCCGCCGTCCTCCTTAACGGCATCCCGGGAAGATGGATCCGCTATCTCCGCGGCCTCCGACAGGGCGATCCGCTCTCGCCCTACCTCTTTCTCATTGTGGCCGACGTCCTTCAGCGCCTCATCCGCTTTGACTCCACGATCCGTTACCCGCTCGTCGATGATGCCCCTTGCCCCGTCTTGCAATACGCAGATGATACCTTGATCATCATGCGAGCGGACGCTGCCCCCGTTGTCAGACTTTCCCTCCTCCTTCAGGAGTTCGCCGATTATACCGGCCTCCAGATCAATTTTCACAAGACTACCATCGTGTCTTTGCACACTCCTGCCGCCCTCCTCGCCCAAATCCAATCCACGCTACAATGTCGTGTCGAAGGATTCCCCCAGACGTACCTAAGCTTGCCGCTCTATGCTGAAAATCTCAGGCTGGACGCGTTCTGCCCGCTGATTGCCAAAGTTGACAGGTACCTGCGGGCTGGCAGGCTCTCCTACTCTCCCCTGCTGGTCGTCTTGTCCTGTTGAACTCCATGCTCGACGCGCTCCCTTCGTACGCTATGGGGGCCCTCTCCCTCCCGGCTGGCGTGATCGAAGCTCTCGACAGACGCCGGCGCCCGTTCCTCTGGGCTGCAAGTGATCGGGTCTCCGGCGCACAATGCCTCGTGGCATGGGGCTACGTCTGCCGCTCGAAGGAGGAAGGAGGGCTCGGCGTGCGCGCCATCGGCACCTAGAACATGTGCTTGCAGGTGAAACTGCTTCACCGGCTGCAGACCGCCACTGACCAATCCTGGCCCCGGTGGGTCTGGGCTTCCCTCAATGGCACGCCGCTTCACGGCGTCGCCGCCTCTGGCCCATTGTGCGGTGCACACTGGAAATGTCTACTGCGGCTACTGCCTCTCTATCGAGCGATCACCGCCGTTTGTGTTGGGAGTGGCTCGCGTTCGTCGTTCTGGCACGACTCGTGGACGTCCATGGGTCCTCTGGCTATCGCGATGCCGGAGCTGCTCAGCCACTGCACCTCGCCGAACGCCACAGCTCGTCAGCTGGTCGAGCAGGGCTTGGACAGTGCTCTCGGCCCCCGCCTGTCGCCCACCGCTGCTCGGCAACGACTCACGCTCCTGAAGTTCATGTCCACTCTCCAGCTCGACAACGACACCGTCCCCGACTCCCGCTCACTGCCGCTCTGTGGGACTTCCGGGAACAAGCTCAAGAACTCTGCGCTCTACAGCGTGTGCTCGTTCGGTGGCGGCAAGTTCGCCCAAGTCGATTTCGTCTGGTCCACGCACGCCCCCTCCGGCACAAAATTCTTCACTTGGCTCTTCATGCTGGGGCGCACCCAACGCCGCTCCAACCTGCTCCGTAAAGGTATCCTTCGGCCTGACGCGAGCGGATGCCCGTTGTGCGACTGCACGACGGAAACCGGGGCTCACATCGCCTTCCAGTGCGTCTTTGCTCAGCAATTCTGGGCTGCGCTAGGTGCTCGCGCCGATCCCACAAGAAGCTCTGAAGACGTTGTGTCCTGCCCTCTGCCTGCCGGGGTGCCTGCTCGCACTGCGAGCATGCTCAGCGTTCTCTGCATCTGGGAGCTATGGAAACATCGCAACGGCGTGGTTTTCAACGGCAAGGAACCCTCCCTGTTGCGCGTTCGCAAATGCTGCCACGTTACAACCATCCTCTGGCGCGTTCGTCTCCCGCGCGAACAGCGCGCTGATGTGGACCACTGGCTCGCTTTCATCCGCCCCCACGTCTCTGAATTCCATCTCTGAATGTAAGTTTGCCTTGCTTAGGTAGCAGGTGTCTCTCCCCCGCCCGTGCATGCCACGCCTTGTAAAATGTAATCAACACCCCGTTTTGATATATGGAAAATTCAGGTGGGAGCCTTTCGTGCCCCCAAGGTGAAAACTCAAAAAAAATAAAAAAAAATAAAAAAAAAAAAAACGGCCCTTCCCCTACAAGGTTGTTGCTCGAGTTGTCTTCTTCCGAGTTCGTTATTTATGTTGTTTTTTTGTAAATGTAACGAATCCGGCACGTAATAAATCTATATTTATTATAACCATATGCGTTATTCCGATTTGTATTATTGATCATCTTTGCCGGCTTTCTATTAATGACTCATCATCAAAAAAAAAAAGTTTCCCTATATTAATTAGAGATTGGACTCCAACCTTAACCAAAAGAACAAATATACATATGGTATCCCTTTCTTATTTTCTCATGCTACTATGCAAATAATTTAAATTATGTTTAGAAACTAGACTGCATTTTGCCTCTGTAGTAACATTCAAGATCTGATATTTCATCTATCTCCAAGCACCACGATGTTACCTTAGGTTTAGAGAGTGCAACGAGAAACCGTTATACTATTATTCAGACCTTGCCTTATTCAGAAAATAAACAAAAAAATCTCTCTAACCTTTTTAATTTTGAGCTCATTTTTGCGAGGAATATTTGTAGTTCTACAACTATCTCTTATTCCATGGTAAACTAAAATTTTAAAAATTTCGCTTAGATCAATCTAGGACCTTGTGAAAGTGTATTATATTGGGAGAGGTTTTAGTTACCAATATTTGAAGACAAAATATAATTATTCTTACATTACTGTCCATTCTCTCCGTTTGACCCAAGTCAAGCAGCGATCCCAGGGCAGAGACTGCTCGCGCGATGCCAGTAAACCGTGATCCCTGGCCACAGAGACTGCTCATGGGCGGCCACAAATCCAACTTCATCTATAATTTAGGCTTTTTATGGTTCACTTTCTGGGTTAAATTCTAACACGCAACCTCAATATTGAAATGATATATTATAAACAAGACATCAAATCAAATCTCCCAAATCAATGTAACGCGGTCTAAAAAAAATGAACTTCCAGAAACTCTCGGTACTTCACCACACGAGAAAATTAATTTTTTTTTCGTATTCGACGGTTTAAGAGCAAACCAATAAATTAAGTTCCACCATGAAGTACTACGAGAGAAAGCCAGGGAACAATGCGATGTTGACGCAGGAAAATCACAACAATATAGGTGATCATGCGAAGTTGGACGCATTTGCAGCCACCGATCGCCCAAAAGCATCCGCATGTCCTCATTATTCATGTTGCATTGCTGTTTGAGATGAAACTGAGGAAGTGTCAAAACAATGTAATAAATCGCCAGAATATGTTATTCTTCACAATTTAAGCATAAAAATATCATATCGACTAACACAAACATGTGGGTATCACAACGATACATGATTGTTATATATGTTCAGTCATAAATCAAAATGGTCATTGGTCAACCTTAAATACTATATGCGTTCTACTTCCAAAATATGAGATAAAAATTTATGATGCCTTCATATCCAAAGAGGACATGTGTTATTCACATTATAAACGAAAGTATGTTTATAGAATGAGAGATACAAGAAGAAATTCAATCAGCCACTGTTAGTTCGTACTAGCAAGCAGTGTCATATACAAGGAAATTTTCACTCTGATATATGTGTATCAGACATCATGCATAAACCCATGAGTATGAGCGTAAATTCTACCACTTATATACGAGTAATGTAATATACTATCGACTAAGTGAAATTTAAAAACAATGTGTTACAATCTAGAAAATAGGTTATACAAAATCCTGATTATATATAATATATAAGTAGCTAAGATTCTAAACATGATGTATTAGTGTCAATAAATATAGGCAAGAAAACGATTTGATCAGCGTCATTATAAATGTATGGATCAATCAGATTTTCCTCTTATATATGATTTTCAATAGGCTTTAGGTCCAATCTAGAATTTTACATCGATTGGTTAGAAAACCATAATTATCACATATATAAGTGGTTCTTGCTAAAGCAGGAACACGTTATTTTCTAGAAGCACTGCAAATTGCTACGGGACGTCGTTGAATGAATGACATCATTAGTGATAAAGTCTGATGTCGCAACGTTATTTTTTAACGTTATTTTCTAGAAGCAGGAACACGGTATATGAGACTATAAGTTGAATGAACAGCATCATTAGTGATGATGTCTGATGTCGCAAGGTTTAACAAAACTAACCATTCTATTGAGTGGTGTCCCACTGCCTGATAATTTAGTATGTGTCTAGCAGATTACAACAATATTCATTTACTCTATAAAATTTAATTTGGCAACAATATTCATTTACTCTATGAAATTACAAGGATGATAAATCTGTGATTGCATTTGGAAATACAATATAGACATCCAAGTAGTAGTAGGGAAGTAAAGAGTAATTGATTTCATACAAAGAAGATTGTTTTACTTACGGATCCATCATGGTAGCGTATTTTTAAAATAGTCCTATGGAATTTTATGGCAAGAGAGAAATAAATACACCTCCATTAGTCCTCAAGCTCTAATTACTCTTTCCTATCCACATGGCCATTCTAACTAGCCCATGACACAGAGATGCTCACACGTAGGGTTTCAAAAATATAACCACAATAAATACCTTGTAATATTCCTTAGTAGGCAAGTGGTTCCAAATCGTCTCATGGAATGCATCAACTAATGTTTCTTAACTAGTATCATTAAATAGGCCAAGCAATAAATATTGAACTCAAAAAAAGTTATTACAGTTTTACTTGGCTATAAAAAAATCAGATGCAGTATGTAAATTGCAAAACAATGTAACTTAAACTAGGGCACTATACACATAAATAAAATGCTAAGAGGCCAACCTTGCACAATCATCCTTGAGCGCGGGGAAAATGGGAGGCCAAATCATCGTCAAGGGATATATATGACAAAAATAATGATCTTCTCTTGTCAGCCCAGACAGTTTGCGCAGCCTCCTGCACTTGACATCCAAATAGAGTGTCCACGGGCCCATCTGCAGGAACAGAAACTCAGCTGTATAATCCCCCTTGTGATTTATCCAGAGAAGAGCAGTAGGTTCATCCACGAGAAAAGGCGCACACATTTCACGCAAGGAAACATTGTCAACAAGAAACCAGCTGCCCCCCTTGTTGAGCCAAACGTTGAGTCGAAGCTCCTTCAAGTGGACGAGATATAGATCCGAAGGATCATCTGCCCGTGATAACATAGTGGTGCCTCTTACGCCGAAATCCACTCCTTTTGGGGGCTGGATTTTGGAAAAGGTTGTGGCGGTCAAATCCAACACAACAATTTCGTTCTGGGCGCTCGGCATATAGATGTTGTTACCGGTGAGTACAGATGCTGGTATAGTTTGTGCATGAACCAAGTAGTCCGCAGCCAAAGTAAGATGTGTGCGCCAAGCATCATCCCCGTTTTGTAGCATATATACGTGAAGGGTAGATTTGGTTGCATCCTTTTTGGCCTCCTCAATCACATAAAAGTAGGACAAGACTTGGCCTTCTTCTTTGTAGAAGAGCTGCTCGTAATAGCTGGTATTGTCCTGAATGTTTGGAAGGTGTAATGCTGGGGTGACGAGAATATCGCTTGGACGGCACAGCGGACTCTGCACTACAAATGTATGTTCGGTTATTATTTCTATGTTTGCGTGCACGATGAAGCGGCTGGTGACGACGCGGCCGTTCCAGCAGCCCACCATGCGTGTCATTGCTTCCTTGTATGCGTCAAGGCTGAACCTTGCATGGCGCACCACGGCGGCGATTTCCGGGGACGGCATGCTGAAGAAGCGCGCGGGGGGCCTCCCATACGGCCACTGCGCTTCATAGAAACCGAGGAGTTTGGGCGGATGGAGCTTGCGGAACCGGCGTAGGAATCCGCAGTCCGATGCGAGCCTCAGCCAGCGCCTGCAGGCTATGGCAGCACGGACAAGGGTGTTGGGAAAACCCACACGGACGATGATTTCTGTGAGGAGGTTGTCGTCGTCGAGCACTTGTGATACACACGCCGGCAGCGGCTGCACCTCGCCGTTCATGCCTTCCGGCCGAGAGGACGGCGACGGCTGCGTGGAGGGGGGCGGCTGTGTCTCTCCCGTCCTGGTTAGTATTATTATTTGGACTCCCATTTAATTTAGGATACATTATAGCTAGGGCCTAATGATAGAGGGCACGGCCTGCGAAAAGGCCCATCCAAATATATCACGACCTAACAATTGGGCCCCATCAACCGTAATATCAATATATAGAACCATCACGAACTTGTCTCAAAAAACAAAAGATTCACGAAACGAAGAAACAAAGAGTAAGCTTCCTAACTGTTACACGCAATAGCAAAACAACGATGAAGTTAAACAAAATCGAACTAACGGGGACACGAGATTTTAACATGGAAAACCCTTCCAACAAGGAAGAGAAAAAACCACGGGCGCCAGCCAGCAATACTTCACTATTTCGGGTGAGGTTACAATCGCGCTGTAATTTACAATGTGTGGCTTATCCCGTGCGGCGGCTTACAAGAGGTATATAAAGGCGGTCCTGACCTAACTAGGTCGGTAACTGTGAATCCAACTCGAACTCGGGAACAGCTCGTACCGTACCCTAAGCCTCCGGCGACAGGCCTACGCGTAGCGGAGGTCGAACTTTCCTTTATCTTCATATGAATTCGGATCACCATAAAATAACACCCCATCTTGAGACAAATTCCTTCTTGTAGCATAAATGAGAACCTTCACCTGAAACACACAAAGAAAACACCTTCGGCGCCAAATAGCCTCTTGGGCTAAGCAGTGATACCAACTAAGCTTGAGCAAAGCTCAAACTTAGCAATAGGAACTGGCTTTGTCATCAAATCAACAGGATTATCATGAGTATTAATCTTGCATACCTTCAGCTTACCTTGTTCTTTGTTCTCTCATGGAACATCTGATCCTTAGTAAGGTAAATTGCACTCTGACTGTCACAAAATAGTTCAATGCAAGTATCATCTCCACAAAGCTCAGCAAATAGACCTTTCAACCAAACTGACTCTTTGCATGCTTCAGCAATAGCCATATACTCAGCCTCAGTAGTAGATTGTGCAACAACACCCTGCAAGGTAGGTTTCCAGTTAACGACACATCCACCAACTATAAACATATCACCTGTGAGGGATCTCCTCTTATCCAAGTCGGCAGCAAAATCTGAATGCATATAGCCTGCGACTCCCTTACCAGTCTTGCCAAACTTCAAGCAATCTTTGGATGTGCCGCGAAGGTACCTGAAAATCCACTGAACAACTTTACAATGTTCGTTACCAGGATTAGCCATATATCGACTGACCAAACTCATAGCATAAGATAAATTAGGCCGAGAACACATCATGACATACATTAAGGAACCAACAGCACTAGCATAAGGTCCTAAGCCTCCGGCGACGGGCCTCCGCTTCCTTTATCTTCAGATGTATTTGGATCACCATAAAATAACACTAACGTGGGCACAATTCTTGCTGAAGTTACACACAATCATAAATGTCATTCAGAATGCCTTAGTATTCGATCATTTTCAGTGCTAGGAACTCAACTACCCGCTGGCACTATTGAGTAGCTTTTTCTTGGCTTCCACACTATTTTCCCAAATTAAACTACACCCCCCCTTGGTTTTGTATTTGTCGATGATTTAGTAAATATAGTACTGTAGCATCTAGGGTATTATTTACAGTACACAAAACCTAGAATGCTTGGTTAATATATGTAGAGTCCACTTGCCACAAAAAATGTAGAGTGCATAAGTAAAAAAAAAAATAGGTACCATAGTCCACTTTTTAGGTGCAGTTATGTCTACATAACAATCGCATTGGATGTACTCGTTATTCCATAATTTGTAATGTTGTTACATTAACTGTTTATTGTACGACACCCTTTATACTTGTTGAAGAGAGGTGAATCTAAATTTCTTACAAGAGATTGGGAATGCATGTTTGTGGATAAAAAGACACTGCCTAAAATCACCACAGGATAATTTTGTGCGATGTTTCTTTGTTGTTCTTTATATATGACAGTTAAGCTCGATTTGCTTAAATTTTTTCATCATACCAATTTGATTCCGACCCTTAAAATGTGCATCTTGGTGTGTTGATTACTCCGTATGTCTTGTGGTATTCTACGTGAAATATTGGCAGCGAAAATATTTAAAAAATATGTTTTGCGTGACATTTCGCTAATCATGTTTTTTAGAAATAAAAAATAGCCGCAATGAATTTGAAAAAAGTGACAAAATGAAAAAGATGCGTAATTTCACTAGTTTCTTAACGGTTTAATATTTGCTAAATTACGATAAAAAAGTAAAAAATATCTAGAAAATACATTCGCACATGTTTTTATCAGATTTGAGTATTTTCGAATTCTTTTAAAAATGGTTACGTATTTGAAAACCTACGTGAGACAAGAAAAGATGTGGAATTTCATTACCTATTCATCGGTATATCATTACTTCAATTCCGTTAAAAATTTAAAAAGTTATTGTTTTTAGTAAACAAAAATTTCGAAAACTCCGTCTGGCAGTACATATACGTATACCGGAAAGTACACGTGTGTGTCGAGTGAAGTCCGTTACTCTATTTTTATACTATGTTACATAATAGTTTTGCAACATATTTGTGTTTGGTGCTTCACAAAAAAAAACATTTTTTACTCGGAAATGAAAAATGGATTTTTGTTTACGATGAAAAGGAAAAAAAAGTATTATACATGATGGAAAATATTATATGGATGTCATATTTGAATTTTTATCATTTTTCTAATCGATATAGACATATTATTTGTCAAATTTCGATTTACGGATCTATAGAGATGAATTATTCAGTATTAGATAGAAAAGGCAAAAATATTAATTATTATTTAAATTCAAGATAATTTGAATTCAAATTTATTATTAGTTATTATGTTTTTATTTAAATAATGGTTTGAATTCACAAAATAAAAGAGCGTTACATGATGGTCCAAAGGTTAACACGATTGATTGGATAATATTGTCAGCAACACATCCATTGTTTCTAGGTAGCTCACAAGGAAGGAACTGCGAAGTTAAGCGTGTTGGGGCTAGAGCAATCTCATGATGGATGACCAATCGGAAAGTGTTAGTAGAAACAAACAATTTAGATTAAAATTAAAAATGGTTAGACATAAAGATAAATGTGACTATAGTGTGATTAAATGGTTAAACAAGTAAAGTAAAAAATGCAAAAAAAATCAAAACAAATATGATAAAAAAATTTACAAAAACTTTGCCTGTCTATACGCCGACTGGGTGCATGCGACGAGCCTATGCATACGCCGAAGGGGTTTAGGGTTTCCCCGACGGTAGTAGGGTCGTCGGCGTATGCGGCTGCTCTGTAGTGCTTGTTAGCCTGGCCACACATTCACGCAATACCATAAAGCCTACATCCCGCATCTACATGCATGAATATTTTTGGAAGGAGCCCATGAATGAGTATTATGAGCATCATAGGTATTTTTTTAAAGCCTTATATATAAATACAACAATTTTGGCGATGGATCCTATACTTGGATTAGATCGCATTTCTCAAGTTATAAATAGACGAGATAAACTCAGGTAATTAGCTAAGGCAATGGAAGAAACATCTGTAAAGTAATACCGTATGAGTTTACATCCAAACAGTCCGTCTAGCGCTCCCTCCCCTCTAGCGCTCCCTCCCCTCTAGCGTCGGCCGCCACTCCGGCGCCGGCCACCCCCTCTCTCGACGGGGACCACCCTGGCCCCAACGACCACCTCTCAACATGGCCAGCCACCTCAACTTCTCCAACCTTGGGTCCTCCCCCTCGGGATCCGGCAGATCTTGCCCCCGCTCGCCTCCTCCGGCGGCCCCGCCCCGTCTCCGCTCGTTGGTGGTCGCCCCTGCTCAGCCAGAACCTCCTTGGCACTCCTGGCAGCAGGTGCTTAGCAAGCGGGCAAAGGAGGAGCGTGCACGCCTCAAAATGGAGCACCTCGCGCTCCAGGAAGCGCGGCGGCGCCAAAGTCGACGGCTTTCCTCTCCAGAGCCAACCAACCGGACCAGGGGCGTCAAGCCGGTCCCGGCGGAACTTCGGGGGCTCTACTACAACTGCCTTGAGCCTGGGCACATCTCCGCCAAGTGCACAAACAAGACTAGGTGCCTCCGCTGCAAGGGGAGGGCCATGAATCCGTCCAGTGAACGGCTAAGCGCCCTCGCAGCCCTGCTGAGGTTCCGGGGGATGTTCCGGTGCCGGGCGCTGTCGATTCGATTCCCCTCCCCAACATCTGCTGCTGTCTCCGCCTCCACCACCGGCTCCTCTCCTTCCCCTCCGACGATTGGAAGCCCCATGCCCGCTCGCGATGGTGCACGGGCTGACTGCTTCACGCGCCTCTGCGTGGGTCGATGCAGGCCGGGCAGGTCGCGCCGTTCCGGTGGGCCTGCCGTCGGAGGAAGACGCTAAGTTGTGTGTCCTGGCGCCATCCGCCGGAATGGTTGCCCTGTAGGAGGAGATGCAAAGGACGGTGGTGGTCACCATCGCTGAGGAGCTCGCTGACGTCGACCTTGCGGACGCTGCGGCGACCATCCACGACAGGATCGGGCTCACCCCCTATGACTTCTCCATCCGCACGTTCACCCTGGCGGACTTCCTCATGATATGCACATCGCTGGAGGCTTGGGATCGGATGGTCAGGACTTCTGTCATCGAGGGGCCTGGGTTTGTACTCTCTCTGCGGCCTTGGCTCCGTCAGAACCAGGCGGAACTAGTTCAGGCTCCGTTCATGGTGACCGCCGACATGATCGGCATCCCCGCGCACGCCTGACAACTTCGCACGGCGCATGCCCTTCTCCTCGGATCCGGCTGGATTGAGGCAATCGCACCTGCCACCGCCATGCGCTACGACATGTCGAAATTCATTGTCGACGTCTGCATGCACTCTCCGGCTTCGATTCCCCCACGCAGATGGCTCGACGTTCTGGAACCGGACACGGGCATGCGGCTCTCTATCCATAGGGGCAAGCTAGAACATGGCGTCAAGAAGGCCCTCCGTTACAAGGTCAAGATCAAGGTGGTCGACATCCGCAAGGACGGCGTCGTGGCGCCGTCGACCTCTACTTCACCCCCACCTCCGCCGACAGACAACATCAGCAGCAAAGACAATGACCACGATGGCGCTTCCAGCGGTGGCGGCCAGCCGGATGTTGATAGGGGTCGGGACGCCGTTGGAGACGTTCGTAGTCCTCTACGCTCCACCAGTGAGTCCTCGGTCACAGGTCCGCGCCGCTGCCCTGCTAGGCGGCGCCAAGCATGCCTCTCCAAATGGCCACGGGCTCGGTGGCGGCTATCTCTTGCAGCCCGATGGCCACTCCTGTGGCGGATCCGGTGGGACACGCTGTGGGTGGTTGATGGGTCCACCAACTATGTTACACGTTTGGGCGGGCTCGTTAAAAATAAAGCGGCTCTTCCTGCCCAGGCTCTCCCCGCCACTACGAGCTCGCCACGTATCCTCTCTCACGATGCTTCCGGAGTGGCCGCGAAGGATCTGGGGGGCCAGAAGGTCACCAACGAAAACGGTCTTCCGACAGGATCTTCCCACCTCCTTCCGGCAAGCGCAGTCTACAAGGAGGATACGGGGTATTTTGACCTGATGGTCGGGACTATCTCCTGTGGCCATTCTGGCACGGATCAACCTCGGGATTGCCCATTGCTGGGCCCCCCTCGGGTACTCTATCATCATACCGCTGAGTGGATCGTTGGATTCCACTTCTCGATCCGCACCAAGTGTTCCCAACCAGCTGGCTTCTCCAAGGCCGGCACTCCACCTGGGCCTAGCTCTCGCCTCTCTCCCAAGCCCCATGGAGCCAGCGGCAGTTTGAGGCCCACTACTCTGAGTTTCAAGACTCCTCCTCTCGCGCTCCCTCTCGTCGACTCAAGCAAAGACCCAGAGCTCTGCAGGAGCGGATCTCTCAGATGAAGGCGCACATTGCACACCCTCTTCTCCCACGGCCTGATGTCCAAGGCATCTGTCGCAGAAGATACAAGTTCGTGCCGGAATCTGACAGGTGGAGAAGCACGCGACTCGCTGGCTTGGCGCGCACGGATTCTTCCATCAAGCGCTCGCAGCAGCTGTTAATGTCACAACTGGGCATTGCCAGTCAGAAGGAGGCGGTCACCGCGGAGCTCTTCTAGGGGCCTATGACAGGAGGCCAAGTTCAGGTGCTGGCTTCCCTATTCGGAATTTCTGCGCCCGAGGAGGATGGAGGTGCAGCGGCCTAATCTCAGGCTCGCAGGCTCTTGCAGGAAGTTTATTTATGGAGTACATCAACCACATTGTGGCGGTCTGGAACATCAGGGGGCTCAACGATCGCAGCCGCCATACGGAAGCAAGAGCTTTGGCGGAGGATTCTAAAGTGTTTGTCATCTGCCTCGTAGAATCTGAATTAGAACATGTTGATCGCTATGTCACAATGCAAATTCTTGTTCCGCGATACGACGGTTTCCTCTCTCTCCCCGAAGTGGGCATGGTGTGCGGCATCATTGTGGCATGGCAGTCCTGCTTGGTCACTGTCTCTTACCCTCGCATCAACCAATTCTCGGTTATGGCTTTCTTTTCATTAACGGATGGGGGCGGTTGGTAGCATACCACCGTGTACGTCCCTACTACCGATGGCCTTAAACCTTTATTCCTGGATGAGTTGCAGGAGATCCGTGCAACATGTAACGAGATGTGGAAAGTGGCGGGGGATTTCAACCTCATTGTCCAAGCTAGTGACAAGAACCAAGGCATGCTCAACCGTCGCTCGATGGGGCGTTTTAGACGCCTACTCAACGACGTGGAACTTTCGGAGGCGGTATACTTGGTCCAACGAACGTGGAACTCCCACTCTAGCCAAGCTTGATCGCTGGTTTTACTCATCTGATTGAGACTCGGCATTCTCCAATAGCCTGCTGCAAGCGCTGTCCTCTAGCATATCTGATCACTGCCCCCATACAAATGTCAACGAATGTAAGCTTTCACTCCAAGCGATGTTTCCATTTTGACAGTTTTTGGGCCTCCCTCCATGGTTTCGCCGATTTTGTTGCTGCTACCTGGGCTGTGCCACATGCGGATAAAGACCCAATCTTAGCTTTGGACTCCAAGCATAGATCCATGGCCCGTGCTCTCATTTCTTGGGCCCAGAGGAAAATCGGCAACATCAAGCATCAGCTCTTGCTTGCAAAGGAGATAGTTTTCCAGTTTGATGCGGCCGAAGATGCCAGGTTACTCACCCCCGCTGAGCTCTGGCTGCGGCGAGAGCTTAAGAAGAAAATTCTGGGACTCTCCTCTCTTCGGGGCACGATGGCAAGACAGCGCTCTCGCCTCCTCTAGTTGAAGGAGCACGCACGGAGAAGGCATTTCCTCTTTAAATTGCGCAATGGCGCTCGAGGGGAGAGCTCTCAGCTTGGCATGAACTCGATATGCACTGACTACTTCCAGCAACTCATTGGTACTCCACAACACATAATGTCTTGGATCAACCTGGATGCCCTTCCGCTGCCTGCTCTTGATCTCACCACGTTGGACTGTGCCTTCTCAGAGGACAAAATTTGGGAGGCGTGAAATCGCTCCCAGCTGATAAGGCCCCGAAGCCCGACGGTTTCTCCATCCGTTTCTTCCAAACTTCTTGGACTCCTATTAAGGCAGATGTGATGGCGGCTATTCGACACATCGCTAACCAAGACTACGAAAATTTTCAGGTTCTGAAACATGCTCTCGTTGTGCTCTTGCCGAAAAAGGATGCCGCCGTTGACATATCGGAGTTCAGGCCCATCAGTCTCCTTCACAGTGTGGCAAAAATATTCACCAAGGCCCTCTCGTTGCGCATTGCGCTGAAACTGAACAAGCTAGTCGCGGGTAGTCAAAGTGCCTTCATCAAGGGGCGAACCATCCAGGATAATTTCATGCTCGTAAGACAATCTCTCAAAAATTTCCATCGCCGTCGGATTTCTTCGTTGTTCTTGAAACTGGATATTGCCAAAGCATTCGACACAGACTCCTGGCCCTTCCTTCTTGATGTCTTGCAACGCCCTGGGTTTGGTCCTAAGTTCTGCTATTGGGTTGCGGTCTGCCTATCCACTGCCAGCTCGCGGATTCTCATTAACGGCTTCCCCAGTGATCCAGTCTACCACGCCCGAGGATTGCGACTGGGGGACTCCCTTTCCCCCAGCTCTTCATACTCATCATGGATGTGCTCACTGTCATCTTCACAAAAGAGGAATCGGCGGGTATTTTTTGAACCTTTAAATCGACGGGGAGTTCGACATCGACCGTCCATCTACGCAGATGATGTCGAGATGTTCCTTAGCCCTAGGGAGGATAAGCTTGCGGCTGCCAAACAGATCCTGGACTGCTTTGGGGAAGCTTCTGGGCAACGCACAAAGCTGGCCAAGAGCATGATCATGCCAGTACGCTGCGAGGAGACCCAATTGGCTTGCGTGATGCCGCTATTTCCCTGCCATACTGCAAAATTCCCATGCAAATACCTGGGACTTCCACTCTCTCCTAATCCACCCAGGAAGATTGATTGGCAACCGCTCATTGACGAGCTTGCACGACGCCTTGCAACTTGGAAAACCTCCTTGCTTACCGAAGCGGGAAGACTCATCATGGCCTCGTATGTGCTTATGATGATCTCCATCTACCACATGCACTGGTAGAAAAAAGGCCTTCCATACGCCCCCATTAGTCCCCAAACTTCGCGCCCCGTGACTAAAGGGGTTTTAGTCCCGGTTCGCGACGAGACCCGCGACCGAGGGTCATGCCTCATGGGTTGGGAAACGCGTGGAGGCGCGTGGAGGGCTTTAATTCCGGTTGGCGTCGCCACCCACGACTAATGGTTCCCGGCCGCTGGCCTCCCTGCCTTTAGTTCCGGTTGTCCTGGCCACCCGGGACTAAAGATACAAACTGCTCGCCTCCCGCACGGCGGTTTATTTCGCGAGCGAGAGGCAGAAGAGCCCCATTGCTACAGTGCGCACCCGAGTCTCTGTTTCTTCTTCTCTCTTCTCTTCTCTTCCCTCTCTTCGATCTTCCTCCACCAAGCACGATGGCTGAAGTTTGGAATAGATATGAAGTGCCCACACCATGCGGCAAAAGTCTGGACGTGTGCTACACCAACAATTGCGTGAGGCTCCCCGGTTGTCTTGCGCATTTGACCGAACTCTATTTCTCCTCTCCCAATGAACACCGGTTCTTCGGGCTTGATCTCGAGTATACGGCGGATCAACGGGATGTTGCCGTCATCCAGATTGCGTTCAAGGAGGCCGTACTGG
Organism: Alopecurus myosuroides; assembly: GCA_028641055.1. Classification (NCBI taxonomy): domain Eukaryota; kingdom Viridiplantae; phylum Streptophyta; class Magnoliopsida; order Poales; family Poaceae; genus Alopecurus; species Alopecurus myosuroides. Next base: position 622,111,174 of record CM054057.1, on the reverse strand, counting down.
TCTTCCAATGGTCAAGGTAACGCACACGTACAATCTTGCATCTTCGATTTGTTTGTTGCATCTGAAGAATACATGTGTTGCAACATATCTAACACGTATCAAATTTTTGTTGTTGCAGTAGTTCAAAGCATTCTCCGGCACTTGTTGATTTTCTTGTCAACAAGGGGTATGACTTCTGCAGCGTTGACATCACGCAAGACCGTCAGAAGTTGATGCGCTTGGGTATTGTGATACCTGAAGATCACTACATTGATCTTCAGGACCTTATGCATTTTGATGATTTGAACGGGCCCAAGACCGGGATGGCTCCCATGGCAACTGCCTTCATCCACGAGGGCTACGATACCATGAAGTCTCGTTTCCCCTCCAGGAATCATAGGTATTGGGGGAAGACCCCACTGGACTGGACCAACGTCAATAGCAGATATGCATACGTTTCATACGAGTTGTTCCGCATCTACTCGACGGAGCTATAGATGTATGCGTTCGATATATGCATGTAATGGATATCTTAGTATGTAATGGATATCTTAATTAGTATGTAGCTCTTGAAGCATAGCTTCTGGGTATTTGGAGAATATAAGATTGCGCCTAATGGAGGGGTTGGTCTGGAATAACCTCCAAACCCACTTCAGCATCAACGCTTTATTCATCATGTTGGTGTTGGTCAACCCCAGGCCCCCGCAGTCTTTGGGGCGACACACCGCCGGCCAATTAAGCATAAACTACAAGAGAAACCCCTACCACCGGAATGCCAAATAGACCTACCGCTGGCGCCTAGGCATGACCCGGTGATGCTCACTCCGATGGTAGAGTTCTAGCGCCGGCACAGAAGTCCACCGCGTCGGGAGTAAGGTTTTTAGCGCTGGCGTGCAAGCCCACCGCGCCGGGGGTAATAATGTTAGCGTCGGCGCTCCAGTCCACCGAGCCAGGGGTAAGTATAGTTTAGCCCCGGCGCAAAGCCTGCGCCGGTGGTAAGTCCAGTTAGAGCCCCGACAGTATATTTTGTTGTTAAAAAATACATCGTATTTATACAGCGTTTATAATGTTACAGAAAATATCAGTAAAACAGACAGTTGCACGACGTAGAGACATACACAAAACAAGTAGCTAATAGATATCACACACACGAATATACATAGTCTCAAACAGGAATACAAAGTCTCGAAATCGAAGTATGAAGTGGTAAGACATCGATCTCCCACGAATAAGAAGTGTCGGATACAATGTCTCGTCACAAATCTAGCTAAGAAGATATCGATCTATCTTAGAAGATAGAACAGTAACGCGAACACGATGAGCATCATCATGACGAAGATGGTCTTTTATCCGCTTCCTTCTCCTCTCCCCCGCTAGATGCGTCTCTCCCGCTAGATAGCTCGCTTATCGAGCTTGTGCCGCCTATACCCTTTATAGTTTTTGTCGTTGAACCGGTGCACCTATCTCCGGCATGCTTTCCGATCGTCGTAGACACCGGGAACATGTCCCCAGTACACGACATACCACGTCATCTGTTTGCACAAGACAAATATACATCAGTAGCAATTCGAAATCGATAATATTTCCTATATGAAATTGGTTTCCAAATCAATCAACCCTTTTGTTACGTTAAAGATATGATCTCTACGTATACGTGTCTCTTATCATCTTCTGTAAGTACTCATGGGAAGTCTGCAGGAGAAAGACCATAGCTTTTTAACGATTTTTGGAAATTGAATGGTATGGATATGTATTATAGCTGAAGTACATGAAAGAAAACTTGACACTTCATTGTTGCTTATAAATAATATAGGGATATTTTACCGTGCATTATACTTCAATAGCATAAAGACTATCAGGAGCTTGGTTCGGAGGATAGCCCATGACAATCATATTCATCCTGGAGTGGCGGTGGTAGAGGGAAAAAGAGGCGTGCATAGGAGGGTTGGTCGTGTGGCAGCTAGGGTTTCACACGAGATTCCCCATAGGGTCGACAATGTGCAAAATATGAATAGGCAAATAAAAGTATAAATGATAAGCTGCACCCAATTTTTGTAAATACTCACAAGCCCGCCTAAAGGGCGTACAAGAGATTTGTACAAAAGAGTTAAAATGTTACAAGCACAGTGCCAGCTCAAATAAAAACTATCTACCCAAGCAGCAAAAGAGAAGTAACTCTTCCTGGAAGCCCTAATCTTCAGCCATTTGATTTCTTCTGTGAAAATAGCTCTACATCGGTAAAGGTTCGGCTGAATACTATTGAAAATCTGGGCATTACGCGTCTTCCAAATGGCCCAAGAACAAAGAATGATGACTTCCATAAAGAAAGGCTGCTTGAAGGCTTCTTTAATTGCAAGCCCGCCTATGGATTAGTTGACTTCTAAAACTTCTAAATAGTAACTTATGTCTCGATCCGTAATCGGATCATGATCTTCCAATGTGTTTAAGGCACTAGATCCGAAGGTTACACTAGATCCAGCGCCATTTGCTGTGCTTCTGCGTGTTCATACATCAACCTGTGATAAGCAACCAGGACGTGTAACATGAGGAAGCTGAAAGAAAGGCCGCCTGCAGCAACGTAGCCCAGCATCTCGGTAGAGATGCCGAGTTGCCTGATATAGACCGACCACAAAGTCAGGACCGTCGCCACCACCACAACGACCAGGCCGGCCATAATGCCGCCGAAGAAACGCTGTCACGTAGCATCCATGCACGAACGAGAGGAAAATCAGTATAGTTAGCTCAAGAACAATTAAGGGATCAATCTGTAATTCGCAACATAAATTGCATGCATGCATCAAGCCTACATACGCGTTCCCATCTGTCGAGGGTGCCGGAGCCGTCGCGGTCGGGCTTGACGACCTCATCGGCTGAACTGCCACCGCCGCTGATTGACATGGAACACGGCCCCGCTGCCGGATCAGGGATCGTCGTCATGGTGGTCCGCCACCCAGCAGGTACATACGGGAGGTTTGCTTTTTTCGCCGACAAGACGACCCACCTGGATCGATCCTTGGCTCAGATATATATATACACGGCTGTTGTGATTAGACTCAGATTCCAATCCGACTTCCAGTTGACTACACATTGACTGATTTTTTTTTATAAAGGGCTTTATTACTCAAATAGTTCAAGCATTACACCCGGTCTCTGCATCGTGAGATGCACACAGCCGAAATCCGAAACTGAAAATAAACAGAGCGACAATACTAAAAAAAACATCCGTTGTAGACTGTCGATGCTATGGAGCCGCAATCCGTAGATCAAGCGGCCATCCATGTGGGATAAAAATATCCCTCGCCACCTGCTCCAGTCGTGCACATGCGTCCGTAAAATGGCCTCGTAACTCCCCTCGCTGTAATATGGACCACGAACGGAGAATACATGTGCTCCTGAATAGAACCTGCATACGAGAAAAGTTTTTATCATTAAAAATCTTATCATTTCTACATAGCCGGAGCAACCAAATAACTGCAAGTGCTACTACCCTAATAATAGTCTTAAATCGTTTATCAACCCCATTTAACCAATTGCCGAATATATTCGCAACGGAAGTGGGTGGATATAGATTCGAAGCCATTTGGATAGCAGACCATATATAACGCGCAAATGTGCAATCAAAGAATAAGTGTTTAATTGTCTCGTCATGAGAACAAGAAACACACTTAGAGCTCCAATGCCAATTACGTTTGACAAGATTATCCTTTGTGAGTATGCCCCTCTTACGAAGGTACCACGCGAAGATCTTAATCTTCAACGGCACTTTCATACGCCATACATTTTTGAAGATATCAACTGACATATCCGTTTGGATCATAGCTCTGTACATGGAATCCACCGAGAACATTCCATTCTTAGTGATCTTCCAGCGAAATTCATCAGCGCCGGGTGTAAGAGTAACCGTAGTTAATCTACCAACCAGGTTTTGTCAAGACGCAAGTCAAGGCCCGAGTAAATCTCGCCTAAACGTAACATTAGGAGGTGATGTTTGCATGACCGTAGCCAGCGTATTATCCTTATGTCGCGCAATCGTGTACAAGGCCGGATACTGTTCTCTGAGTGTGGTATTACCTAACCATTTGTCCTCCCAGAACCGTATCTGCGATCCATCATTAATCTTAAATACCCCATAGCGAAAAAACTTATTTTTGTTCGCCATAAGTCCAGCCCAAAAGTGTAAATCACATGGTCTCCACATAACCTGTGATATTGCTTTCGAACCTATGTATTTACGTTTCAGGATGGTCTGCCATACGCCATCTTCGGTAAGTAGTTTAAAAATCTATTTACCAAGTAGGGCTGACTTCTTGACTTGGAGGTGATGAATACCGAGCCACCCCTGATCTCGTGGACGACAAACTACATCCCATCTGGCTAATCGATATTTCTTTTTCTCGTTGTCACCCTGGCAAAAGAATCTTGATCGGAAATAATCCAATTTTTTTAAGACTCTTTTGGGTAACTGGAAGAATGATATCATATACAGTACCATATTAGTAAGGACTGAATTAATGAGTACCAATCGTCCACCAAGTGACAACAATTTTCCTTTCCAACTACCTAGCCTTTTCTGCAGGCGCTCTTCGACTTGACCCCATTCTGCATTAGTCAATCTCCTGTAATGTATTGGTATTCCCAAATACTTAATAGGAAACTGGCCTTGCTCGCATCCGAATAACTCGGTATACTGTGCAACTGCATCTTGGGCCTCGCCAAAGCAGAACTATTCACTTTTATGGAAATTAATTTTTAATCCGGATAATCGCTGGAACGCTGAAAGAATTAATTTCAGATTCGCCGCTTTCTCCAAATCGTGTTCCATAAAGAGAATTGTATCATCTGCATATTGAAGGACCGATAATCCCCCATCGACGAGATGTGGAATTATTCCCTCAATTAGGACATTTTCTTTGGCTCGATCGATCATGATTGCTAACATATCTGCCACAATATTAAACAATATGGGTGATAGCGGATCACCTTGTCTCAAGCCTTTCTTAGTTTGGAAGTATCGGCCAACATCATCATTGACTTTGATAGCCACACTACCTCCAACTACGAAGCTGCGAACTAGAGTACACCACTCCTCTGAAAATTCTTTCATTCTCAAAGTCTGTTGTAGAAACTCCCAATTCACTTTATCATAGGTCTTTTCAAAGTCTATTTTAAGAATTACCCCATTAAGCTTTTTCGTGTGCAACTCATGTACGGTTTCGTGTAAAGTCACGACCCCATCTAGGATATTCCTCCCCTCCATAAAAGCAGTCTGTGTAGGTTTTACCACATGGTCTGCCACTGAATTTAGCCTAATAGTTGCAACCTTTGTAAATATTTTGAAACTAACGTTAAGAAGGCAGATTGGTCGGTACTGGTGTATCTTTTCTGCGTTCAAAAACTTAGGTAACAAAACGATTTCCCCAAAATTAAGGCGATACAACTCCAGATGTCCACTCTGTAAGCTATCAAACATTTCTATGGGATCATGTTTAATGATTTCCCAAAAATGCTGATAGAACTCCGCCGGACAACCATCTGGGCCAGGTGCCTTATTATGTCCCATTTGGAATATCGCCTTCTTTATCTCTTCTTCAGAGAAGGGAGCATTAATAAAAGCGTTTTCTTCCATTGAAACTTGGGGAATATCATCTGTGCGGCTCTCATCCATGGTAATATTACCCACTTTAGGAGCCCCAAACAGATCTTTATAGAACTTTGTGATATAGGCCTTAAGAAACTCTTGTCCCTCAATGAGACCTTCATCCTGTTGGAGACATTGAATCCGTTTTTTCCTATGTCTGCCATTGGCAACATTATGGAAATACCGAGTATTCGAATCTCCTTCGAGAATGAATTGAGCTTTCGATCTTTGATACCATTTGAGTTCCTCTTCTCGCAACATTTGTGCTACTTTCGCATTGGATTGACTTTTTAGTTCAACCTCTTGCGGAGATAGCAACCTAGTTTCTGCGAGTCGGTCCAACTGATCAATAATGGAACAAAGACGCTCTTTCTCCTTCTTTAGCATCCCGGTCGTATGTCTCGCCCATCCTCGGAGATATTTACGCAAATTGCGCATTTTATTAGTCCATCTCCGTATTGGGTTATCACCTAAGACCGGTTTATGCCAGACTTTCTTTACTAGTTCATCAAAACCATCTCGCAAAAACCAACCCAGTTCAAATTTGAACTGTGTCTGGCCTTTTGGTCTTGATGTGCCAGTTGAAAGAAGAAGGGGAGCATGATCTGATAGAGACTCAATACGTTCTAGAGCACGTACCGTTACCAAAGGGAACTTATCTTCCCATTCGGTACTCATTAATACGCGATCTAGCTTTTCGTATGTAGGCTCCGGCAGACTATTTTCCTAGGTGAACTGTCGTCCGGACATGTAAACCTCTCTCAAGTCCAAGCTATCAATGACAGCGTTGAACAAGAAAGGCCAATGACCATCAAACCGTCCCCGGATTTTCTCATGTGGAAACCTTAGCAGATTAAAATCACCACCAATTAAAATTGGATGTGGATTATTATTAGCCAAGTTAACCAACTCATGCAGAAAAGCCTCTTTAAACTCTTCCTAGGCAGCACCATACACAGCGACCAAACTCCATACGAAGTTGTCGGCACGGTTACAGAGGTGTAATTTAATATGAAAATCACCATCCGACCTTGCTAACACATCAAGGGAGTCAGTTTTAACGCCTAGTAAAATGCCGCCCGATCTGCCGCGAGGAGGGATAGAGTGCCAAGTAAAGTCTATACCACCTGAAAGGCGGTTCAGAACACTCACTTGGAAATCTCTCCTCCCTGTTTCGGAGATAGCCAGAAACTCCAAATCGTGATCCCTGACGTATTGTGCAATATTCAAATGTTTAGCCAAGTCTCCAAGACCTCTGCTATTAGTGAATAAGCCATTCATCGGGAAACAATTGGTTTTTTAGGCGGTATCGCGATGTTTCGCGGTGATTTTTTCCTCTTTTATTTAGCGGTTTTGGATTTCCGGCCAGAAGCATATAGATCAAATAAAGATCCAATCATGTCCTCATCCAATCCCACCTCAGTCACTTCCCCCACTAGATGTGATAAAAGTTTTCCATCCGAAGAGGCATACGCTGAATCATTATCCATGTGAGGTATGTCCACCATGGTCCATGGGAGAAGCACTCGGATTGACCGTTAAACGATCAAATTCCATATGCTTCAACACATTATTGGACAACGTGATCTCCTTGTCATTCTTCCCTAATGAAACACCAACTACACCTACACTAGAGGATAATTTGGTATTTGAAAAAGAAAGAAATGATCTAGGCATAGAACCCGTACCCTGTGGTGTAGCCGCGTACAATGCCGCCTTGCGCCGCATGGCCTTGGACATCGCGTCCTCGTCCGTCGATGAAGCCCCATCCGCAGCAACGCGATGGCGAGCGCTACGTCTCAGCCCACCTTTAGGCTGCCCAGGAACCACAGAGGAGGGCGCCACGGCGTAGGGGGTAATGTCGAAGAAGAAACCCCCCCTCCCGACCACCATGTCCTTACCCGCCACGACAGGACCCGTCGCTTCTGTGCCACTGCCAGCGAGTGATGTCAGGGTCACCGGCGTCGTGACGGTCTCGCGGTGCACCGCCGTGGGCCCAGAGGACCCGGACGGCCGGCCCGGAGACGCCGCTGCTGCAGCCGTCGAACCATCACGAACTGGAGACGGCGTGCGCTCACTCGGCCCATCATCGACGTGCGCAGCAGGTACCTGCATACCGCCCCGCCCGGACGTCTGTGCCAGAGCCACAGCGACAGGCAGTGCAGGCGAAGGCCCAGAAGCGGCCAGCCCACCGCCGCTAACCGTCGCCTGGGCGAGAGCATCCTGCTCCCCACCCCGCGCCGCTGTAGCAGGGCCGCCAGGCGCTCGGGCCACCCCCCGCTGGTCGCTGCTGCCGCCTGGGCGGCGAATAGCCGCACTCCGCCCGGCCCATCAGCCGGCGTCCGGGTGCCGTTGGCCTCTGAGCACCCACCGTCCGCCCGCCCCGCCTGGGCGGCGGATAGCCTCGCTCCGCTCGGCCCAGCAGCTAGTGCCCGGGAGCCACTGGAGCCTGGCTGCACGTCGTCCATCAGCCCCGCCTGGGCGAAGGATAGGCGGTTGCCTCCTGCACCCTGTAACACGCCCGAAGAAGCCACGCATGACGGCGTCTCCACCGAAGCAAGTTTGGCGAGGAAAGCTCCTGGGGACTGCAACGAACGCACAATTTCCTTTCCCCTAGGAGTGACCGGAGACATGTTAATTGGCGTTAATGCATAGTTTTCCAGCAGCTCCAGCGCCTCTGTATGTGTCGTGTCACCACCATCAGCAGGGGACAAGTCAATAGCCATGCTCGTAGAATCCCCCGCTTCGCCTTCCAAGCTAGCAGAGGAGTCAAGCACATCATCTCGGACCCCTCTGGTAGAGGACTCGGAAGGCGTCTTCAAGTCCCACATGTAAGGTACGAAGTCTGGTTCTGACACAAAATCCTCAGGCTCTGGGCGGAAAGTGAAACTATACCCTTTTAAACGTAGCACACCATCCGTGTTCGTGTAAGGACCCACCTCATCCACTTTGTTGAACACCTCGTCATCTGACAGCGCCATCCGCAACCGAACAATACCTCTGCGACGTAGAGCCAAAAGGTCCACATCCAAGGTAATACCGATGAGAGAGCCAACCGCCCACAGACCTAGGAAGTGTCTCCATGGATTTGGCACCCCTTCCACATGCACCGACGTCTGGTAGAACTCTACTTTAGGCTCAACGTCTTCTGGCTTCCACTTGCTGAACAGCAGCCTAATAGATTGAGATGGCACCCCAAAATCCATCCCATCGAACCTCTCCAATTCTGCCTCCGACGGGAACACCGCCTTGAAACGGTTATCCCCACTAGGAAGCGCTTCCCACTTCCACCGCGGGGCGGAACTCATGCGAGCAACCGTCATCTCGACCTGTTTCGCCGTTGCGGCAGTGCCAACCACTGTGACCAGCGCTACCGGTCCCCCAGACGCATCCCCCTCCTGAAACAAGTTATCCGGGAACTGAGAGAACATTGTATGAAAGCTACCAATCCCTCCAATGGACACTGCCGGCTTAGGGAGCCTGAGAGTAGGGAACTTCTTCATGGGGTGCTTCTTGGAATCGCACACGTAGCAGTAGTGATCCACCGGGCAATCTTTTGTTGCATGCGTGTCCACCTCGCATTTCCAACACCTGGTCTTCCGAACCACCGCGGCAACGTCAAACCCCACGGGTCCAGCGGTGGCGAGCACCTGCTGTTCAACCATGGGGGTTGGTAATGCTACAGATGCCTCGAGTGACCCAGTAGTCGCTGCGACCGGAGCCAGCATCTTCTTGTTGTTCTTGCGTCCCACCACTCCCGCGGCTGCCACCGTACCAACCGCGAACCCATGTCCGGTCGGTGCCCCCACAGCTGCGAGCAACGGAGCCGCTGCGGGAGCAGCAGCCATCTGTACCGCTACTGGGTTAGGCGCCGGCGCCACGCTTGGGCCCGCAACCACCGCCGCCTCATGAGCCAGACCTGGCAGGGGTGGCATCGGCCTAGGGTTAGGGGCCACCCCTTGCTGCATCGGCGCGAACGACGGCGGCCCGGTCATCGGCCTGGCAACGCCAGCCGCCATGCCGCGCCCAGTTCCCGCGCCCGTCGGTACGCCGCGCCCCACGCCGCGTCCTCGGCCTGCTGGTGCTGGCCCCGGGGGCCGCAGTCCGCTCGCAGCACCCGCACGCTGGGGGGCCGCCATCTTCGAGGGCGGCGAGGTCAAGACCTGCAGGAACGATCTCCGGCTCGGCGTGGACAAGGAATCGATCGGAGAAGGTCCCTTGGAAGGAGGAGGCGCCGTCGACGAGACCTTCGAAGTCTCACGTACCCTAGCCCGATCCGACTTGGACCACAGATATGCGAAAGCCCCCTGGTAGTAGCCCGAGGGCTTTGACTTGGGCCCACCGGTCCCACGTGACGTCATGTCCGTTTGAACCGCGGCCGCCGCGCTTGATTCCCCTGATTGCGGATCGCAGATCGCCACCGCTCCCTCGCCGGAATTCGTCTTCGAACCCGGCACCGCGTCCATGAAATCCTCTGGGAAAAAGTCGCCAAGACACGGAGCCGGTCTGATCCGCGGACGTGGGAGTGGCCCCCTCCATCCGACGCAAACCACCGGAACCCGCAGACGGCGCCCCACCGGACTCGACGACCTGCCACCGGCAGACACAGCAGGTATCGGCGACGGAGACGCCACGGGGCTCGTCGAGGAAGTACCTGCCGAGTCCGCCTCCGACGCCGACCGCGATACGCCATCCGCTCGGCCTTTCTCCCAGAACCGAGAGTCTCTCGTCGGAAAACCCGCACAGGCCCAGAACTCCTCCGTCCGCACTTCGTCGGACACCGCAGGCCGATCGACATGGGCGGTCGAAACCTCCCAGACGTCACCTAGCACCTCCTACGCCGCCTCAATGGCGACACCCGCAGCGCACGCGTCAGCACCCGCGGCGTCTTCGAGAACACCAAAACGAGACCCCCCCCCCCCTCGCCCGAGCTCGTCGGAGACGCGGAGAGGAGAGGATCTCCCGGGGCCAGGGTGAACCGCCGGCGGCGAGGACGCGCCACATCCGAAGGTGGATCGCCCGGGGGCGGTCCTGTCGCCATCAGTGTCAAGACAGACTTCTTGTCAAATCACGATTATTTGAGCGCTTGAGAAACCGACGAGAATGAAAAGGTCGCCGCATTCAGCACGTGCCATCTACTTTTCTTCCTCTCGCAGGCTATCACAAAAGCGTATCCTTCACATTGTTGTTGTTGTTGGTTATTGACTGATAAACAATAGAAAACGAATTGATTTCTTCCAAAAACACATACATGCGAGTCCGCATAAGCATGATAGGCTCACAAGTATACGTACCGATTTCACATGCATGCGAGCTCGCAGCCTGAACCATGATTACTCAACACGGACTTATTGGAAAACTGGAAAGCACAAGACGACCAAGATCCAGAGATAGGTGACTAGTTGAAGAAATATAAATTACAGATGTTACGCTTCTAAGCATCTCCAGCCGAACCTGACTGACCCTGGCCCGCCTTATTTTTGCGCGGCAACAAACTTTTTGGTGAGTTCTGTAGTACCTTTTACTGCTGCTAGTACAGGAGCAGTATGGTTTAATCGGACGGCTGAGACAAATTTGGCCCATTAGGCCCGTGTAGTTGGCGTGACATGCAATCGCACTCTGCCCCCCCAAAAAAATCGACTCGACTCGTTGACGCATCCGTTCGCTCTCTGTCGCCTCCTCCAGTCACGCTCACGCCGGCACGCTCGCACCGCCGCCGCTCTCTGTCGCCTCCTCCAGTCACGCTCACGCCGCCGCGCTCGCACCGCCGCCACCCCCGTCCTCGTGCAAATCACCCCGAGTGTGCGCCGACTCCAATTCTTCCCGCGCGCACAGGTCCCTGTCGCCTCCTCCAGCTGCACTCGCGCCGCCGCCACCCCCAAGCTCGTGCAAATCCCCTCGTGTGCGCCGCCGATACGAGTCCCATTCTTCCTGTACGGCGCCTCTAGGTGGATCTCGTGCTCGTGGTACATCTGCCGGTCAGATCAAGCACGCACCGACGACATCAACGCCCTCTTCCCCGTGCACAGGAATTTCGCCGTCGTGTACGCCAGTGCCGCCTGCGCCCAGCTTGTTGAACTCGGCAGCAATCGAAGGAGCACGCCGGCCCCCGGCGAGTTCTGGCGTTCACTATTTCCTTCAGCCAAGGTAAAGCTCCGGCGTTACCTGTGATGCATAGTACATTCGTTCAGCCAAGCGATACCCCACCTCTGAAGAAAAATTCAGAAACTAAGCGCATAAATACACGCAAAGAAATGAGTACACAATGCATTAGATATAGCCAGTGCTGAAATACGGAGAATGCAGAATCGTCCTCCGTTGAAGTAAAATTGGAAGCACTTCATCAAGCGAATAGAGGTTCTGAATTTTCTGATTGACCTGATCATATGTAAACAAGTTTATAGATTTAGAACTGTTTAAGTCCCCATCTTTTTGTGCCCAAAGAAATGGACGATGAGAAGAATGTTCTCATATTTAGAGGCATCATGGAACGTGAACCTAAAAACTTGAAGGACAGGCAGCAAACAACCTGATCACATAACCGAGCAGAGCATGGGTCACTTTTTTGAGCTAGATGAAACTCGGCTCATTCACATAAGCCTGTGATCCCGCGAGTCTAATGGTGTTACTCCTAGAATGATGTGTATTTCTACAAAGAAAAAACCATGAAGTTGTAGGTGCATTTCCATTTAGTTTGTGAGTACTGGAACTATTAATTTGAAATTTTGGTTATTTGTCTGCAAGTGTTGCTCAGATTGTACAAGTTGTGGTTGAATAATATGAGGGCCCATCTTTTACATTTATATTTAGTGCATTCACCTATATATGATTCCTACTGGAATTGTAATATGTCGGACCAGTTATCTGATTGTTAGTTGGTCTCTACTCCCTAAAATGTCTATTTACTGATTGCTTTGGTTCTGTAAGTCAAGACATTCAGGTTAAATGTGGCTCTTAATTTTTTACAGGGCGTTGGCTCTTGGAGTGTTTGGGCTTTGGTTCCAGAAACACTGACCACACGCCTCATCGTTGTGCTGCCTTAAGTGTGTTGGCTCTTCCGGTGCCCTTTTACTTAGGCCCTTCCCTTTCTTGCCTTGTTACCTCGGTGCATTGTGACTAAATTCTGGTTACCATGTACTCATATACACATTTGTACGATTCTGTTATAAGGCCACGTACAACGCAAGGCGTTTAGCCAGACGCTAGCGCAAAATCCCAGCAGTTAGATTAAAAATCCCAGTGTATTCCCGGTTACGTCCGGGATTTAGCCAAGCGTCGCCGCAAACTTTTGCGTCGAGTGCTAAGCTCATCTTTCAACGCTCGTACGTCTTAAAATCTGCGGTACAAGCGCCCACATCATGCGGCTAGCGTTGGAAACTAAGGCGCTAATCGCTGCTACTATAAGATTAAGTTTTTTCTTATTTCTTTAAGCGTCTGCACAAGCGCCTATGCGTTGTACATGCTCTAATATGTGTTCTTTTGCGTTTTGTGCTTCCTTTTGTTCTATTGATTTTTCTACTTATTTTTCTGCTTGGTTAGGATGTTCGTTGTCTCATAATAATACACCTCGAGATGATTGCTTATCAGTGTCGTTTGCCCTCCCATTCCCAATTGCGTGAAGTAGGTGGCAATGGCTCCATGCTCGCGGGCATGGAGATTTAAATCGCTGTTTCGTGTTTCGACCGTGAGGTTTTTTCCTGGAACATCGCGTCTGCTGCTTCGCGTTGCCCTTATGAAGAGGCTGCCTATTTTCCTGGGACAACAAAACAGAAAATTTTGGTGTAACTAAGCATCATCCAGGAGCATATTTTCTCAATAATATTGACTAAATTGTTATAGCGAAGAGAGAACTGTTTCCGATGTCGGAATGGTAGCTTATAGGGAACTTACGTGGTCTGGGATTGTTCTTGCAGCCTTGCTTGCTTGGTCAGCTACGTCCTTGCTTCCAGTAGTGTTAGTGGTATCTTGTTAATTCTGTTTGTAATATTTAGCTTTAAACCTCTTGGTCTCTCCGTTTTGTCGATATTCTTTAAGAGCATGCCCTTTAGTGCCTGGTAGCATGACAAAAATACACTGCCATGCTTGCATGAACCACGGCAATAACCCATTCTGAACTTATAATTTGGGTTCTTGTTCTAGTGGCATCGCATCCGGTATTCTTGCACCACACCAACGTGTACAGAGTATAAGCACTAGGAACACACCGATTATGTCGCACAACGAATAGCGATAAGAACATAATCATAGAAGGAGTATCAGGAAGTTTCCATCTAAAAACTCACAATAAAGTTTCAAAATATGTGTGCCACCAAAATACATTCTCTGGAAAACAGCACTAGCAACTCGTTCTGGCGACCGGTGGTCTTCCTCTCCGTGTACAATGTTCAAGATATCGAGCTAGATCCTGCAGTTCGCCGCTGTAGAATAACACGATTTAGTGAGTAAGGGTGGCATCAACATAGAATATTTAAGAATAATTAGCGAAGGGTGAAACCAACTCGAATACAGGGGACTGAAACTCACTGCAGTAAACAAACTGGTTGAAGTCCAAAGTCACTTTCCCTCGCTTGGTTGTATCAAATGAACTGAACAAGTTCCTGGGGAAAAAATAATGCCCAATTCAATACGAAATTCAACAGATTTTACATGTTACTTCGAAAATAAACCATGGAGCACATTTCCTCAATACGAAATTCAAATGTTCCTTGTTATGAATCGAGTTATCACAGACCATTCAAAAAGCAGCGGTGTCTTGTGATAAATTGAATGCCACATTGGCACAAATTCTGTACATACCGAGCCGATTGCACAAAGATGCAGATTGATATGAACTCATCCACAAGTACCATCCCCTTCTTGCTCTTGTCCTCGAAACAGGCTTTACGCCCCGCTTTATAAATAAAGCAACCAAGGTCCAACAATAGTACACACACCCAACATAAAGTAAAAAGTCCGCTGGGGCCACAGCACAGAACAGCCCAATAAGAAAAACACAACACCACCAACAAGGGATACAACTCCAAAAGGAGTAAAACTCAGTGGCTGGGGGTGGCAGATAAGCGGCGAGCCGCCAATACGAGGTCCTGAATCGCGCCGTCCAGCCGCTCCAAGTCCCGCTGTCTACAGAGGGGGTGCCACTGCTGCAAGAATGCCAGAAATTTAAACACAGAGTCAGAGGCCCTTCTCAGATAGACACGCTCGATAACCATCTTGTTACGAATTGTCCATAAAGTCCAGGTCATCGCGGCGAATATTAACCAGAAGAGGCGCCTCATCCTCCCGTTTCTATTCGCCTGCACTTCCAGGAAATCGCCCAGGTCTAGGGTCTGCCACTCAGGCCCTAAGGCCTCGGCCACGAAGCTCCACAGGAAACGAGCTGCGGGGCAGGAGAAGAGTATGTGAGTACCCATCTCTGGGACCGCACATAAGGGACAGGTCCCGTCGCCTGGACCCATCCGCTTGGCCACCTCCACCCCCGAGGGGAGGCGGTCGCGCAGGAGCTGCCACGTGAAGATTTTAATCTTCAATGGCATAGGTGCCTTCCACAAGTGGGAGGCCCAAGATACCGTAGGCCCTCTAAAAAGGGCCCGGTAAGCGGAGCCTACAGAGAAGCGCCCCGAGGGCGATAGGTTCCAGGTGACCACATCCGGTGAGTTCTCTAAAGATAGAGGAAGGCCCTGACGTAAAGCCTCCCAACTCCTGGTTTCAGCCGAACCGAACGTACGCCGGAACCCGATGTTCCAACGCCCGTTCTGGACCGCCCCTGCCACTAAGATCCCGGGGTCTGAGCATATAGCGAAGAGGTCCGGGAATGCGTGGCGCAAAGGACGGTCCCCAAGCCATGGATCCAACCAGAACTGGGTCCCTCTACCGTCGCCTACGGAGAAGTAAGCCCCAGTCCGGATCTGATGCTTAATGGTCTGCAGGGCTCGCCAGAACTGAGAGCCCTCCTTCCTCTCGCAAGCTAAAAGGGGGATCCCCCGTAGATATTTCGACTTGATAAGTTGGAGCCAGAGCCCCCCGTCCTCTCGCAGGATCCTCCAGACCCATTTGAGCAACAAGGCTTTATTCATGTGACGCGAAGCTAGAATCCCTATGCCCCCTTGATCCTTGGGGGCGCAGATATCTGCCCACTTAACCATATGATATTTCTGGTGACCATTTGCCGCCTGCCAGAAGAAGCGTGATAACGCCCTGTCAAAGCTGGCGTGGACTCCCTCCGGGAGAAGGTATAGCCCCATCATATACATGGGGAGGCTGGACAGACAGGAGTCGATAAGGATAGTTTTACTCCCTTTGGAGGTAAATATCCCTTGCCATGGCTCCGCTCTAGACGAGACCCGCTCCACCAGCGGGTCCAGGTCCTTTATAAGGCTGCGCGAATCCCGGATCGGCATCCCCAAATAGGAGACCGGGAATTGCGCCAACCTACAATTAAGGTTGTCGGCGATCCGGCGCTGGTCGTCCTCGGAATACCCAAGTATAACAACCTCGCTCTTGTCGAAATTAATCTTCAGGCCGGACATGGCCTCAAAGCAGAGGAGTAGAAACTTTAAGTTGATAATGTCAAGTTCCGACCCCTCCACCATGATCATGGTGTCATCAGCGTATTGGAGATGGGTCACACCGTCCCCGGGGATCAGATGTCCCACCACCCCCGAGATGTGGCCAGAAGTCTTAGCTCGCTCTAAGATCTATGCAAGGGAATCCACTGCGGCGTTAAAGAGCAGAGGGGATATCGGGTCCCCTTGTCTAACCCCTCGAGTGGGCCTAAAATGGGGACCTACTTCCCCATTTATATTAATGGCGGTATTGCCGCTCGTAACCAGTTGCATAATCCAGCAGACCATCCGGTTGTCCAGTCCTCTCCGCTCCAGAACTAAACGGAGGAAGGACCAATCCAAACGGTCATACGCCTTCTGGAACTCAAGCTTAAGGAACACGCCCTTCTGGCGGCGTGATTTTACTTCATGAATGATTTCATGAAGTGCCAGGATACCATCGTGGATATACCGGCCCTTAAGAAAGGCAAACTGGTACGGGTGCGTAAGGCGCTCAAGTATAGGAGCCAGCCTGGATGCGCAGACCTTTGAGATGATCCGATGGATAACATTAAGGACTGAAATCGGTCTGAAGTGGCGAATATCCGTGGCCCCCACTACCTTGGGGATCAGGGTGATAACACCAAAGTTCAGGCGGGTCAAAACCAACGTCCCAATATAGAATTCCTGGAACATCGGCATGATCACCGTCTTGATAGTCTCCCAGAATTTCTGGAAGAAGATAACCGGTAGTCCGTCCGGCCCAGGGGCGGAGTTAGTCCTCATATCCATGATCGCCCGCGCCACCTCCTCCTCAAGGAAGGGGAGGGTCAGCGCAGCATTCTTCTCCTCCGAGACCCGGTCCCCGGGTGCCCAAAGGTCCTCGGCAATAGACACCCCCGAGCGAGGTTCCGCCGCGAATAAGTCCTTATAAAAGGAGTATATGTGGGTGGAGATCTCTGCCGGCTCCTCCAGAAGATGATCTCCGTCCCACAGGCAAGGAATAGAGCATTTCCGGCGACGCCCATTAGCGATCGCATGGAAATATGCCGTATCTGCCTCGCCCTTAAGGGTCCAGTTCTGTCGACTCCGTTGTCGCCAGAAGATCTCCTCACCCTTGTAGATATCCATAAGGGAATCCTCAAGGGCGTACCGCTGAAGCCACTCCTCAGCAGTGAGACCAACCGAGTCTGAAGCCTGATCTAGCGCCTGGATTTCACCCAGGAGGGAGGCTTTCCTCCTCCGCACCTCCGCCCCGAGATTGGCGCCCCACCCTCGCATAAATCTGCGGGCCATCTGCGCACAGTGGTGCCATACGTCCACCGCATTGAAAAGGCGCGGCGGGTGTTCTGCTGCCTCCACCCACTTTGCCTTAACCGCCTCCACAAACCCTGGTTTGTCCAACCAGAAGTTTTCAAAGTGGAACCGGTTTAGCCTAGGTGCGATGGCACCACCAGACAAGAGGAGGAGGGGGGTGTGGTCAGAGCCAACCCTCGTCAAAGCACGAAGGGAGCATAGTGGAAAGGCAATCTCCCAGTCCACTGAGACTAAGACCCGATCCAGCACGCTCCGGATCGGGTCCGCCCGGTTGTTAGTCCAGGTATAGCGTGCTCCCACACGTCTAATCTCCTTAAGGGCGAGGTCCGCTATCCAATCATTACATAGCCTAACCCGCCTGCGGTCGATGTTCGCCGAGCTCTTGTCCTCGGGGGATCTAATGAGATTAAAATCCCCGGCAATGACAAGAGGGGTGGAGCACCTCTCCACCTTACCCCGCAACTCATCGAGGAACGCCTCCGGTCTACTATGGTCCGCGGGGCCAGACACAACTATCACCTCCCACCGGAAGGAAGTACGCCTGTGGGAGAGAAGCATACTCAGAAAGAACTCCCCTCGGTCCATGTCCTCCACCTCAAAGGTGTCCTCCTTGACACCCAAAAGGATACCCCCTAAGTGGCCCGCCGCCGGGAGCCACTGCCAGGCAAACTTGTAGGGACTAAGTCTCTGCAGCTCTTGGATCGAGAAGTCCTGTCTAATCGTCTCCTGTATGCCCACAATATCAGCATCCTCCCGTCTAATGTATTCACTCAGCTGATTTGACGAACCCTCACGCCCGAACCCCCTCATGTTCCAATCAAGCAATCTAATAGGTAGATTCATTATGGAACACCATCGGGGGTTGTCCCCTTACGGGGGACTGATCGGGCCCTACTAGAGGTCGAGGGCCGGGACGGAGCTTTGGGGGGTCTCCCGCGTGAGCGCCCTGCCTGGGTGCTCACCTGCGGAGTCCCCTCATTACTCGGGGTAGGCAGGGAGTCATTACTCGGGACCGATGCCGCCTGCACTGGTGACCCAGAGTCGGGTGCCGCCGTCCTCATAAGCTCCTCCTGAGCTCGTGAGGCCGCGAGGGCACCCTCGTATATCTCCCTGGCTTTAATCGCCTCGATCTGTTCCAAGCGGGGGCCCTTCTCACCCCGAAAAACAATGGCACAGTCTACGGCGACATGCGCCAAATGGTCCAACGGGACCTCATCGAGCACCGAAAATCTAGAGCCGGAAGGAGATTTGCGAGGAGTGGGGCTAGACGTACCTGGTAAGTCGCGGCGCGCAGCCGTCAGCTGGATCGCCTTGTCCACCATCGTGGGCACCGGCCCGCTCTGACCACCCCTCGCACTCGCCAGCCTAGCGTTGTAGCGTGAGGGCTGAGCGGGCTGGGGCGCCTGCCAGGACCGACGCTGAGGCGGCTCCTGGGGAGTGGCCACGGGAGTGTCGGGGACGACCGTGACCTGCTCCCACGTATCAGCAGCCGGCGTCACCGGTACCATCGAGGGCGACAGCGCTGGCGAGGTAGGGGACGAACCCGGGGAGAGGGTGTAGCACAGTGCCCCCCCTGAGCGCGACGACGAAGGGGGAGCCACCTCCAGCCCCACACTCGCACAGTCCTCCTCCTCCTCCACGTCTCCTCGGTCCAGCCCCAGCGCCGATGCATCGAGACCCTGAAGGCCGAAGTTGGAGCCGTACTGGGAAAACGGGGCCTCCATAGCGTGCCGGGAGTCGGAGCGAGGGGCGGAGGTAACCGTACTCTGAGCCGCAACCGTCGCAGCCCCACCACCCATCGGCAGCAGAGTCGTAGCCCCAACCTCTGTCACGGCGGGAGGGGGTGCCGCCGTGGTGGGTGGGGCATGTCGCCCGCCTAGAGGGTCCACGGCCGCAGGGTCGTGCTCCTGTGACCCCCCGGCCCCAGTCTCGTCGTCGTCGTTGTCGGAGGAGTCCTCGCTTGAAGAGTCACCGTCCCGCGCAGAAGGGCCCCCCTCGGGGAGGTCGGGGGGCGGGGAAGAGGTGCGGTCCTCGTCAAGCTCCACACGCAACACCTCTCCCTGGTTACCCCCCTTACCACCGAAGTAGACCGGAGGTAGGATACCAGGTAGCATGGTAGGATCGGGGCAAAGGACCCGGAACCGAACGGCCCCCGACCCTACCAGGGAGCTCTCATCGATCTCGGCCAGCCTGCCGAGGGCCCTGGAGAGAAGCTCAATGACCGGCGACGTCCGAGCAACGTCCGGTAAGCCATAGAGTCAGACCCAGGAAGAGTGAAGAGTGTTCGTCGTGGTCGCAGCAGTCGACGCCTTGATAGATACCTGGATCTTGTTGAGCGGCAGGTTGAACGTGGACCCCATAGAGCACAACCGGAGCATCTCCGCGGACCGGAAGAGCACCGCAAACTCAGTGGGCGAGACCGTGCGCACCTGCCACTCGTGGCCTGGCAAAACCTGGCAAGCTCCTCGCGAAGGATCTCGGCAGTAAGCCCAGTCGACATCGCCGGGAGCTGGTCGGGTAGCACCGTCACCCGCGCCAGGTTCTCTGGGACCACCATGGGAGTACCACCAAGGTCGATGTAGTAGAAGATCGACTCAACCCCATGGCCCAAAAGCACCATCTGCGGGCGGTGAGGCTGTGGTGCGTCCCTGGTGCACGCTCGCATAAAGTGTCCCGGGTCGCCACAGCGCATACAACCCATGGGTTTGGTGCATTCCGAACGGAAATGCCCAACCACCCCACAGTTGAAGCACTGGACCTGAGACGGCGAGCCCTTCCCTCCCTCCGCCTGAGGTCGGTATGTGTCCGACCCCGCCTGGGTCGGAGCACTCGGGACTCTAGCCGGAATGGAGGACGACGAAACGGGTGGGTGCCCACTCTGGCTCCCTCCCACGCCGTCATCCCCCGTCGCGTGCGCCTTGCGCTTCTTCTTCTTGTTCTTCTTCTTCGGGTGCGGGGGTCCATGGGCGAGCCCCCAGATGTGGTCACGCTCGCGCCCGGGAGGTCCCTGCGGACCATCTCGGCCTCGGTACGCACCACCCTCTTGACCCGAACGAGCGCCTGCATGGGGTCCCGTGAACCCGCCGGTACGACGGCCCGGAACCGGAGGACGAGCAGCGTGACTGGCTAGCGCGTCCCTGCGTAGGTCCTCCTCGCGGCGAGCACCCTCCGGCGAGCGGCCTCTCCCCGGCGACCGACCCCGCCCCGGCGAGCGAGCTCCAGGTGGGATGCGACAGGAGCCATCCTCCCGGCCCGGAGATTGGCGTCCAGCTCCACGGCGGTCCAGGGGGTCCCCAGACCGGGCGGGAGGTGAGGCCCTGCGCCTGCCCGACGGCAGGTAGCGGGTGGACGGCGCGCGCCGGTCCGCAGGCGAGCGGCGGGCGTCGGGCCTGCCCTCCGCGCGAGCACGAGACTCCAGAGGAGGAGGGGGGGGGGCGGCGGCGGTGATGGACGTCCTCCTCGTCTTCTGGCGCGCGGCCGCGCTTCATCACGTCGGCGAAGGAACTCGACAGGGGAGGCGGCGGTGGGTTGGGGCGGACGAGACGGGCTGAGTGAGCGTGGCGGCGGATGCGGGATGAGTCGACCGGGTGTCCTAGGGTTAGGTCCCTAAGGCCCTTCCGTAACCACAGCAAAGTCCCCGCCTTGGGCCGCTGCGAGCCCGGTACGGCCCGGTCCGGCCCCGGAGCGCGTGGCCTGCGCCACTCCAAGATGGGCCGCGTCAATTGGGCCGGCCCATCCATGCTAGGGTTCGTGCCTCCCTCCTCGGACCGGAGATTCGCGATGGTCCTCGAGGGCGACCAAACCGGCGGCGGCGGCGGAACGTGAGGCACCGCCCGCGCCTCGCCGTTCCCCACCCTACCGGCGTTCAGCCCCCTAGACTCAATCCCTACCCGCAACTCCCCCCTCCGCGAGCCTATCCCTCCTCGAGCCATCGTCTCACTAGCCGCCGTCGGCCTAGCCGGGAAACTAAGAGCGCGCGGCGGCGCCCGGGCCTGGCGGCGCGCCCCGCCACCAAGAGCCGCGCGACGGGCGGGCACCTTCCTAGCGAGCGCCATGAAGTCCCCCAAGGTCGGCGACGGCGGGCGTATACATCTTGCCGCCTTCTCAGCCTCGACGGCGGCCTCCTCGTCCAGCTCGTCGGCAACATCAGCCCACCGGCGCCCCCGGATAGAATCGGCCACCATCTCCCCGCCTGGGGATGGAGGCGTCATCCGCGGAGAGCCCAGCGGCGTGTGGCCGTGGCCCTGCAATCCCCCACTCGGAAAGGACGCCGGCGTCATACGGTCGCCATCGCCAGCCCGTTGAACCGCGTTCAGCCTGTCCCCTCATGCCGAAGCTCTTAGAATGGCAAAATATGGAAGCAGTTAGACAAAACAACGTAATGAATAAGAAACAGAACTGCAAACTACAGGTACCTCACTACCAGTACTAGTAACGGCTCTAGAGCACAAAGGTAGGAAATGAATGTGGAAAGACATACAAAGAAGAGTGTATTAGAGTAGTAGGTAGCCAAAAACAAAATGCAACTTAGATTTCAAATTATGTCATACCGCGGAACTCTTCATTTTATATTCACTCTCGACATCAGTTGTACCCACATTTTTTCAATCACATGGTCTATTTTCAAGCTCACATGGAACATTTATAGCCAAATAATTCATCCTAGTACTTCAGAATTCAGAAACCACCACTTAGTTTTACGCATAGAAGCTGTAGATTACAAGAAGAGTCAGCTTAGGATAAATGGCTTCTTCAAACAAAGTTTGAAGATTGCACAAACAGGCTTTCCCTACACATGTTCCACCCTTCAAATGTATCATTGCAATAGTTTCTCAACAAGATGCTGATGCAATTTCACATAGACTATGAAGTATCAACTATCTAAAGCTAGAAATGAATAATCCTAGGACCAACTTTGGAGTAGGAATGAACGGGAAGTACCTCACAAACAGTGTAGAAGGCAGGTGAATCCAAAGAGAAACCGAGTTTGATTAACGCCTGCATAGAACATGGCAGCAAGTAAAAGGTCAGTGTAGCTCACATGGGCGGAAAGGATTTGATTGGAAGGAGCTTAAACATGTCAACACTACATCTTCTCAAAACTAGAGAAATTAACATATCACCTCACGCATCTCCTCGAGACTGAGAAATCCACGACCTCTGAAATAAGTGGAGAATAAGAAATGTAAACAAGGGTAATAACTTGATCACATGCACCAAACACACTGAACACCTAAATGCAGGATTACACAAAATGACAAGGGTCATTCTGTTTGGTTACTTGGTTTTCTAAACTTACATACATTTCATTCTAAATTTAGCAGATTACACAAAATGACCGGCTAGCCGTCAGCAAGCTTGTCACTACTCTGACTAGGGGTTCAGTTCGCTATGGCAGCTGTATGATTTGCAGGCAGCAGTAAACAATGAGATCTTGCTGCTGGAACAAACAATACATATCTTTGCTTCCTTGACCGCGGTCGGCATGGTTAGTGCGGCCGTCGAGAGTCCTAGGTCATCGAGCCGCGTGCGCCAGGGCCGCACCAGCGCTTCCTCAGCCGACTACGCAACGCCAGGCCCGCTCCTGGTGGCATGTTCAACGAGGGGATGGGAGAGGTGGGGTATCGTTGTAGTCGAGCAAAGGACGACGGGGATCAGAAGCAGACACGGTCTCCATGGCCGTGGATACGGATGGCAATGGGGCCCCGAAACCCGCAAACCCGATGGGTACCCGCCTTAAATGGGGAGGGTTTGGTAAAATGTTCGACCTGCCAGGTCTAATGGGGCGGGTATGGGGGTGGCAAACCCGTACCCGCATACCCGCAGACCCGCTCTAAGTCTTAATTATATCCCTAATAATCCTATGCATAACCACACGTCCACGAGCTATGAACCACAAACCTCACACGTCACATGGACGCGTTGGAATCTGGAATCCCGGAGACAACACACGTACACACGTGTCTATTTCCACCAACATCATCCCAATATTCCATTGTTTTATTCCCCACATGTGTCGGTGTCGCTCCTTAAATGGGTACCCGTTGGGGCCCCGAACCCGACCGGGGTCGTGGGTATGGTAAAAAATGAGACCCGACAAGTTAAATGGGGCGGGTATGGAGGGCGCCGACCCGACCCCGAACCCGGTGGGTGTTGGGACGCGTGGAGATAAACGAAAAACTTTTTCCTACGCGGTACTTCCAAGATCTAGCCGAGGTAGAAGGCCACGATGATTACCACTAGACGCGCGGTTGCGGATTATCGGTGAAGCGCGTCGGGGCAGTGCAGTCCCACGATCCGGTCCGGCCGATCCAATCCCTCGAACGTCGAAGTGCTGAACGTACAGCACCTCTGCCGGTATCCACACGTACGAGGAGGAGCTCCGACGGCAGACTGCTAGGTCTGGTGCGACGGCTGGACTGAGTGGGGCTAGGGTTCCCAACGCATGGGAGAGTGGACTAACGTGCCCGCTGGGCAACCTGCGCCCCTCCTTATATAGCGTATGGTAATGGGCTGCACAACACTTGTGGCCCCATTCCCTGTGAGTCCGACTCACTAACTCAGTCCATTTCCGGTTCGGGTCCAACCCAACCAATACTTGCTCCCGCTCTTAAGTGTGCGACCCTGCAGGCTCATGGCGACTTGGACACGATTGGAGTCCAACTCCCAATCGATCAATCGGTAGCGGCTCCTAGCAGAACGTGCCGACTCCCAAGTACCATTGAGTCATGACGACATACCTTTCAATGTGATATTCATCTTAGTCCCTTTTGCCTCACGATATACCTTGTCGAGCTATAGGCGATTTATCGTCATCCCTTGAATAGCTCAACTCTTCTTCGATCTGTGACATGTGATTCATCTGACTAACTCTTAGTCAACCGACACAGTTAACACTTAACTGAGTCGCGCATGGCCATGCTTCCTGAATCATATCACTCGAGAGGGCCCAGAGAATATCTCTCCATTCGGAGGGGCAAAATCCCATCTTGATTATCCACATCACGCAGCTTGCTTCTCATTCGACCCGAACTCTGCCTTTATAGTTGGCTTGTCACAGAACAACGTTTGACAGAACCTAAGTCGGTGATCCACAACTCGGATTGTGCGACAACCTCAGGTCTAAGGATTTACATTGATTGAGACATGCAAATGACGACTTGATCGTTGCATCTCAATGTGGGTCAGTCCGACTTGCTAAACTCTTTAGCCAAGTCCGTGAACGTTGGAATGGCATCACCATGCCCATGACAAGTGGAACCGTGTCATCAGCCAACACTCACATTAGTCTAGGATGTGTCCAGCACAACCTTAACGACCAAGGACAATTAGTATGAACAACATGAATATATAGTTCCACAATCGAATCACATATTCAATGGCATATATCAGATGTTCAAAACAAGGACAACTTAATAACTTTATGAATACAGTGGGAAATTACATCATACATGATTGCCTAGGGCATATTCCCAACAGTCTCCCACTTGCACTAGAGTCAATCATCTTGGCATCATATGCCTAGGCATCTAATGCCCATACTCTCGTGTGCGCCTCATGCTTAGGCTGTGGTAGCGCCTTTGTCAACGGATCTGCAATGTTTGCATCCGTGTGTACTTTGCATAACTTGATATCACCTTGTTCGACAAACTGGCGAATGAGGTGGTACCGCATGAGTATATGTTTGTTCTTCTGGTGTTGTCTAGGTTCCTTGGCTTGTGCGATAGCACCATTGTTGTCACAATATACGTCCAAAGGATTGGACGCGCCTGAACCACACCAAGATCAATCAGGAGGTTCCTGATCCAAACAGCTTCCTTTGCCGCCTCTGATGCAGCAATATACTCAGCCTCTGTTGTATGCAGACACCGTATCTTGCTTGGAACTCTTCCAGCTCACAGCTCCTCCGTTCATTACGAACACGTATCCCGATTGCGAACGAGAATCATCTGAGTCGGTGAGATAACTCGCATCCGTGTAACCCTTTACACTGAATTCCTCATCACCTCCATAAACTAGGAACATTTCCTTAGTATTTCTCAAATACTTAAGAATGTTTTTAACCGCTGCCCAGTGGGCTTCGCCAGGGTCAGCCTGGTATCTGCTCGTAACACTTAGAGCATAGGAAACATCTGGCCTAGTACAAATCATGGCAACATGATGGATCCGATTGCCGAAGCATATGGGATCACACTCATCCGACTTCGCTCATCAGTCGTCGAAGGACACTGAGTCTTGCTAAGTTTATACCATGGGACATCGGCAAGAATCCCTTCTTGGACTCTTGCATTTTGAATTTCTTCAAAACCTTGTCCAGATAAGTACTCTGACTCAATCCAATGAGCCGCCTGGATCTATCTCTATAGATCCTGATTCCTAATATGTAAGTTGCCTCACCCAAATCCTTCATTGAGAAACTCCTTTCCAATGACTCTTTGGTTTCTTGCAACATCATGACATCATTTCCAATCAGCAATATGTCATCATATAAGATTAGAAAGTTTACTTTGCTCCCACTAAACTTCTTGTATAAACAAGAATCATGATCGCTCTTGATGAAGCCAAACGATTTGACTACCTCATCAAAGCGAATGTTCCAACTCCGAGATGCTTGCTTCAACCCATAAATGGATTTCTGAAGTTTGCATACCTTGTCAGCATTAGCTGGATCGACAAAACCTTCGGGCTGTATCATATACACGTCCTCAGTTAAATTTCCATTAAGGAAAGCCGTCTTGACATCCATCTGCCATATCTCATAGTCGAAATAGGCTGCTATGGCTAACATGATCCGAATTGATTTAAGCATCGCTACGGGCGAGAAGGTCTCGTCGTAGTCAACTCCTTGAACTTGTCGGAACCCCTTCGCGACAAGTCGTGCTTTATAGACGGAAAATTTCTATCCATCAATTTTCTTCTTAAAGACCCATTTGCACTCGACGGGTCTTGCACCGTCAGGCAGATCAACCAAATTCCAAACTTGGTTTTCATCCATGGACTTTAACTCGGATCTCATGGCTCCAAGCCATGACTCGGAATCAGATCCCACCATCGCTTCCGAATAAGTTGCCGGCTCGTTACTGTCTAACAGTAAAACATCGAGCACTCTGTAATCTGGCTCTCGTGGTTCTGGTGCTGTAACCGGTGTAGGTACCACGATCGGCTCAGCCTCCAAGGCGTTCGCCGACTCGCCCCTAGCCGGTTCCTCTCGAATTTCTTCGAGTTGCACTGTGCTCCACTGACTTCCCGACTGAGAAATTCTTTCTCAAGGAAGACACCATTCCGAGCGACAAACACTTTGCCCTTCCCGGTTGTAGAAGTAGTACCCCAAGGTTTCCCTCGGATACCCCACGAAAAAAAATACACTTATCCGACTTGGGCGTGAGCTTGTCCGACTGAAGTCGCTTGACAAATGCTTCACAACCCCAAATCTTAAGAAAAGACAAACTTGGCTTTTTGCCCGTCCACATCTCATGTGGTGTCTTCTCTACTGACTTTGATGGTACTCTGTTTAGTGTGAAAGCTGCAGTTTCTAGACAATAACCCCAAAATGATAAAGGTAGATCTGTCCGACTCATCATTGATCGTACCATGTCCAACAAGGTCCGATTTCTCCGTTCTGATACACCGTTTCTCTGCGGTGTACCCGGCGGAGTGAGTTGAGGAACTATTCCACAACTCTTTACATGGTCATCAAACTCATGGCTCATGTACTCGCCTCCACGGTCCGACCGTAGAAACTTTATTTTCTTGCCGAGCTGATTTTGTACCTCACTCTGGAATTCCTTGAACTTTTCAAAGGCTTCCGACTTGTGTTTCATTAAATAGATATCCATACCTACTCAAATCATCAGTGAAGGTAATGAAGTACTCATAACCACCTCTGGCTGTCGTGCATTGGACCACATACATCACTATGTATTAGTTCCAACAAGTCGGACGCCCTTTCACAACTCCTTGCCAAAGGTGTCTTGGTCATCTTGCCTAGTAGGCATGATTCGCATGTCTCGAATGACTCTAAGTCAAACGAAGTTAGAAGTCCATCATCATGGAGCTTCTTCATGCGCTTCCAACTTATATGACCAAGCCGACAGTGCCAAAAGTAAGTCATATTCAGATCATTTGGTTTCAACCTTTTAACATTTATGTTATAGACCGATTCACTATCAAGATTTAAAATAAATAACCCGTTCTGAACGGGTGCAAAGCCATGAAACATATCTTTCAAATATAAAGAACAACCATTATTCTTAATATTCGACTCATAACCTTGTCTCATCAAACATGAGGCGGAAATAATGTCGACTAAGCGCTGGAACATAATAACAATTATTTAGTTCCAAAATAAATCCTGAAGGTAAATGAAGTTGCATCGTGCCGACTTCCAACGCAGCGACTCTCGCCTTGTTGCCGACCCGAATATCAACCTCTCCTCTTGCCACGCTCCTAGTTCTTACCAGCCCCTGCAACGAGTTGCAAATGTGAATGACTGATCCGGTATCATACCCAAGAACTATTACGTGCATCAGCAAGATAAATGTCTATAACATTGCACACAAGTGTACCTGAGTCGGAAGTCATACCTCCACTCTTGGCCTTGTCAGCCAAATACTTGGTGCAGTTCCTCTTCCAGTGGCCATCCTGCTTGCAATAGAAGCAATTGGCTCCGGCTGTAGGAGAAGGCTTAGTCTTTGAGGGAGCACTCTGGACAGGGCCATGGGCGCTACCTCCTGACTTATCCTTCTTCTTCTTAGTCCAAGAACTCTTCTTGAACTTAGCCTTATTCTGCACCATCAACACTTGACTGGTGCCTTTCTTGATATCAGCCTCTGCCGTTTTGAGCATCCCATGTAATTCAGTGATACTCTTATCCATACCATGCATATGGTAGTTCGAGATGAACGGACCATACGCACTAGGAAGAGAGTTCAGAATTATATCAGTAGCGAACTCTTCGTTAATGGGGAAGCCCAGCCGATCCAGAGACTGTATGTAACCAATCATCTTGATTACATGCGGACTCAGTGGATCGCCGTCTTTCAGCTTACAGCCAAGCAAAGCTTGAGACTTGATACATCTCAGTCTTTGCTTGAGCCTGGAACATACTTTTGAGGCTTTCGATCATATCGTAGGCCTCAACATTCTCGAACTGCTGCTGCAAGTCCGGTTCCATGTGTGCAAGCATAAGACAGCTAATTTCCGTAGACTCATCTCTAGTCTTACGGTAGGCATTGGTGACAGCGACAGTCGCATCATCATCAGGCTCTTCTGGAAGTGGAGTTTCTAGAACATGTTCTTTCTTGTCATGCTTGAGGACTATCCTCAGATTACGATACCAATTGGTGAAATTAGTTCCATTTAGCTTATCTTTCTCTAAGATTGACCTCAACGCAAACGCGGACAACTGAGGAAGGTTGCTAGGTGCCATTGATCTACAACAGAAAATACGCAAAAACACTTAAGACATGTATTCATAAAAGAGCAGGCATATTAAACGCTTTAATAATTATGCTCCCACTAGAACCAACATCCCTCCGATGGTTGCTCAGTGATTCAGGACCCTAAATAAGCAAGCCGACTAGTGAGCTTTAGCATCACCGCTAGCCGTCAAGTGATCTAGGTAGGCAACACCTTGCCAATCGTATCTCTATACGACTCCTGTTAGTTGGGTGACATCACATGCCCCGGCTCCCAACCTACCTCGCCCCGAGCCCCACAACCGTTGATGGACTCGTCTAGATTACCAAGTACTTCTGCTTGTAAGAGTCCGACTCGAACCCACCTAACCGGAAAGAATTGGTAGCACCTCAATTTCATGAGCCCACTACCAAGAATGTCCGACTTGTGATGGTGCAGCACTGGCGGGGCGACCGACTAGACCTTCTTTGAGGGATTTAAAGAATCTACCAACTATCTAAATAGAGGTAAATAGAGACATAACAATAACACAAATAAAACAATTATAATGTGAAATGGTATGGCTCTCTTCATGGTGATCTCCATCTCCACGAAGCTTGTAAGTCGACTCGTGCCAACTCTTGTCACGTGTCATCTTACTCCATGTAGCCGACTTGTACATCGACTTGCATTCCTCCGGTTTCTCCAACAAGCTACACTAGCTAGTAAATCAAAATTTACATAGAGAATCCGACACGCAGGCCGGTATACAATAAAATGACAGCACCTAGGCTCCAGCCGGCTGACATAAACATGATACGCAGATCATGTATGGATTACACACATCACATGCACATAAGCCATACCATTCACAACTTCCTGCAAAAACAAGTTATGCATAGATACGATATCTACCGGCGTTGTGAACTCGCAACGACATCTAAGGCGCTACGACAGGGCGAAGCCGACGATTTCGGAAAACGCAGATCTCATCTGCATTCCGATCATGGATTTCTTCATCGGATAAAACGATTTTACCCGAATCTGATCCGTATTCCGATTCGACCAAACTCTTTGATCTTCGATCACCGCAACTGGATTTATGTGTCACGGTATACCCCGATGGCGGAAACCGACCGGTAGGGGTAAGTTGTTCCACGACCTTAGCAGTATGATCACGGAAACCAGATCATCCATTAACCCCGAGTACGATTGATCCAATCAACCTTGTACAAAACCGATCTATCTCATAGACCGACCACCAAAACAGCAATTAGATCACATCTAACGCTAACTACATATCACATATGTACGGATCTCGGGCCCAATACCAGAAGCTACCGCTCTGATACCACTGTTGGGACGCGTAGAGATAAACGAAAAACTTTTTCCTACGCTGTACTTCCAAGATCTAGCCGAGGTAGAAGGCCACGATGATTACCACTAGACGCGCGGTTGCGGATTATCGGTGAAGCGCGTCGGGGCAGTGCAGTCCCACGATCCGGTCCGGCCGATCCAATCCCTCGAACGTCGAAGTGCTGAACGTACAGCACCTCTGCCGGTATCCACACGTACGAGGAGGAGCTCCGACGGCAGACTGCTAGGTCTGGTGCGACGGCTGGACTGAGTGGGGCTAGGGTTCCCAACGCATGGGAGAGTGGACTAACGTGCCCGCTGGGCAACCTGCGCCCCTCCTTATATAGCGTATGGTAATGGGCTGCACAACACTTGTGGCCCATTCCCTCTGTGAGTCCGACTCACTAACTCAGTCCATTTCCGTTCGGTCCAACCCAACCAATACTTGCTCCCGCTCTTAAGTGTGCGACCCTGCAGGCTCATGGCGACTTGGACACGATTGGAGTCCAACTCCCAATCGATCAATCGGTAGCGGCTCTAGCAGAACGTGCCGACTCCCAAGTACCATTGAGTCATGACGACATACCTTTCAATGTGATATTCATCTTAGTCCCTTTTGCCTCACGATATACCTTGTCGAGCTATAGGCGATTTATCGTCATCCCTTGAATAGCTCAACTCTCTTCTCGATCTGTGACATGTGATTCATCTGACTAACTCTTAGTCAACCGACACAGTTAACACTTAACTGAGTCGCGCATGGCCATGCTTCCTGAATCATATCACTCGAGAGGGCCCAGAGAATATCTCTCCATTCGGAGGGGCAAAATCCCATCTTGATTATCCACATCACGCAGCTTGCTTCTCATTCGACCCGAACTCTGCCTTTATAGTTGGCTTGTCACAGAACAACGTTTGACAGAACCTAAGTCGGTGATCCACAACTCGGATTGTGCGACAACCTCAGGTCTAAGGATTACATTGATTGAGACATGCAAATGACGACTTGATCGTTGCATCTCAATGTGGGTCAGTCCGACTTGCTAAACTCTTTAGCCAAGTCCGTGAACGTTGGAATGGCATCACCATGCCCATGACAAGTGGAACCGTGTCATCAGCCAACACTCACATTAGTCTAGGATGTGTGTCCAGCACAACCTTAACGACCAAGGACAATTAGTATGAACAACATGAATATATAGTTCCACAATCGAATCACATATTCAATGGCATATATCAGATGTTCAAAACAAGGATAACTTAATAACTTTATGAATATAGTGGGAATTACATCATACATGATTGCCTCTAGGGCATATTCCCAACAGTGGGTGCCATCCAGAGCCGTGGACGCCGTGCAGCTCCACTCCGACTTTGCACGGCAGCCAAAGGAGAAATAGCAGATGGCCGGAGCTCGACGGGCGGAGCTGGTTGTTGGTGGCGGGAGCTTGGAGGGCCGCGACCTCCGCGAACCGTGCATGTGGCTTGGACATGGCGGTGCCAGGGCGCAGGATCTGCACCATGCCGTCCGGGAGCGGGTTCTTCCGCGGCCGGCCCCGTGTCTGCGCTATCTATGGAGGCCCGTGTGGGTCTCGCGCCTTGGGCGGTGCAGCGGAGACGAGAGGTACGCTGGCCGATGGGTTGTTGCAGGAGGAGCACCGGCGGGGAAGCCTGGCGAGCGCACCTTCGGCGGGCGGCGCTGGTTGGTGGTGGCCCGAGCTCGGCGGGCGGCGCTGGTTTGTGGTGGCGGGAGCTCGAAGGGCGGTGCTCATCGGTGGTGGCCGGAGTTTGGACGGCGGCTAGGGATTCATTTTCGAAATTTTGGGGAATTGCCGAGGTCGACTCTCTGTCGTTCACGCATCACAACTCGTCTCTGTTCTTTTGGGCTGAAATGCATAAAATTGGAGCGTTTTATTCTTGGGCCACAAACTTGGCACCTTCCTGGGCCAAAGCCCGCTTCACGGGAGGAGGCAAACTGGCACCAGTATGAAACATACTACTCACGATACGACCACCGGTACGAAACATTTTCCAGCGTTTTTAGCCATAGGATTACTGAAAATAAACGGTTGAGGTTTATTTGAGGGTACCAAAGAACGCCTCAACTTTTTTATCCTCGTCACCAACTAGTAGCCTTCCTTCAACCATCACCCAAAACCATCTTGTCGTCAAGACTCTCATCCCTCCTCACACTCCTCCATCAATAGCGAAACGCTTCTAAAAAAAAACTTCCCCGCAAGCCTCTCATCCTCTCTCCCATCACGATTCATTCCATAGTTCACCGCCACCCCCACCTTATCCCCTCAACACTCTTCTGTCCTCCCGTCACCGCCGGCCCCGACCCTCCAACATCACTGCCATGCAACCTCACGGCCGTGCGCGAAAACTACACCATCATTTTCCGCTTGCCGGCGCAACCCCTAGGGACGTCGAACGTGTCCTCGGCGTTGTCGCATGGGAGCCAGAAATTTCGTCGACCTTCTACGTTCTCCCTGCCAAACCAGGTCCAGTGCCACATACTCCTATCAGATCTCAACCTCTCTAGTGGTGGCGCGCTGTCGTGGTGGAAATCTCCCTTCCTTAAGGCCGACGGGCGATGGAGTCCTACCGGCGGTCCCGGATGGTGGACGACATCAGGTGGAGGACGACAAGGTTACCCACACGTAAACAAGCTCGAGGAGATTTGCGAGCTGCTGCACGCCTCCGACGCCAACATGGACGAGGAAATCACGGACTTCGTCATCCGCCTTCTCTACGACAAATATCCCCGTCGTCGAGCAGAAGATGAGTCGTGGGCTGCCACTCATGTGTGCGCCCCCCTTGTTTGTCTTGTTCTTGTGGTACGTGGTGTCTCTAATTTTCTCGTCGAATGTCAGAACATGGCAGACAAAATTGTGTGTCCCCTTTCATTGTTTTTTTCTGGTGGAATTGGACACTTGGACTGTTATGTGCCAATATGAGCTGTTGGCTGATCAAACTGAAAATAACGTAAAGAGCAATCGAGGCAGGAAGCCAAAAGTAATGCCTATGAGCAGTATATAGTCCATCGCTTTCCCATAATGTAAGGGTACAGGTATTCATTTCGAGGTAAGGTGCGCATGATCACTTGGTTTAATCCGGAAATCAGCTTCGTACATGAAGAAATATTGGGGGGGTTGTCCAAGGGATCAGCTAGGCACGAAGAGTTTTTAGTCCACATGTTTTGAAGGTCTTTTATGAGGATTTTGTTTTTATGATTTGCTATTTGGAGATATGTTTGTTGCAGTTTTTGCTTCTGACCCAAGGTTTCAATACTGTATTTGACGAGATCGACTGTAGGACTGAAATCTGTCTGGTTTATTCATTTCTGCTGCTTCAGTTGAAACAACATGGACAATGTGTGTTGTCGATTCGTAGAGTTCAGCAGCGGAGTATTGTTGCCATCTTGGTTCCTAGCTCTCACCTTGCTCACCATGTCTTGCAACCGAGTAATGGCAAATAAAAGTTGTGCTATTTATTTCCATAGTATAGGAGCTAGAATAATTACGGCTCATTGCTATATCTATTTTTTTCTTTCTGTTTGACCTAAGATGAATAATTACGGCTCATTGCTTTATTTTACTCCAGTATATCTTATTTGGTGCGACGATCAGTTGGTAGCAATGGGACGCACGAAGATGTCATTATGAGGGTGCAGAGAACAGAAGACATATGTCCTTCACGGTGCATAAGGGCATCTCCAACAATGTCCATGTCACTGTAAGATACCACGCCAACTCAGCTAAAATCCTAAATGGCATAGTAATAATGAGGTGAGAGACTATGGGTTGTATGATATGCAACCAACAAGGTAGCACGGATGCTAAGACACTTTTTTCTTTGGTCCCACTAAATTGACTATTTGATTGGATAGATTGTACTACTTTACCAACAACTCTACGGACAAACCATTGAGATGGTTGTATGATACGTGGTTGGTTGATGAGTTGGACTACTATCATACGGGTTTATCTTACCACCTATTAAAGATGCCCTAATCCCTCCAACATAATTGCCGCCATCGCTAGCTCAACTTCGACACCCTAGCACTTATCAGAATTTCCCCGCCTCTTATTTTATGCTTTCTATTGAGAGAATATAATCAAGAAGTTAATTTGTTTTATGATGTACTGCAGGGGTCAGCCTTTTTCGAGAGAAAGCTAGCGGTTCGTCGTCATTGGCTGCAGGTAACAGCATTGGGAACTTTGACTAAAATACTTCTTCTTTCCATAAGGAGGATATTTTACAATACGACGATAAATCACAATTATCTGCTCTGCAGAAGAGCTTAATGTTATTTTATGGTGATGCAAATTATATGAAGATAAAGATAAAGGAAACCTCAGACGGGGCGGAGCGAGACCCGTCGCCT
Organism: Alopecurus myosuroides; assembly: GCA_028641055.1. Lineage (NCBI taxonomy): Eukaryota > Viridiplantae > Streptophyta > Magnoliopsida > Poales > Poaceae > Alopecurus > Alopecurus myosuroides. The sequence continues at coordinate 622,076,556 of CM054057.1, read as the reverse complement.
AAGCCTTAAGGCCGAAACGTACCTCTTGTTACCGAGTTGGAGTTGGATTTTCCCTTGCCGACCTAGTTAGGCCAGGACCGCCTATATACCTCTTGTAACCCGTCACACGGGATAATCCAAACATTGTAAATCCTGGCGCATCGGATAAGCCGTCGCACGGGATAATCAAGACAATGATAATCCACACATTGTAACCTCACCTACATAAAAGAGTTAGAATAATCAACCAAAAGCATATATTATTTGTTTTATAATATAATCGATCCACAAAGTCGTAAAGAGAGTTAGAATAATCAACCAAAAGCCACCATCACACCTACATACTCTTGATGAAGGGGGTGGTCAAAGTCGGAGCACATACCCTGACCTAACACACCAACGCGCGCGCATCATCTAATCTGGTTGCTTCCACCAAGCCGCCCGATGACGAATTGTGAGCACATAACCGATTCAGGAGTCCCGCAGTATACACCGACGTGCACACTCGGAATTCACTTCCGCCAACATCTGCCAAACCATTTTCTGGAGAGTTCAACGCATAAACCATGCAAGGCCTGCCATCGACGCCGCCATGGCACCAATCAAAACCACCTTTCTGCGGACGTCCGTCATTCCGCGTCCATCACCGAGACTCCGCGATGCCACGTCGCCAAGACTCCCCATTGTCGATGCAGTAGAAACACCGCTCCACCTCCACACCCCTCCCGCAAGAGCGTACTCGAAAACGATGCCCCCAAAGAGGGAGAACGACACATATAGCGCAGTCATCGCCTGATCTAGGAAGATCCAGGTCTAGTGTTTCCCCCCGAAGAACCAAGGCGGGAGGCTCGAAGTCGCAGGACAACGGCTACAGGAAGATAACGACGCATGTGAGCGCCGTCGTCATCGGCTCCTGCTCGGATCACGACTTTCGCCGGCCGACCACCAGAACCTCCCAAGATCCACCGCGAAGGACATTCGAGATCCCCGGCTGCCCCTTGCCGGGATCAAACCATCGCCCCTGCGAAGCCGCCGCCGGGACACGGTGTGAGATCCCAAGAACCCCCACACCAATCTTAACAGGACGACCACCACCGGAAGGAGGAGCCACCACCAAAAAACGGGGCCGCCACCCCGACTCCCATGTGTTGCGGGCAGAGTTGTAAGTCGGCCGCCGTCGTCCCGCGCAGGAGCAGTCGGCCGACGCCATGCAGGCCAGCCCCTCAGGGCCACCACCGCCACATAGCCAGTGCCTCAAGGACGCCGCCGTCACACACATAGTCCTGCGCCTCCTGGCCGCCGCCGCCACGCACCACCGCAGTTTAAGAATCCCAATGGCGCCGCCTTCAAGATCCCTAGCGAGACCAGCAGGAACCCCGCCGCCGCCGTGCCGCGTGCGAAGGGGAGAGGATCACCGGCGGCTGCAAGGGGAGGGGAGGAAGTCGGGGGAGGAGGAAGGTGGTCGAAGGGGAGGGACGCCCGGGGCGGCGCGGCGACGCCGGTGTCATGGGGGTCGTCGGGGAGTTTGTCCTCGGTGTTGCCATGTATTGTTTGCTACTATAATTGATTGTAAAGAAAGAAAATGCATATCATGGTGCTGGGTGTAACTCCAACGTTCATTGGTTATCCGAGAAATCACAGAAGGCAAACCAGGCCACCGTGCATATACCCCGGAGCACATGTGCCATACCAGATGTGTGCCTACAAGACTAACGTCGTCTAGGTACTCCAACCTATCGGCTTCTACTTCCAGCCAAATACTCGGTAAACTAGGGCTGCCTGAGTGAGATTATGCTGGCTAGAGGCTTCCCCCAACTGTGGCGTGACTGGCTTGAGACGATCTTTACGTCCTCCCACTCCGCCGTCCTCCTTAACGGCATCCCGGGAAAATGAATCCGCTATCTCCGCGGCCTCCGACAGGGCGATCCTCTCTCGTCCTACCCCTTGCCCCGTCTTGCAATACGCAGATGATACCTTGATCATCATGCGAGCGGACGCTGCCTCCGCTGTCAGACTTCGCCTCCTCCTTCAGGAGTTCGCCGATTATACCGGCCTCCAGATCAATTTTCACAAGAGTACCATCGTGCCTTTGCACACTCCTGCCGCCCTCCTCGCCCAAATCCAATCCACGCTACAATGTCGTGTTGAAGGATTCCCCCAGACGTACCTAGGCTTGCCGCTCTATGCTGAAAAACTCAGGCTGGACGCGTTCTGCCCGCTGATTGCCAAAGTTGACAGGTACCTGCGGGCTGGTAGGCTCTCCTACTCTCCCCTGCTGGTCGTCTTGTCCTGTTGAACTCCGTTCTCGACGCGCTCCCTTCGTACGCTATGGGGGCCCTCTCCCTCCCGGCTAGCATGATCGAAGCTCTCGACAGACGCCGGCGCGCGTTGCTCTGGGCTGCAAGTGATCAGGTCTCCGGCGCAGAATGCCTCGTGGCATGGGGCTACGTCTGCCCCTCGAAGGAGGAAGGAGGGCTCGGCGTGCGCGCCATCGACACCCAGAACATGTCCTTGCAGGTGAAACTGCTTCACCGGCTGCAGACCGCCACTGACCAATCCTAGCCCCGGTGGGTCTGGGCTTCCCTGAATGGCACGCCGCTTGACGACGTCGCCGCCTCTGGCCCATTGTGCGGCGCACACTGGAAATGTCTACTACGGCTACTGCCTCTCTATCGGGCGATCACCACCGTTTGTGTTGGGAGTGGCTCACGTTCGTCATTCTGGCAAGACTCGTGGACGTCCATGGGTCCTCTGGCTGTCGCGATGCCGGAGCTGCTCAGCCAATGCACCTCGCCGAACGCCACAGTTCGTCAGCTGGTCGAGCAGGGCTTGGACAGTGCTCTCGGCCCCCGCCTGTCGCCCACCGCTGCTCGGCAACGACTCCCGCTCCTGAAGTGCATGTCCACTCTCCAGCTCGACAACGACACCGTCCCCGACTCCCGCTCACTTTAGCTCTGTGGGACTTCCGGGAACAAGCTCAAGAACTTTGCGCTCTACAGCCTGTGCTCGTTCGGTGGCGGCAAGTTCGCCCAAGTCGAGTTCGTCTGGTCCACGCACGCCCCCTCCCGCGCAAAATTCTTCACTTGGCTCTTCATGCTGGGGCGCACCCAATGCCGCTCCAACCTGCTTCGTAAAGGTATCCTTCGGCCTGACGCGAGCTGATGCCCGTTGTGCGACTGCACGACGGAAACCGGGGCTCACATCGCCTTCCAGTGCGTCTTTGCTCAGCAATTCTGGTCTGCGCTAGGTGCTCGCGCCGATCCCACAAGAAGCTCTGAAGACGCTGCGTCCATCCCTCTGCCTGCCGGGGTGCTTGCTCGCACTGCGAGCATGCTCCGCGTTCTCTGCATCTGGGAGCTATGGTAACATCGCAACGGCGTGGTTTTCAACGGCGAGGAACCCTCCGTGCTGCGCGTTCGCAAATGCTGCCACGATACAGCCATCCTCTGGCATGTTCGTCTCCCGCGCAAACAGCGCGCTGATGTGGACCACTGGCTCGCTTTCCTCCGCCCCCACGTCTCTGAATTCCATCTCTGAATGTAAGTTTGCCTTGCTTAGGTAGCAGGTGTCTCTCCCCCGCCCGTGCATGCCACAACTTTTAAAATGTAATCAACACCCCGTTTTGATATATGGAAAATTCAGGTGGGAGCCTTTCGTGCTCCCCCAGGTGAAATCTCAAAAAAAAAAAAAACCCGGCCCTTCCCCTGCAAGGTTGTTGCTCGAGTTGTCTTCTTCCGAGTTCGTTATTTATGTTGTTTTTTTGTAAATGTAACGAATCCGGCACGTAATAAATCTATATTTATTATAACCATATGCGTTATTCAGATTTGTATTATTGATCATCTTTGCCGGCTTTCTATTAATGACTCATCATAAAAAAAAATGTTTCCCTATATTAATTAGAGAATTGACTCCAACCTTAACCAAAAGAACAAATATACATATGGTATCCCTTTCTTATTTTATCATGCTACTATGCAAATAATTTAAATTATGTTTAGAAACTAGAGTGCATTTTGCCTCTGTAGTAACATTCAAGATCTGATATTTCATCTATCTCCAAGCACCACGATGTTACCTTAGGTTTAGAGAGTGCAACAAGAAACCGTTATACTATTATTCAGACCTTGCCTTATTCAGAAAATAAACAAAAAAAAATCTCTCTAACCTTTTAAATTTTGAACTCATTTTTGCGAGGAATATTTGTAGTTCTAAAACTATCTCTTATTCCATGGTAAGCTAAAATTTTAAAAATTTCTCTTAGATCAATCTAGGACCTTGTGAAAGTGTATTCTATTGGGAGAGGTTTTAGTTACCAATATTTGAAGACAAAATATAATTATTCTTACATTACTGTCCATTCTCTCCTTTTGACCCAAGTCAAGCAGCGATCTCAGGGCAGAGACTGCTCGGGCGATGCCAGTAAACCGTGATCCCTGGCCACAGAGACTGCTCATGGGCGGCCACAAAACCAACTTCATCTATAATTTAGGCTTTTTGTGGTTCACTTTCTGGGTTAAATTCTAACAAGCAACCTCAATAATATTGAAATGATATATTATAAACAAGACATCAATCAAATCTCCCAAATCAATGTAACGCGGTCTAAAAAAAGGAACTTCCAGAAACTCTCGGTACTTCACCACACGAGAAAATTAATTTTTTTTCGTATTCGACGGTTTAAGAGCAAACCAATAAATTAAGTTCCACCATGAAGTACTACGAGAGAAAGCCAGGGAACAATGCGATGTTCACCCAGGAAAATCACAACAATATAGGTGATCATGCGAAGTTGGACGCATTTCAGCCACCGATCGCCCAAAAGCATCCGCATGTCCTCATTATTCATGTTGCATTGCTGTTTGAGATGAAACTGAGGAAGTGTCAAAACAATGTAATAAATCACCAGAATATGTTATTCTTCACAATTTAAGCATAAAAATATCATATCGACTAACACAAACATGTGGGTATCACAACGATACATGATTGTTATATATGTTCAGTCATAAATCAAAATGGTCATTGGTCAACCTTAAAAACTACTACCTCCGTTCCGATGAATAAGGCGCAAACGCATTTCAAGACAAACTTTGACCGAAAGATTTGAGTAATAATATCTTGACTATATAGTGCAACTTTGACATTGTTAGATTCGTAGTGAAAAACACTTTCTAAAGATTTGAGTAATAATATCTTGACTATATAGTGCAACCTTGACTACATCATGCATAAACCCATGAGTATGAGCGTAAATTCTACCACTTATATACGAGTAATGTAATATATTATCGACTAAGTGAAATTTAAAAACAATGTGTTACAATCTTGTACAAGCTTGTGATTTATTTTCTAGAAAATAGGTTGTACAAAATCCTGATTATATATAATATATAAGTAGCTAAGATTCTAAACATGATGTATTAGTTTCAATAAATATAGGCAAGAAAACGATTTGATCAGCGTCATTATAAATATATGGATCAATCGGATTTTCCTCTTATATATGATTTTCAATAGGCTTTAGGTCCAATCTAGAATTTTATATCGATTGGTTAGAAAACCATAATTACAACATATATAAGTGGTTCTTGCTAAAGAAGGAACACGTTATTTTCTAGAAGCACTGCAAATTGCTACGTGACGTCGTTGAATGAACGACATCATTAGTGATAAAGTCTGATGTCGCAACGTTATTTTCTAGAAGCAGGAACACATTATATGAGACAATAAGTTGAATGAACAGCATCATTAGTGATGATGTCTGATGTCGCAAGGTTTAACAAAACTAACCATTCTATTGAGTGGTGTCCCACTGCCTGATAATTTAGTATGCGTCTAGCAAATTACAACAATATTCATTTACACTATAAAATTTAATTTGGCAACAATATTCATTTACTCTATGAAATTACAAGGATGATAAATCTGTGATTCCATTTGGAAATACAATATAGACATCTAAGTAGTAGTAGGGAAGTAAAAAAGTAATTGATTTCATACAAAGAAGATTGTTTTACTTACGGATCCATCATGGTAGCGTATTTTTAAAAGAGTCCTATGGAATTTTATGGCAAGAAGAGAAATAAATACTATACCTCCATTAGTCCTCAAGCTCTAATTTCTCTTTCCTATCCACATGGCCATTCTAACTAGCCCATGACACACAGATGCTCACACGTAGGGTTTTAAAAATATAACCACAATAAATACCTTGTAATATTCATTAGTAGGCAAGTGGTTCCAAATCGTCTCATGGAATGCATCAACTAATGTTTCTTAACTAGTATCACTAAATAGGCCAAGCAATAAATATTGAACTCAAAAAAAGTTATTACAGTTTTACTTGGCAATGAAAAAAATCAGATGGAGTATGTAAATTGCAAAACAATGTAACTTAAACTAGGGCACTATACACATAAATAAAATGCTAAGAGGCCAACCTTGCACAATCATCCTTGAGCGCGGGAAAAATGGGAGGCCAAATCATCGTCAAGGGATATATATGACAAAATAAATGATCTTCTCTTGTCAGCCAAGACAGTTTGCGCAGCCTCCTGCACTTGACATCCAAATAGAGTGTCCACGGGCCCATCTGCAGGAACAGAAACTCAGCTGTATAATCCCCCTAGTGATTTATCCAGAGAAGAGCAGTAGGTTCATCCACGAGAAAAGGCGCACACATTTCACGCAAGGAAACATTGTCAACAAGAAACCTTTTGACGAAGCTCTCCTTCAAGTGGACGAGATATAGATCCGAAGGATCATCTGCATGTGATAACATAGTGGTGCCTCTTACGCCGAAATCCACTCCTTTTGGGAGCTGAATTTTGGAAAAGGTTGTGGCGGTCAAATCCAACACAACAATTTCGTTCTGGGCGCTCGGCATATAGATGTTGTTACCGGTGAGTACAGATGCTGGTATAGTTTCTAAATGAACCAAGTAGTCCGCAGCCAAAGTAAGATGTGTGCGCCAAGCATCATCCCCGTTTTGTAGCATATATACCTGAAGGGTAGATTTGGTTGCATCCTTTTTGGCCTCCATAATCGTCACATAAAAGTAGGACAAGACTTGGCCTTCTTCTTTGTAGAAGAGCTGCTGGTAATAGCTGGTATTGTCCTGAAAGTTTGGAAGGTGTAATGCTGGGGTGACGAGAATATCGCTTGGACGGCACAGCGGACTCTGGACTGCAAATGTATATTCAGTTATTATTTCTATGTTTGCGTGCACGATGATGCGGAAGCGGCTGGTGATGACGCGACCGTTCCAGCAGCCCACCATGCGTGTCATTGCTTTCTTGTATGCGTCAAGACTGAACCTTCACTAGTGGAAACAACCCCTTTCGTCCAGAGGGCCAGGGGGCATCTGTCCCGGTCGCACAAAAACCCGGGACAAATGCTATGCATTGGTCCCGGTTCGGTTGCCCGAGGCAGCAGAAACCACCTGGGGGCATCTGTCCCGGTTCGTGGGGAGGCATTGGTCCCGGTTTGTGGCACGACCCGGGACCAATACCTAGCCACAGGCCACGTGGCACGCGCATGGGCATTGGTCCCGGTTTGTGGCACGAACCGGGACCAATACCTAGCCACAGACCCCCAAATAGTCTTTTTATCCACCCCATTCAACCAATTTCCAAACGCATTTGTAATATTGGTTGAAGATATTTTCTCTCCAAAATCAGAAATACAAGCTAAACCTAAGTAGAAGACCTCTGCTGGTGGTAGAAGAAGCTGCGCTTAATGTCCGGCCACGATATTCGTCTCCGTTGCACAACTCCCGATATTAGGCGGCTGCGTTAATGTCCAACCACTCTCTACCCTCCTCTTTTTGAAGGTCGACCGCCCACACATTTCAGAAACGAAGCGCCAGTCCATCTTCCTATTGCCGCTCTGCGACTCGCACATGCCGGCGGCCACATGAGGTCAGGCATCGACGCCGCAAAGTATGCATTCACATTAGGAGGGGGACATGCATTTCGATAGATAAACAAGGCACAGTACACATAATGGCAAGATTGGATCTAAATCTAAACGGAGAGCATAGATCTAAATAAACAAGGCAGTACATAATGGCAAAAGTGCATCGATCTACTAGTCATACTCCTGCCTAGGCCTATAGTACATGTACTCGTAGTCGTCGTAGTCGCCGCCGCCGTCGTCGTCACTATCGTCTGACGGTGCTCTGCACTCCCTCGGAGGATCACGACTCCAGGACTGGGCCTGAGGGTAGCGCAGGCGGGGGATATCGCCGGCCCTGATGTAGTCCATGACGCTCTGTAGAGTCCGGCCGGACCACCATAGCCGACGACCGGCCTCGTGAAAGTTCCCAGGAGGCAGACCGTCCTCCTCATACCTGGCGAGCGCCCTCTCACGCCGATTGATGAAGAAGGCATCCCAAGTATGCTGGTTATCGGGATGCCAACTGGGATTCCTCCGCTGCTCTGGCGTGAGCTCGTGGTAGTAGTGGTTCGTGATGGCCGCCCGATGCGCCACACCTTGAGGAAGAGGAGGGACCGGCACTCCTCCGGCGCTCAGCATCCAACCGGCGGGAACGTTGTAGCCGCACGGGCAGGGGTAGTTCGAGGCGGAAAGTGCCTCCGCCTGGATGAATGTTAGAGTGGGTACGGTAGAAGCCATGAGAGAGTGGTGAGTTTGTATGTGTTTATGCCAATGGTGTGGCAATGCATACATATATATAGCGAGAAGAAAACATCGATCCCTTTAGTCCCGGTTGGGGACACCAACCGGGACTAAATGGGTTAGGGTTTCATTGGGAAACGGATCATCCCTTTAGTCCCGGTTGGGGAAACCAACCGGGACTAAATGGGAATTAGGGTTTCGTTTGGACCAATCAGATAGAATCACACGGATCGTGTGTTTCTTTCAAGCGCTCGTGAGTCGTTGGATCCGGGTGTGTTTTTTCGAGCTATTGTGAGCCGTTCGATCAGGGCTACGGTGTGTTTCTTTCGAGCTGCTGTGAGCCGTTGGATGAGGTGTTTCTTAACCGTTGGATCAAAACCCTAGCTCAACACTTTTTGAGCCAGAGGACCCTATATATAGCCCAGCTTCATACACCCCGGTCAGTTCATCTCTCAAATACAAAACATCCGGATTCGCCATCATACGTCCAACCGTGCATTTGGTATGCATATATGCACCCAGTAGCCACGGTTGGGCTGTGTGATGGCGATACCGTTTGTTTTGTTCTACACCCCCTTTAAGGTTTGATACATCATATATTCAGTTCATCGAGCAAATACAAAACATCCGGATTCGACATCATACGTCCTGCCGTGCATTTGGGTCAGTGTTTAACACATTCTTCCCCCTTTAACACATTCATCCATTCATGCTTGGGTCAGTGTTCACTTTGAGCTCGGGTAGTAATGTGCACGGGAACATCACCACCGGCTTCCGCGGCGTCCCGCAAGATGAAAAAAAAAATTATTATTCATCTGCTAGATAAAACAACTTCCATATTTGCCAATAACCACTTTTTTTTTTGGAGTAGACTTCTATATATACGTTCAGATTTTCGTTTGATCGGACTGGTTCTCCGTCAGGTAGTGAGAAGTAATGAAGCTCGATCTTTTTCCATTGCCCAGCGCCATATTTCTCAACACCCTTGGCTAGCTTAATCACTTCGTCCTATGTCCAGTGCTTGTCATCTTTCCTATATTGACCTCCCTGCCGAAGGCACATTCTGTAAGTATCGCCATGGCTTGGGCTCTTCGATGAAGTGGTAATTTTCGACCTGTAGAATACAAATGAAGTATCGGTTGATATTATGTTTCTGATGACGATTGTGCAGATGGTTGGATGGTTTATAGGAGTTTCGTGCATTACAGATCCTAATACACCGGTTTGTAAATGCATGGTGGCTACCAGCATAAGGGAGATAGTTGATCAAGGAAGAAAAATGGTAATAGTTTTATATTTCTTATTATTACCTGGCTAGGAAGAGGAATAGTAGATGGAGGCCAATCAAGAGCATCAGCCAGTATGTTTGCCCAAATCTGAGCTTCATCCGCTGGCTTCATTGTATGCTTGGCTCAGTGAGGAGCTACCACCTGTTCAATGAATGTGCAAAACTGAGTGCAGGGCTAAAATAAGTGTTCCGTATTCATTCGACAATACACACGACAGTACATGGTAAGTCTTAAATATATGTGCAGAACAGAATGCTTACCGCATCCCCCTCGGTATTCGTTTGTTTTCTCTTTTTAATAAAAGAATTTGTATTCCGGCGACACTGCTTTTAATGTAATTATTACTAATTTTAAAACAATATAAGATATTTATATTTAAATTAAGTGTAAATAGTGAAATAGTTAATAGTTAGAATAGTTAGAATAATTATTTAGGAAAACAGAAAACGGATTTGAATTATTTACGCAATTTCAAACAATTTTAATGTTGTAATTTTTTCGTAATTTGAAAGTATGTAGAAGTTATTCACTTACATATTTAAGATATTCAAAATTTGGCGCTAAAACAATTGGCGCGCCGGCCCACTGGTTCTGGCGCGGGCGACCAGCCGGGCCCTTCCGTCCCGGTTGTTGCCACCAACCGGGACGAAGGGTCTTTCGTCCCGGTTGGTGGCACCAACCGGGACGGAAGGGTCTTTCGTCCCGGTTGTTGCCACCAACCGGGACGAAAGGGTCATAGGATATAAACACGTCACCGCTCCTTTCAGTTCCAGACCGCGCGCAGGGACCAAATCGACGCCGCCAGGCTGCCCAATTTTTCCGTCCCCCCGCGGCGCCCCTCACCCCGTCGGCATCCGCGCCGCCCCCTCGCCCCGTCGGCATCCTCCTCTGTGGCGCCGCTCCCGACTCCGTCGAGCGCACCCACCCCCCTAGCGCCCTCTCCCGTTCGCCTCGGCCGCGCGCCGCCCTCTAGGTCCCGTCGCTGCCCCGCGCCGCTGCCCCGCGCCGCCCCTCGATCCCGTCGCTGCCCGCGCCGCCCCTCGATCCCGTCGCTGCCCCGCGCCGCCCCTCGATCCCGTCGCTGCCCCGCGCCATCCTCCACCGCCCCCGCGCCGCCGGCCCGCCGCTGCCCCAAGAGGAGGTAAAAGGCCTGCCTCCATCTCGCCCTAATCTGGGGCCTTTTTTGTTTTTCTTCCTTTTTTTTACCTAATTACTGTTTTTTATTATTGTTAGAATTATTAGTTTACAAATGTTAGAAATTTTAGTTTATGAATGTTAGAAATTTTAGATTAGACTTAAATTTGTTTAGAATTGATATAAAAAATTTAAGAATGTTAGAGCATGTCTAACAGACCCCCTATATATATGGCCCAAAACCCGTATAATAACCGCTGATATACGGGTTTGGGCTATACCCGACCATCTAGCAGACCCCGTAAATGGACCACCCCGAACGATTTTTTACAAGTTTGGGTAGGGGGCGGCCCGTCGACCCCTACATGTGCGGGTCGGGAGGGGATATAGAGGGCCAACCCTCTAGCTCGTGCGAGCTAGGGCGCTGAAGATCTTTTGAGAGTATGGACAGAGTTTACTTTGTCTAGAAATAACAACAGCAATTAAAATTCAGATATGAAGAGGCATCCCTGATGCCCCTGTTAGAAGAGAGCAAATCAACACTAAAATGAAGAAAACAGATATTGTTGTTGTATGAATGTGTTGAAGAAGCAAAGACAGGACCAAAGGTTACCAAATTTGCTGGTAACCTTTGGTCCCGTCTTTGCTTCTTCAACACATTCATACAGCAGCAATATCTGTTTTCTTCGTTTTAGTGTTGCTTTGCTCTCCTCTAACACGGGCATTAGTCTGGTGAGTTACTAAAAAATCTTCTTTTTTGGGGTTTCCTCAAGTTTGTCCGAGTATTTTCACTGCCTCATTCTCTTTTGTTTTTCACCTGTTCCTGCCTGCTATACAGGTCATACCAGAGTGGTTTCTGAACTATTTTGGAGGAAAGATACCAGGAACTGTCAAATTACAAGCCCCTAATGGTATTGCATTTGATGTTGGAGAGTTATGGAGAACATGAACAGAACAATCCTCAAGTATGGGTTCCGCCCACCCATACTTGAGGATTGTTCTGTTCATGTTCTCCATAACTCCAACATCAAATGCAATACCATTAGGGGCTTGTAATTTGACAGTTCCTGGTATCTTTCCTCCAAAATAGTTCAGAAACCACTCTGGTATGACCTGTAGCACGCAGGAACAGGTGAAAAACAAAAGAGAATGAGGCAGTGAAAATACTCGGACAAACTTGAGGAAACCCCAAAAAAGAAGATTTTATAGTAACTCACCAGGCTATGCATGAAAATGTCCAAAACCCTGTACACGCGTTTTAGGGGGCGAAAACATAAGGGGTCTGTTAGACATGCTCTTAGGGGGCGAAAACATAAGGGGTCCGTTAGACATGCTCTTAGAAATTTAAGAATGCTAGAAATGTTATCGTATGTTTAAATATTATTATGCATGTGCAATTTTAATGAATTGGATCTGAAATATATACTTACTCTTTTGTATAGTATGGAGCCAAGAGACGAAGATGAAAATATGATCGAGGGTTTAATCCGCGGGCCCGACGTAGAGCCCAATGTGAGCCAATGGATGAACGACTCCGGTGAGGGAGATCCGGTGCTCACCCAGGGAGACGACTCCGATGAGGGAGAAGCCGACGGCTCCGATATGGGAGCAGCCGACGGCTCCGGTGGAACCATACAAATTACAAACACCGGCTCCGAGGTGCATATATATATATGTTAATTAATGAAGCATCCGTTGTCTATATACATGTATTAACAGTCTTTTATTTTTAGCCATCCGGTTCTATATCAACCAGAAAACTAAACGAGGCGCAACAAAGAAGTTGAAAGATACAGAAAGATACAGGATCGACACGATCACAGCAGACGGCGCACCCGAGCTTCCCGCTGATGTTGCCCAAAAATTTGTGAAGCAATGCGGAGTGCTAGTTAGATATCACATCCCGATCACTGTTAATGAGTGGAATGAGCCAAAAGATCCGCAGAAACAAGGAATTTCATATGTCGGCAAAATAGCCAAAGATCATCTTTTGTCAAAGATTTTGGCTAATTTCAACTTACCCGTGCCGGAGGTGGACGAGAATGAAGCGGATGTGACTGAGGCCGATGTTACTAAAATGAAACATGAGATACGGGAAAAGGTCAAAGCGTGGACCCTGAAAAAGATGGCCGAGCAATTCAAAAACTGGAAGAAAAGATTGAACCTTGATTATGTTAAGAAGAACAAGACTCCTGATTTCACTCAAGGGTATGAGAAAATAAAACCCGTATGGCCAGACTTCGTGAAGTACAAGCTGGCAGAGAATGAACTGGAAAGGACGAAAACAAATGAGAAAAACGCCGGCAAAAAGGTATATCACCATGTTATGGGGCAAGGTGGCTACAAGGGTTCTAGTCCCAAAAGGGAGACATGGGAGAACAACCTGATTCAGCAGGAGATCACTCCCGAGCCGTTCTTGTGGGTCGAGCGGACAAGGTCATGGTTCTACGGGCATGGGGGCAGGTTGGACGCCGAAGGAAAAGCAATATATAACCTAAGGCATAAAAAGAGTCATCTCTACCCATAGAGAAGCTGAGAGACGCAATAAAGGACGTTAGAGATGGGAAGTTCGTGCCAGATAGAGAGAACGACGAGCTCACACGAGCCCTAGGGAATAAGGAACACGGAGGGCGTACACGAGGCACAAAAGGCACTCCTCCGTGGAGTGTTGCGTTCGACTCCACCAAAAAGTTATACCCAGATAGAAGCCGTCAACGTAAAAAGGACAAGGAGGCAGCTGAAGCAGAGAATCAGGCAAACTGGAGGCGTCAACTTGAAGAAATGGTAAAGCTGACACTGGATGTAGCAAAGAAGCAGCAAGACCAAATTAACACACTTAGCCAGCAGATAGTGTCTACCGGCGCATCAGTACACATGCTAGAAGTTGAAGCTGAGGCTCCCGACGCCGCACATTCTCATCGCAAAAACAGCGTTGCGTCCACGCAGCTACCGGATGATGATGCACCACCGATGATTTACCCGGTGGACGAGATCACGAAAATGACATCCTGTGAGCTCCACGTGAAGGTCGTCAATATAACCATCAAGGCGGCGGCCGGATATGTCTTACCGATTGGCAACGAACCAACTCACCATTGTCTCCCGGTTCCACGGGGCTACGCTGTTGTTGGGGTCGATGAAGTTGCCAACGGATTCGAGCGGGTAAATCTTGATTTTCCTGAAGGTGAAGACGAAGAGTTGACTGAACTCGGAGAAGCCAAGAACTCGACCGTTCTATGGCTAAAGGAATGCATTGTGCTCACAAATCAGACGGCAAAGCCATCGAATTCTCGTATTTCTCCAGCGCAAAAGTCTCCAGCGCGGTCGTCTTCGCAACGCATGCCGTCTCCGGCACGGTCGCCTACGCCGTGCACGTCTCCAGCGCGGTCGCCTACGCCGCCGCGTCAGCCCTCTCCGCCCACTAAGTTTCTGCCGAAACGTAAAAAATCACCGAAACGTCAATGGTCACCCCTCCGAAGGTACCAAAAGAGGTACCCAAGTTACCTTACGACTATACTCCCGAGGAAACCCAGAAAATCGCAAAGGACGAATACGATGCGTGGAAATCAAAGCGGAAGGAGAAGCAAAAGCCAGATTTCCCTGAGACCGAAGAAGAGATAGAACGAGCTTGGAAAATGGTGAAGACTCTTCATCAACCCGAGCCGAGTCTGTCATCTGACTATGACCGCTCTATTCTTAAGTCACACCAGGAAATGGTGCGGTCAACGAAGAGTAGTAGCGCAAGCGGGAAAAAGGGGAAATCAGTTGCTCAACTCGGAGAGCAGAAAAAACAATCCACGTCCCGCTCAAAGTGATTTCCAATACCCAGGTGGGGCCGAGCACTAATATTGCTGATGAGGATATTGATCCGGAGTTTATAACACTGTACGCAGACAAGGCAGCTGATGCGGGTTTGTCCATTGCTGAGTATATGCAAACAGTGAACTACTTCCCCCAGCTGAATGTGCGTACAAATACGAGTCCGGGCAGCCTCTTGTCAAACCCGAGGAGATAAAGAATATACCAACGAAAATGCGAAGAGTGCATAATTGGTATATGCAAGCCGCTAATGAATCTGAGGACTGGCTATGTCTCAGCGTTAAGGACGAGCACTATGGAACTGGAAATGGAATTGTTATGATTCAATTTGAGGAATTGTTTCAGTTATACCAGCAGCAGGCCCTCGACAAATCTATCCTTAGTGCCTATTGTCTGTAAGCACTTATTTCTCTAGCTCACCTCATTCAATTGCATATATATTCATATATATATATATATAGTACACTCATATATTATAATTGCAGAATAAAGATTCTCGAATGCAAAAGAGATGGAATCTATGATATTGGGTTCATTGATCCAAATATTATTTATGAAAAGACTCTTCGGCAATCTCCCAAGGATACAGAAAATAATATTCTGAGGGCAATAATATTTAACCAACACCGACGGGAAATACTATTTCCTTACAACTTCAAGTAAGTGTGTTACTCTGTTGTAAACATTCTGTTTTCCTTACTCGATGTTCATTGTATAATTGATGAGTTCTGCGTGCGCAGCTTCCACTATATTCTGCTAATCTTCCAAATTGACAAAGGAAAAGTAATTGTAATGGACTCAAAACGTAAACCCCTCTCAATGTGGGCTGACATGCAGGAAATGATCCAGCGGTAATTTCAATCTTTATTAATTTCAGTATTTATATATTGCAATATATCGACTACTTTGTTTCATTTTCGGATATCAAGTAATTACTAACTCTTTTTATTCTTTTTCTTTCTCGGGTAGGGTTTGGAAGAGGTTCATAAGGAAGTCTCCCGGTGAATGGGAAAAACAACTTACATTTGATGTTGTGCAAGTAAGTACTATCTAGATCCGTGCCCATCTCCATTATCATGCCTGGTTGATTATTATTTTGATTGAAACAATCTTCTCGTATAGTGCTTGCAACAAGGAGACGGGAATAACTTGTGTGGATACTACGTTTGCGAGTTCATTCGTCAGACCACATCTCCCAAGGGCAGAAATTTAAAACAACTTCATGTACGTTAATCGTCAATTCTTCTTATTACTATCTATTTTAGTTACTTAGCTTCATATATTTTAGTGACCACTCTTCTTTATATTAGATCGAACGGCTTCGGGACGGTCTTCTACCTAGGGACCGCATACGAGCAATTCAGGAGGAAATTGGGGCTTCTTAGATGCAGAGGTCATAAACGTACATGGAGAGTACCATGCCTCCGGTTGGAACTAAGTTTGATTTTGTAATACACTCCATCGGTCATGTAATATGATCGATATACTTTGCTTCTGTAATATAAGTGTTTCTTATTCTGCTTTATATACTTATTCATTCGTGCGATCCGGGGGCTCGGTGGAGGGTACACCGAGGCTCCTCTCTTCTCGAGGTCCGGGGAGGGGCCGCCAGGAGGTCTCGGGGACCAAAAAAAGGGAAATTGTAAAGCCCTGCCGCGGCAGAGAAAAGGGCAAAAGCCCTGCCGCGACAGAAGGGGAATGCATCCCGGGTCGTATTCAGAACCGGGACTAATAGCCCTGGCCAGGTTCCAGCGCTCGGGCCACGTGGTCAGCCCCATTTGTCCCGGGTCCTGCCACAACCGGGACCAATGGGGAGGGGTATTTGTCCCGGATGCCCCGTCCCGGTTGCACAACCGGGACAAAAGGGGGCCTACGAACCGGGACTAAAGCCCCTGTTTCCACTAGTGCTTGCATGGGGCACCACGGCGGCGATTTCCGGGGGCGGCATGCTGAAAAAGCGCGCGGGGGGGCTCCCATACGGCCACTGCCCTTTGTAGAAACCGAGGAGTTTGGGCGGATGGAGCTTGCGGAACCGGCGTAGGAATGCGCAGTCCGATGCGAGCTAGCCTCAGCCAGCGCCTGCAGGCTATGGCAGCACAGACAAGGGTGTTGGGAAAACCCACACGGACGATGATTTCTGTGAGGAGGTTGTCGTCGTCGAGCACTTGTGATACACACGCCGGCAGCGGCTGCACCTCGCCGTTCACCCTGGCCGGCGACGGCTGCGTAAAGCCTTCCGGGGACGGCGACGGCTGCATGGAGGCGGCGGCTGTGTCTCTCCCGTCCTGGTTAGTACTTTTATTTTGGACACCCGTTTAATTTAGGATACATTTATAGGGTAGGGCATAATGATAGAGGGCACGGCCTGAGAAAAGGCCCATCCAAATATATCACGACCTAACAATTGGGCCCCATCACGAATTTAAAAACAAAGAGTAAGCTTGATAACGTGGTCACATTTCTTGCTGGAGTTGCACACAATCATGAATGTAATTCAGAATGCGTCGTAGCTTTTTCTTGGCTCAATGGCACTATTGAGCATGCGTCGTAGCTTTTTCTTAGCTTTCACACTACTTTCCCAAATTAAACTACACTCCCCCTTGGTTCTGTATTTGTCAATGATTTAGTAAAAATATGACAGTAGCGTCGAGGAAATTGTTTACTGTTTTTTTTTTTTAGAAATGGGAGCCTGGGCCCCGGCCTCTGCATCAAAATGATGCACACAGCCGGTTTTTTATTAAATAAAAAGAAGCATCCAGAGTATGTAATTTATTACAATCATGGGTCGGACAGCGTGGCCACAAAGACAAGCCACCGAAACATAGACGAACTACGCATTAATTCGCCTAGAATTAAGCCACCCAGCCTGGCTGTAAATAGCCCGAACGACCGCCATCAATCGAGCACAGCCGGAATCCATAAGTCCTCGCTGATCCAGGGGGAGAAGGAATGCCCACATCTGGATAGAATAGACCGCCTTGTTTACAACCTGCAAAAAGTGAATATTCGTTTGTTTGTTAAAAACCAAATCATTGCGACAATTCCAAATTGCCCAAAGGAAAGCAGCCACACCAATTCGTATTCGTGCTTTTGTTTTCCTATCAATACCATTTAACCAACCAAACATATTCGCAATGCTAGTAGGTGGATAGATGCTATAAGTAAAGTGTATAAGGCGCCAAATATCACGGGCAAACGGGCATGTTATAAATAGGTGTTCCACAGACTCATCTGTATCGCAAAAAACACATTTTTTACAACCATGCCAATTTCTCTTTATCAAATTATCTTTAGTGAGAATGACTTTCCTATTAAGAAACCAGAGAAAGATCTTAATCTTTAATGGTACCTTTAATTTCCACAAATATTTTCGTAAAAAAGTTGTGGATCCATGCATCAAGTCAGCATAATAAGATTTGACCGTGAAAACCCATCCATTGTGAGATTCCAACGGAACACATCTGACTGATTGGTTAATGACACGTCCATCAACCTTTCAACCAGATGCAACCAACGGTCCCTAGTGTAACCAATCAAGTTTCTCCGGAACCGAACATCTAGCGGATTATGGGCTAACACCGCCGCAACTGTAACGTGTTTACTCGAAGCGATGTTATATAACGATGGATAGGATTGTGATAACGGTTTATCTCCTAACCATGTATCTTCCCAGAAACGTACTTGCTGACCGTTACCTAAAGAGAATTTGCCACGTGAAAAGAATTCATCTTTAACTTTCAATAGTCCTTTCCAGAAGGGTGAATCAGTTGGCTTGCTCTCTACCTGAGACAACGTTTTATCTCCTAGGTATTTATTAGATAATAGCTCTTGCCAAACCCCCTCCTCAGTCAAAATTTTAAACAACCACTTACTCAACAGACACATATTCTTAACTTGTAAGACCTCTATTCCTAATCCCCCTTGATCTTTAGGACGGCAAACAATATTCCATTTTGTAAGACGATATTTCCTTCTTTTGACATCGCTTTGCCAAAAAAACCTTGAGCGATAGAAATCCAAACGTTTCCTCACGCCCACTGGTATTTCGAAAAAGGAGAGTAAAAACATCGGCAAACTGGATAGGACAGAGTTTATCAGCACGAGGTGATCCCCGTAAGACAACAATTTCCCTGCCCAAGAACTGAGTTTGGAATCAAATCTATCCTCGATCGGTTTCCACTCTTTATTGAGAAGTTTTCTGTGGTGAATTGGTATCCCGAGATATTTTAAAGGTAACGTTCCGACCTCACAACCAAAGATAATTCGGTAATCATCTTGGGCCTCTTTCGCTTTACCGAAACAAAAAAATCTCACTCTTATGGAAGTTAATTTTAAGACCGGACAGAAGCTCAAACATCGCAAGTATGAGTTTCATGTTCAGTGCCTTTTCTACGTCATGTTCCATAAAAATAATCGTATCGTCGGCATATTGGAGAATGGACACCCCCCCTTCGACAAGGTGAGGAATTAATCCTCCCACTTGACCATCCTCCTTAGCTCGTTCTATGAGGATAGCCAACATATCTGCTACAAGATTAAAGAGAATAGGTGATAACGGATCACCCTGTCTCAAACCTTTTAGCGTTTGGAAATAATGACCGATATCATCATTAACTTTAATCCCGACACTACCCCCTTGAACAAAACGAGCAATCCAATCACACCACTTCGGTGAAAAACCTTTCATCCTCAAAACTTGCTGTAAGAAAGACCAATTCACCTTATCATATGCTTTTTCAAAGTCGATTTTAAACAAAACCCCGTCCAATTTTTTCCTTTTTATCTCATGGATCGTTTCATGTAGTACCACAACTCCTTCAAGAATATTTCTAGGGGAAACGCTGATTGAGTTGGTCGGATAACTTTACTCGCAATAGAAGTTACCCTATTGGTACCCACCTTTGTGAAGATTTTGAAACTAACATTGAGTAAACAAATTGGTCGATATTGCTCTATACGACTCGCATCCTCCTTCTTTGGAAGTAACGTGATAACCCCAAAGTTTAATTTAAATAATGGTAAGTCTCCATTATGAAGTTGAGCAAACATCGACATTAAATCAACCTTAATCACCTCCCAAAATCTCTGATAAAACTCCGCTGGGAATCCATCTGGACCCGGGGCCTTATTGTGTTCCATCTGAGAGATTGCTTCGAATACCTCCTTATCCGTAAAAGGAGATATAAGAATACAATTTTCCTCTTGTGAAATTTGAGGCAAATCGTTCGTCCTCTCCTCTACCAAAGAAACATTACTCGGCGCCGGTGCCCCGAATAATTTCTTGTAGTATTCAGAGATAAAAGTTCTAAGGTTAAACTCTCCTAAAATCGTTCCCTCATCCTGCTCCAATTGAAAAATCCTTTTCTTCCTAAGTTTTCCGTTTGCAATAAGTTGGAAGTATTTCGTATTATTCCCTCCTTCTTGTATATGTTTAACTTTTGCCCGTTGCGCCCATTTGGATTCCTCATCCCGTTTCAACTTTCGTAGGTAATCATCGGCCTCCTTTTTTGCAGCCCGTTCGGCCACTGTCAAAGGAGTCGATTCCGCCTTAATATCTAGCATATCTATGAGTGCCGTTAATTTTTCTTTTAGCTTTCTATATTCCAGAGTTAACTTATTTTAATTTTTCTTCAGATTTCCTCGTAAAAATTGTCTCAGGTGTCTTATCTTATTTTGCCACCTATCTAATGGGCTCTTCCCAGAGTTAACTGATCTCCATTCCTTGCAAACCAACGCGTAAAAACCTTCTTGGCGTATCCAAGAAAGTTCAAAGGAGAATTGACTCTTATTTCCCACGTGTGCTTGAGTCCCAGAGTCTAATAGCAACGGTGTGTGATCTGACCCCGTTCGAGTCAGAGCATGCACCGTAACCAAAGGATATTTCTGTTCCCACTCAATACTGTTAAGAAAACGATCAAGCTTCTCATATGTCGGATTATCGCCCCAACTAGCCCAAGTGAATTGTCTACCAGATAAAGTAATTTCTTTCAAGTCCAAACTATCTATAATAGCATTAAAAATAAACGGCCATCTCGCATTAAAATTATCATTGCTCTTTTCTTCCTGCCTCCGAATAATATTAAAATTCCCCCCTACTAGTATCGGAAGTGTTTCATTATCACAAATACGTACCAACTCCGCAAGAAAATCTGGTTTCTTTGAGTCTTGTGCAGCCCCGTAAACTACAACAAAGGCCCATTCAAAACCATCTGCTTTAGTCTTAACATGAAACTTGATTACAAACCCTAGAATGCTTGGTTAATATATGTAGAATCCACTTGCCAAAAAAAAATTAGAGTGCATAGGTAATAAAAATAGCTATCATAATACACCTTTTAGGTGGAGTTATGTCACTACACAACAATCGATTGGACGTACTCATTATTCCATAATTTGTAAGGCTCTAACATTAACTGTTTATTGTACGGCACCCTTTATACTTGTTGGAGAGAGCTGAATCTAAATTTCTTACAAGAGATTGGGAAGGCGTATTTGAGGACCTAAAAGACACTGCATAAAATCGCCAGAGGTTAATTTTGTGCGATGTTTCTTTGCTGTTCTTTATATATGACTGTTAAGATCAATTTTCTTGATTGTTTTCAGCATGCCAATTTGATTCCCCCCCTTAAAACTTGCATCTTGATGTGTTTGATTTACTCCACATGTCCAGTGAAGGTTTACTGATATTCTATGTGAAATATTGGCAGTGAAGATTATTTTTTGTTCACACTAGCTCGAGGCATGGAAATATGAGTAATCAGAAAGCCATCTTAAGTTCTACAAAAGGAAAGACTAGTACACGATCGTTCGCGTTTCGAAGAGAACATCAGCTGCAGATATAAATCGCGCATACAAGAGGCTGGCACGCTGCAGTGGCTCCTAGATAAAAGCCAGGAGAATCGAGAGGAAGCAGGGACCATCTTCCGAGAAGTTGCTACTTCTTACCAGGTATGATTCAGTAGAACAAAAAAAAGACGTTTGAAGAAAAGCTAACCCCGAAAATTTTAACAGGACAATGTGTGTACAAGTACTCAGCGATAAAGACAAACATGTGAAATATGACTGAGGAGAGGATCTGAATGAGATGGGTGGAGGAGGTGGCGGCTATGTCTTCAACCAATTCGGGGGATGTGCTGGTCACTAGTACAATACACATTACGATGGCGGTTTCCTGTGTTGTGGCGGGTGGCCGAGGATTTCTTGGAAGCTTTTGGTTCAACATGGGTTAATGCACGCCAGGCTAGACTGTCTTATTTTCATGTCACTATATTTTTTCAGGCAACAACCGTAGAACAGTAGTTCTACGGTAAATTTTATACATAAATAATATTTACATCGACGGCAAAGTTAACAATTATCCAATCATCCAATTCCAGCTTTTTCTAACATGGATAAAGATAATGAAGAAAAAATAAGACTAGGGAAGGAAGGCATCAAGCCAATCCTTATGACAACTCGAGAATTTGTCCTTGGTTCTGAACTTGAGAATTTGAAGATCCTGTTTCAACATGTGTCTCAAAGATCTGACAGAAGGAGTAATATCGCTAAATATTCAATCATTTCTTTGTAACCATAAATTCCAACAGCCCATAATAACAATGTCCATGCCGGTGTCTTTTGGGAGAGTACGAGTAACAAGGATACTCTCTTCAAGCAATGAGAGTCCTTTATATTTTTCTGGACAAATCGAGTTCGAGGAATCAAGGGCAAAAGATCAGTCCCAGAACATGTGGTGGATTGTCTCCTCTTCTTTGAAGTTATAGATAACACATGTATAATCGGGGATATGGAAGTTCTTTCGTTTCAAAAGATTTTTTGTGTTTAGCCTATCTTTGAGAAGGAAAAAAGAAGACTTTTTAACAAAGAATAGATCCACTTCTCCAGAGCTGCTGCTAGATAAAATGGGAAGGAGGTCCTTTCTTAAGAAGATTATAAACTTTCATGGTTCAATATTTCTGATTGCTACAAGTAGTTTTGTTCCGGCGGTGAACGTTGGCATGGTGACCGTTGGGGCGACTGCCCCGGCGGCCGGGGAGGGTTCCGTTCCGGCTGCTGCTGGCGCATCCGGCGGCACCTACTCGGGCAATACTGCGGCGGGCATCGGGATAGCACCGGCGGGTGGGATCTCGACGGTACAGGCCTCTGGTGGTCGCCGTTTTGCAGATCACGCATGTGGATCGAGACCTCGTTCAAATGCAGAGATTGTCTGCGTATCTGCGGAGGACGAGGTGCCCAAGGAAGGATCGGGCTTTTGGTCAAACACAGAGATAGTCTGTGGTACCGCGATCAATGAGAAACATGAGGATTCTCGTGCTACACCGGTCCCTTTCGGGGGACGGTTCTGGTGCCTTGCCGATGACGACTCGGAATCGGAGATGGACGTATCTACACAGGTAGGAACGGTAAGTGCTGATCCCGAGTTCTATTTCGATGTTTGCAGGACTCCCAGGACGGATCCCGATCGGAGGCTACGCTCAGAAGAGAGGAAGGGAATCAAGAAAATCCTGAAGAAACGGAGGCAACAAGAAGATTCAAAAGTGTTACGTCTGGAGACAACAAATCACGTGCGCTATCCACTTAGATTCCGAGTGCCTTAAGTCCCGATCATGCCAGCATCCTTCTTCGTGGAGGAAGCTTTTGATCAAACTGAGTGGACGACAGTGAGGAATCGTCGTTAGAGATCAAGGCAGGTGGAATTGCAGCGGCAATCCGGGATCTCAGGATCGGAGACAGGCATTTTCAAAAATCGACAAGAAGGCTTTCGCTGGGACAATTCTGAAAATGTTGTTAGCCCACTTCGTGTGGGTCCAATGCGGGGATGACTTCTACACCCGATCACGTATCTCCATCGAGAGCCTTAGGGTTACGACGCATCTTCGGATACTTTTGGTCGAGCCAGGTTCTTCAGCTGCCAATGGCCTACCGTGGCGGTGCAAGGGGAGGTGGGGATCAGCGTGGAGGGTTTAATCAAGATCGCAGTGGAGGATTCAATCGGTTCTATGAAGAAGGGGGGCCTAGTGGGACGGTTGGTTCATCTGACGTTCAGAACTTTGATCAGGAAGCGCAGTTCCATGCTGGATCCGGTTTCGGTACCTTTCGTGGGCGCCGCGGAGGGTTCATGCTGGTGGCTACCGTGGACGCCGTTTTGATGATAGAGGTGCCCGAGGCCGCGGAGAGAACTACCACCATGGGGGAGGTTTCAATCACAATGGCGGACAGCAGGGGTACTATAACTATGAGAATCGAGGGGTTCGAGGAAGGTATTGAGACGCGCATAATGGAGGTAGACCCATAGTGCAGCAGCATTAGGGCCATGTCCAAGCCGTTCGGCCTTTACAGCAACCCATGGTTCAGGTTCCTGCTGGTCCGGTGCAGATGGTGAGGCAAGAACAACCGGCGGTACTCGCCACGCCGGTGGTATCCAACCCTGCTGCTGCGGTCACACCTGCTGCTGTGGTTGCTCCGGTGATCCAACCTGTGCCTGCTGCTCCTAATTCTGCTGGGGTGGTTACTGCAGCTCCACCTCCTACTATCGCTGCGAGTCAAAACAGTGGTAGGGCCGTAGTCACTGCTGAACGGTTGACAAATGCTTTGGCTAATGTAGCTCCTAAGAGGGTGAAAAAGTGCTATAGGTGTGGAGTTGCTGGGCATCGTTCGAAATCTTGCACAGTGGATATCTGTCAGGTTTGTGAAGGTCCAGTCACACGGTGAAAGGAAATGTCATTTGTTGACAGCACCTAAACCTCACATTTTAGTCTATGGTTATGGACATGAGGAGCTCATTTTCTTCAAATTTCCATGCACAGAATCTTATAAGCCAAAGATGAAGAGCCATCGTCTTGCGTCTGTTGTTGTGACAGGTGGGGAGATGACTATTCCTGGTATCTCTAGACAACTACAGCGGCTGGTTCCTTCGGAGAATTTTGTATGGAATTGGGTCATAACATATTTCAGGTAGAATTCCCCAATAGCACTGAATTAGAGAGGCTAAAGATCTTCAGACGTTGCATTGTGCCGAACAGTACTTGCGAGATCACGGTTGATAGTTGGAATCAGTCACCGCATCCATGTAGCTCATTGCCAGAGGTATGGTTGAGGGTAGAGGGGATTCCAAGTCCACATATTGGTGATTTTCTTGCACTTTGGGACGTGGGGGACATGTTTGGCATGACCCTAGAAATAGATATGCCTTTCACAAGGAAGCACGGGATTTTGCGTATAAAAATTGGTTGCGTTAACCATTTGAAGATTCCTAAGAGATTTCGGATGTTCATTAGGGATGGGTTTTATTTGTTGTCGTTCGAGGTGGAGGGTATTTTAACTCCACAACCTGCTTATGTTGACATGGTCGATGATGGGAATGATGATGAGGATAGTGGCGATGATTCTGATGGGTTGGGAGACGATTTTCAAGATAAGGTGGACGAGCTCACGGGCAAAAATAAGGTAGTTGCTACTGATGTTTCTTCCGAGCAGACCCCTGTTGCTCCGAGTGGGGGGGTTCTGATATCCCTAAACAATCTACGTTAAAGGTTGGAGTTTTATTCTCACCTTCGGTTAAACAATCTTTTGATCGTGCTCGTAATGAAATTGCAAAGTTGTTCTCTAGCTGTACGGTGAATGTTGTGAATGTTCCTCGGGAAACCAAGATGTCATCTGAAGGATCATCAGTTCTATTGTCTTCTAATGTGGTTGCGACAGACAATGCTTCAGTTACCGCTGCTGCGCAGTACTCTTCTGTCGTCGCGGCAGGGAATACCATTACTGTTGCCGCCGCGGTTCCTGCGTCTGCTGCCGCGGTTCCTGCGTTTCCTGCCGCGGCAGAGAAAACCCACCGTTTTGAGGCTGCGGCAGAAACAGTGGCGATACAACTCCATGCCGGGGCTGCGGTGCAGCCATTTTTCTCTGTCATTTCGCCATAGCAGCAACCATGTGCGGCAGCTGCGGCAGGGATGCTTTCGGAGGCGCCTGCTGGTTCTGTTGATGCTACGGTGTTGGACCATACCTCTGTTATTTTTGGTAATCTGCTGCATACAAACGGGGACCAGGTTAACATGCTGGTTGCTAATACGGGGAGTCAGGTTGCTGCTGACTCGGTTTCTGTGAGAATTTCGGATGTTGCTGATGAGATGGAGAAAGATGGACCGGTTGCTGCTAGCATGCATGGGGTGGCATTGCAACAGAGTCCTCCGCGTCCTGATTCGAATGTTTATGAGGTTGAGCAGATGGTGTCAACAGAGATTAGTTCTCAACTTGGACAGTCTACTCATTAAGTTCAGATGGTTGCTGGTTCATCTCCACCTCGCACACCTATGCCTTCGTTCCGTATTGGTGGCTCGGCCAAGACTGATAAGGGAGTTTCCAGAAAGCTAATTGAAGACTTCGGTGGAATTCTAGATGCATCCGGCTCGGGTGTGCGCTCGAGTGATCGCATTCGGGCTCAGAACAATGCCGTTGATACGCAAATGGAGAGAGCTATGTTGCTCTCTGCTAGGAGGGACTCCGGGGCAGGTATGAATACACATAAGAGTCTTTCCATTTTGTCATTTTCGGATTCTGATATTGTGGATAGAGCTGCAAGTTTAGGGGTCTCTTTGGGGTCTTCTAAGGCTGAATTAATTGAGTCTGCTAAGTTGATTAAAGAGAATGATTTAGAGAAAACTATTTCTATGTTACATAATAACTTGGATAATAATTATGATAATCCACCTCGTAGCTTAATTCTGGATAAAGCTGCTAGTCTGACTGAGGATTTGGTTCAAGAAGATTTTTTTGAAGATAACGGTTCTCCAATTGATTTAGTGGTTGATGTGGAGAAATTTAACGAACTAGGAAGAAGAAGGATTATTCTTCTTCTAATAAACGCAGGGGTGTTCGTATAAATCATAATAAATCACATCAAGATGCATAATTTATGTGGCATGTTTTGGAATAGTGAGGGTTTTCGTGACACCGGAAAACACCATTTTATTAGAGAGAGTATTTGTGAAAGAAAACTAGATTTTCTTGCCCTCTCAGAAACAGGGAGATCACATTTTGCACCTACCTTTCTTAGTCATTTAGCTTCGGGCTTGGACTTTGTGTGGTTTTGTTTACCACCTAGAGGTCAATGAGGGGGTATGCTAATTGGTATAAACTCATTGACTATTGAAGTGAACAATGTGGGTGTCGGTGATTTCTCTATTAAATTATATGTGAAATCTAAGCATTATGGTTTTAATTGGGTGTTAGTTTCAGTCTATGGGGCTTCTGAGGATGAGTATAAACCACAATTCTTATCGGAGCTTGTCGTATATGTGAAAATGAAACACTACCTTTGTTGGTGGGTGGGGACTTTAACATAATACAAAAACCCGAAGAGAAGAACATTAATAATTATAATCCTCGGTGGCCTGTTATGTTTAATGCTATTATCAATAGTCTAGACTTGAAGGAGATTGAGCTTTCGGGGAGGCAGTTTACATGGGCAAGTAGGAGGGCGAATACTACCTATGAAAAGCTAGATAGAATTCTATCCTCCGTGGATTGGGAACTTAAGTTTCCTCTGGCTTCTGTTCAAGCTTTAACTAGGAATGGGTCGGATCATACACCCCTACTTTTGGATTTTGGTGCTCAGGCTCATGTTGGTAATAAAAGCCATTTTTCTTTTGAACTTTCGTGGCTCAAAATGGATGGTTTTTATGAGATGATTGCCTCTGAGTGGGATAAAGCAGTCAAAGGTGATTCGGCTATAGATAGATGGCAGAATAAAATTAGACATCTTAGACGTTTTCTTAAGGGGTGGGCAAAGAATCAAAGTGGAAAATATAGGATAGAAAGAGACAGTTTGCTCAAGATTATTGATGAGCTAGACCTCAAAGCTGAGAGTGTTTCTTTATCCCAGTCGGAGAGGGACACGCTTCGTGCGGCTAATGATCGCTTGTGCTTTCTTCGTAGAGAGGAAGAGAGTAAATGGGCACAAAGGGCTAAGGTTAAGCATATACAGGAGGGGGAGATAATACTAAATATTTTCATCTTATTGCGAATGGGAAACATCGTAAGAAGTTAATTTTTAAGTTAGAACAAGAAGAGGGGACTATTGTTGGAGAAGAAAATTTAAGAAACTACATCTCTGAATATTATAAAAAATTGTTTGGGCCTTCGGTTCCCAATCATTTATCCTTAGTGGAGAGCCACAATCATGATATACCTCAGTTATCCCCAGAGGAAAATGATATTCTCACTTCTGATTTCTTAGTGGAAGAAGTTTTTGAAGCAATATCACAAATGGAACTTAATAAAGCTTCGGGCCCAGATGGGTTTCCGGCAGAGTTCTATAAGACTTTCTATGAGATTATCAAAGTTGATTTGATGGCTATGTTCACCCAGTTTAAGCAAGGTAATCTTCAGCTATTTAAGCTGAACTTTGGAGTGATAACTTTGCTGCCTAAGAAAGATAATGTGATTCAGATTCAACAATATAGACCTATATGCCTTCTTAATGTTAGTTTTAAGATTTTCACAAAGGTGGGTACTGATCGTATTACTCAAATTGTGAATAAAGTGGTTCGTCCTTCTCAGTCAGCCTTCATGCCAGGGAGAAACATCTTAGAAGGAGTCGTTATCCTTCACGAAACTATTCATGAACTCAAGAAGAAAAAACTTGATGGGTTTATTTTTAAAATTGACTTTGAGAAGGCGTATGATAAGGTTAAATGACCCTTTCTCCAACAAGCTTTGCGTATGAAAGGTTTTGCACAAGAGTGGTGCAAAATGATTATGCAATTTGTTTAGGGAGGAAGTGTAGGTATTCGAGTGAATGATGAGATTGGTCATTATTTCCAAACGAAAAAAGGACTTAGGCAGGGAGACCCTTTATCTCCTATCCTTTTTAATATAGTAGCAGACATGTTGGCTATCATTATTGCTAGGGCTAAGGAAAATGGACAAATTGGAGGTCTAATTCCTAACCTAGTTGATGGAGGTTTGTCTATACTCCAGTATGCTGATGATACTATTCTATTCTTAGAGCATGATATTGATATGGCTCTAAATCTTAAGTTAATTTTGTGTATCTTCGAACAATTATCGGGACTCAAGATTAACTTTCATAAGAGTCAAGTTTTCTGTTTTGGAAAGGCTAAGGAGGTAGAGGATCAGTACAAACAAATTTTTGGTTGTGAGTCTGGCTCTTTACCTTTTAATTATTTGGGAATCCCTATCCATCATAGAAAACTGAAAAATTCAGAGTGGCACCCAGTAGACAGTCGATTTGAGGACGAGCTTGGGTGTTGGAAAGGTAAATTATTATCTTATGGGGACCGCTTAGTGTTGGTTAATTCCGTGTTAACTAGTTTACCCATGTTTATGCTCTCTTTTTTGGAAATTCCAATTGGAGTGCGTAAGAGACTTGATTTTTATAGATCTCGTTTTTTCTGGCAGAGTGATGAGAACAAACGAAAATATAGGTTAACTAGATAGAATATTATCTGTAGACCTAAGGACCAGGGTGGATTAGGAGT
The DNA here is from genome assembly GCA_028641055.1 of Alopecurus myosuroides. Lineage (NCBI taxonomy): Eukaryota > Viridiplantae > Streptophyta > Magnoliopsida > Poales > Poaceae > Alopecurus > Alopecurus myosuroides. Next base: position 622,047,194 of record CM054057.1, on the reverse strand, counting down.
GGAAGTGCTTGAGCTGGAAAAACAAGTGTTTACTTAGTAAATGGATGTTTAAGATTCTTACTGAGGATGGGGTATGGCAAGAATTATTGCAAAACAAGTACCTTCATAGTAAATCATTAGCTCATGTTGAAGCACAACCTAATGATTCTCCCTTTTGGAAAGGTTTAATGAAAGTAAAGGAAGACTTCTTTAGTAGAGGTTCTTTTAGGATTGGTAATGGGGAGGGAGATTTTGGGAGGATATTTGGTTAGGTCCAACTCCACTTTCAGATCAATACCCTCTCTTATATAACATTGTGCAACATAAAAATGTTTCTGTACATGACGTTTTTCACAATGCTCCACCTATTAATATTTCTTTTCGTAGGAACTTAATAGGCATTACGTGGGATTTGTGGTCTCACCTTTGTTTGCGATTGATGAATATTTCTTTTGTTCCCTCTGAGGATAGGTTTCATTGGAATTTGACACAGAATGGGTTGTTCTCTGTTAAATCCATGTATGAGGATATGATGAATGGTCATGCAATTTTTCTCAAAACCTATTTGTGGAAATTAAAGATTCCCCTCAAGATTAAAAAATTTATGTGTTTTTTAGATAAGAAGGTTCTGTTAACTAGAGACAATCTAGCTAGAAAAGGATGGAAAGGTGAAACTCATTGTTGTTTTTGTGGGAATGGGGAATCTGTTGAACACATGTTTATCTCTTGTCCTTTTGCTAAGCTAGTATGGCGTGTGGTTTTTTGTACTTACAATATTCCTCCCCCCTCCAATGTTACAAACATGTTTGGGAATTGGTTAAATGGGATTGATAAGAAGACTAAGGATAGGATAAGAATTGGAGTTTCGGCCATTTGTTGGGCCATCTGGACTTGTAGGAATGATGTTGTTTTTAACAAGAAAGATAATTTTCATGTTCTACATGTTATCTTCAAGGCAGCACATTGGATCCAGTTATGGGCTTCCTTACTTCCATTGGATCAGAGGAAGCTTATGGTGGATGGCTGTAGATGACTCCTTACGGTGGCACAGGATTTTTTCTCCCAACATACCTGGCGGCATATTAATAGGATTTTGTAGTTTTATTACTGTTGTTGGTGTGAGGGAGCTTTTTTGTACTGTAAGGGATTTCCCGTTATGATCTTTGTGATCTTCGTGGACATGTAAACTTACAATATGACACTCAATAATTAATAAAGGCTGTGTGGATCACTCGATGCAGAGGCCGGGGGTTACCCCAGTTCTAAAAAAACAAGTAGTTTTGTGCAATGAATCATGCTCGTCCGAAAGATTGACAGACCCCAAAATGTCTTGCAATTCTCTAAGCTTATCCAATGCTTGAGTGGATAGAGGGAGTTGAAAATTCTCATACAAATCTTTCTTATGAATAAAATGTGCAATTATTTGGTTTGCATGAACATTGAATGAGTAGAGCTGAGGGAATTTGAGTCTGCATTGCTAAGTAGACCAAGGGCCATCCAGAATAAGACGTTGGGTCCATTTTCCACTTGACAAAGAGCTAACTTTTTATAATCTGGAATTAGCTTCGGCATGCTCTTCCACCAAAAAGATCCCACTGGTCGATCATCCACAGGTATATTGAGTAGTATCTCTCATAAATGAACATAATCCAAGGTAAATCCTTCTAATATAAAAAGTGATGAAGATGCTTGAGTAAAAGGGATTTGTTATGCATTTCTAGATCTATAATACTAAGACACCCTAATATTTGGGACTGGAACTTTTCCCAGGCAATGAGGGTTGAGCTTTTGTCAGCCATACTGTATTTTATCCAGAAAGAGTGCTTAATAAATTTATGTATGCGATGGAGAACTTTAGTAGGGATCTGTAATGTGCACATATAGACATTGGCGGGCTAGTGAAAACTGATTTGATCAGTTTGTAATTTCTCGCCATAGGAAAAGAATGAAGAGCAACTACCAAGTCTTTTCCAAATCTTATCTAAAAGTCGAGAGAAATTAATCACTTTTGCTTGGAGAGATAGAGAGGCATACCCATATAAGTGAAGTGTAAATTTCCAATGAAGCATCCAATGGAATTTTCCAAATTCTTAATATTACTAGAGGGACATTAAATGGAACCAAGGTAGGCTTCTCATAATTCACTTTCAGTCCATTATAGTTGGAAAATGCTGAAATAGAGTTTTTACATGTTGAAGCTGCAAGGGGCATTCTTGAGAAGATCTGGGTGGCTTGATCAAGTCATTACGCATGGCTTCATTTAGAACATACCGAATAAGATCGACGACTAGGAAAATTATAAGAGGAGAAAGAGGATCACCCTATCTCACGCTTATTTTGCAAAGAAATTGTTTCCTAGGAGTCCCATTATGTAAATTTAAGAGAACCATGTGGAGTAGATCATTTCAATCCATGTGATCTATTTCTGGCCAAAACCCTTACCAAGGAAAATTACTTTAATAGTTACGTGACTCAACATATCAATGCTTTCTCAAAATCAAGCTTAAGCATGATAAGTTGAATTATGGATTGCCCACATTTAAAAAGATACTCATAGGTCAAGGGTAGATAATCTTGAATTGACCTAGATTTAAGAAAGCCATATTGATTTGTGTGAACTAATTTCAGGATAACCTTTTGAAGCCATAGAGAAATTAAGAAGCAAAATGGGCTTTTATTTTGAAGCTTGTCTTGGCGCTTATTTTTTGGAATGAGGGTGATGAGTGAGGAATTAATGTTGTGCATATTTATATTTCCTTCGTAGAAGTCTTGAATTAGGGCATAGAAGTTCTCAGAAATTATGCTCCAACATGCTTTGTAAAATTTGTGTTAAAGCCATCATGGCCCGGAGATTTATGTGATGGAAGTTCCTTAGTAACATCATCGATATCCTTTATATAAAAGGGGATATATAAGGTATCTATCTCTAAAATTCTGATGAGAAGGGAGTCGAGATTCATATCATTAATAGTAGCAGAAGTTGTTCCCAATCTCTCTTTGAAATCTCTCTCCAGAATTGCTGATTTTGCAGAATGCGCTGAATGATCAACACCTTGATCATCGATCAGCGTGGAAATAGCATTATGTCTGAATTTGATAGTTTCCTTGCCATTCAAATTTTTAGAATTCATCTCCCAGTTTTCTTACTATCGTACTGTTTTAGGAGAGTGTAACAACATATGTTCATTATAGGGATTTATTATCTTTTCACTACTTGGGTTAACCTTTTCTAGAGCCTAAATTTTTTTCAGAAATTATATATTATTTTATAACTAGTCTTAACATTCATCACCGAGACACCGTTGCGCCACGCCGTCGAGACAAGTTGTCATCGACGCTACTGGACCTGAACCTGCATCTGCAACGGTAGCGCTGCTACCAATTCTCTGTGCTAGAAGGCCGTTTGGAGGTTCTTGCTAAACGACGCAACACCCACTCTCAGGTGTTTCTCCTTCGATGGTGAGTCAAAAAACTTTCCAAATTCGTGCAGCGCCTCATCCTCTACTAACAAATCGTCTATGGAAATGCATAGGTTTTTCATCAGGACATTATCAATTGTCGTATGAACACAAATTTTGGTGATGGACCCTGCCCTTGGATTAGATTGCCTTGCTCAGTTATATATAGACGAGATAAACGCAGGCAATTAGCTAAGGCTACTGAAGAAACATCGGTAAAGTAGTATAAGTTTACAGCCAACTGTCCGCCTTTGAGCTTCAAAGTCTGGATCGTGCTCAGTACCCCTTCGATAGGGTTTCTTTCCTCCTACCGGGCGATCTCGGCGGCGAGTAGCAGTTCACCGTAACCGATCCAGATTGAGTTCCTCGGAACCGATCCAGAATCCTCCTTGGTGAATGCTCGTTAAAGGATCCGGCCTAAGGGTCATCTTCTCATCAACTTCTCTCGATCGTGGCTGGGCTGTCGGATTGGAAGGAGATCAACATGTCGAGTAGCCAATCTGCGGCGAGATCGGAAAAATCGTCGAGGGATTCGAAGCAAAAGTCTGACCCTCCTCTAGATCAGCGATGGGAGGAGAGGTATGAAGCAGCGGAAGGATCCATGGGAGGGGGAATCAACTCTCTCTTTGATAAATTGGAGATTGGAGAGGAAGAATTCGATGACCTTATTATAGAAGATACATATATTGATCTCGCCGAGAGCACGAGGTGGCTGGATGTGGCTCGGGTTCATTGTGACAAAGGATTTAGTCACGAGGCATTCTTTCTTCAGATGCATGATGCATGGAACACGGCGAGAGAGGTCTCGATCTGACCAGTAGGATCCAAACTCTTTGTAATTCAATGCTTTTGCTTGGGAGATTGGGAGAAAATCACAGAACGAGGACCATGGCTATTCCGTGATTGGGTAGTAATCATGGCTCCTTACGATGGCATATCGGATCCGGATGCTGTTGATCTCCAGCTCATGCCTATATGGTTACAGATACATAAAATACCGAAAGCATACAGGAGGGAATCAGTGGTCAAGCAACTGGTTAACCGTCAAGCAGGAGAAGTGGTCGAGATACAGATGAACCCTCCTGGGATGTTTAGAGGGTACTATGTGCGGGTTCGGATCAAGCAAGACGTGAGAAAACTGGTTATGTCGGGGGGTTACCCCCGAGTAGGGTAAAGGCAAGTGCTAAAGGCAAGATCAGAAGGGGTGTTTGGCCGAGTAGACGGCTACCCGGTACTTGCTACCCGGTTGACTGCTACTCAGCCCTGCACACAGATGGCCAGAAGGACAAATCAAGGAAGTTACGTTCCTCCGGGTAGAAGAGTTGGCCCGAGTAGAAATGGCGGGATCCTACTCGGGCCAGAAGTCAAAGGAGCCGTTCTGACACGGGATCCCGCGTATCCCGGGTCCGTACTTTGGCACTGTTCATCTGAGGACGGCGTGCCTGACAGCGACAGTGTGTCAGCAGGGCGTCGCAGGATAGGGGGGACCTACTCTGTATTCGCCGCAGTGATAAACATATCAGTTGCTTGGTTTTGCCCAACGACTTTCCGCACCGGACAAACCTAGAAGCCAAAGCTGTCAGCGGGAGCTCGGAAGAAGGACGATGTGCACACTATGTCGATATCTGTTTGTATTTGGCTGTATCCGGCTGGGCACCGAGTATATAAGGTGCCCTGCCCCCTCCTGCGCGAGGGAGATTGACCTAGATCCCAGAGCGGTTTCACTTTTCTTGACCTAGTTCATCACGTAGAGAGAAGGGTGGCTACTCGGTAGCAAGAACATTTGTACTGTGGCTAGTCGGTGAGACTCGAATACAGAGAGAGAAAGGCAGGCGTAGGGGTTTTACCTCCACACGAGGGCCCTGAACCTGGGTAGATCTTGTTGTTTGCAGTGCTTGATTCATACTTCACATGGCTACTCGTCGCGTGATCCCTCCCCGAGCGCCTCCAGCGTCCTTCGTCCCCACATCTTTAGCCATCCTATGGCATCTTCCGTGACACCACCACGACAGTTGGCGCCCACCGTGGGGCAACCAGCGGCGCTGGTTGGAGTTTCCGTTCGGACGGGATCGATTTCTGCTACCGGAGAGCGCGTGGTTTGTGGTCTCGTCCACAGATTCGGCTCCTTCGACTTCGTCACCGACAACACCGGCGATTTCGGCGGCAGGGCCATGCCGTAAGGCGGCACGGTGCTTTCTTTCAGCGCGCACCTCGTCTACGTCGCCACCGTCATTGACCGCGAGTACCCCGAGCAGGTGCACGTCGCGGAGGATCCCCCCCGCTGTCATCGCTGTGCGCGGGAGGCCTATGGGCCGCTCTGTGGACGTCGCGGAGGTAATGGTGGCTGGCCTGGCTGCGGACGCCGGAAAGGGCGCGGCTGCCGCCGCTGTCGTCATCGAGGATCTTGCTGGCTCAAGCGTTGGCGGGAAGACGCACAAGCCCTACGAGAAGGAGTGCAACCTTCCCCCCTCCACTACTCCGACAATACCTGCATCCGCCGTGCGGACGGGTATGCCGCCTCCCACTGACCTCGAGCTCCTGACCATGAAGGCGAAGCTCGACCGGCAGCGCCAGGAGCTGCTCGCTGAGCAGGCGGAGTTGGAGAAGATTAGGCTAGAGCTTAGCCTAGATCAGATTGAGTACAACAAGGCTCACGGTTTTACACCGGTTGTTAGGAGAGCTAGCAAAGTAGGTGCTACGCGTCGCAACCTAGGTGCCGAGATGGCAACTGTGGTAGAGGCTCCCAGTCAGTCCGCCACCGCAAACACCTCCACCAGACCCAGATATAGCACACCCGCCAAAACACTTAGAGCTGATGAGGCTGTAGCTGCCGAGTTGCCGCATCTAGCTGGCGACGCGCGCGTTAGGCAGCAGGAGAGGCTAAACGAGTTGGTGCTTGAGGCTGCTAGGCAGAACGAGGAGTTCCGGAAAGCCAATCCGGGTGCTGGAGCTTCTCAGGTGGTGCACTCGCATGCGGCTAGATCTAACGATCAGGCCTCATCACCCCATCCCAGTCGCGAGAAGGAGCGGAGTAGCCATTCCGGAAAAGATAGGCAGATGCAGGTGTACGACCCGGCTGTCGCCGCGAAACAGCTCGCTGTGCCGCGACAGTCCGGTCAAAAACACAACGCTGCAAGAGCAGGCTATCAAGCCCATAAAGGTCAAAGCCAGGCCCGGGATGGAGAGCGCCCAGGCCCTTCTCAGCATCCAGTCGCTCAGCCTACTCGGCAGAGGCAGCAGCCGCGTGCGGTGGCGCCAGCCGCCAACCCGGTGGAGCAGCCTGCAGCTGTGCAGGTGGACAGATACGATGATGGCTACTCGGTATGGGGTTGGCTGGCTATGATATCCAGGATCGTGTGGGCGAGTGTGTGTTGGCGCCTGGTGACGCGAGGCACCAGCTGGACCGGATCAGCTTGTCGGCGCGACTCGAGAACACGGGACCTCCCGGCCCCGAGTGCTTTGGCCCGCGCATCATGAACGAGCCGTCCGTGAAGAACTTCCAGCTCGCAAGGGGCACCAAGAGCTACAATGGCAGTACCAAGCCGGAAGATTGGCTCAATGACTATGTCACCGATGTTCATATCGCGAACGTCAACCGGAGATGGGCAGTGCGGTACGTTCCGCAGATGCTAGAGGGTCCAGCTCGCACTTGGCTCAACAACTTGCCCAAGAACAGCATCAATTGCTGGCTGGACTTCTCGGAGGCCTTCATCAGCAACTTCACCAGCACGTACAAGAGGCCGAATAGGCCGCAGCAATTGTCATCCTGCAAGCAGCGAGAAGATGAGACGGACCGCGAGTACCTTACTCGGTGGAGCACATTGCGGAACACCTGCGAAGGTGTGAACGAGGCCCAAGCCATCACTTGGTTTGCGCAGGGTTGCAGACATGGCAGTATGTTGTGGCAAAGGTTGCAGAGGGAGATGCCAAACACACTGGCGGAGACCATCAAGATTGCGGATCAGTACGCACTCGGTGATCCTACTCAGCCCCTGATGGACTCCTCCGAGCCGAGAAGAAACTTCAACAGCAACAAGCGCAACGAGTTCCGCAATAAGAGCAGAGGTGACCGAATAGATACTCGGTATGACCCTGAGGATGTGAATGCAGTGGCTGTTGGAGCTGGGGGTAGCCAAAGGCAAAAACCTGCTGGAGCCCAGTACGGGCAGAACCAGAACCAGGGCCAAGGCAACAAGAAGCCATACCGTGCTCCTCAGTCGGGTAGCGGCAACTCGGAACAGACAAGGAAGTTTGTCTTCGATGACATGAGGGATGGCCCATGCAGTTTTCATACTCAGCACCCCTCGAGGCCTGCTAACCATACTACTCGGCAATGCGAGTGGTTGGATCTGATCAAGAATGAAGGCTTGCCACCTCCACCTCCTCTGCCAGCCGCGAACGCCAATGTGCAGCCTGCTCGCGCACCCGCAGCTCGGCCTCCAGTGTTTCCGAGAAGGGAAAACGTGAACCAGGTGGCTTTAGGAGCCAACCGTCACTTCAACAATGAAGGCTACCGCAACAACAACAACAACAACAACCACAATCGCAACAACAACAGAGGCAACAACAACTACCAGGGCAACAACAATGGCAACAATGAGGGCGGAGGCCGCAACCAGTACCAAGAGCACCACGAGAGCTACATGATCTTCACCTCCGAGCCCGTCGACAAGCAATCACAGCACAGGCGTGCCATGGAGGTCAATGCTGTGATCCCCGCTGTTCCTCACTATATGCACCGGTGCAACCAAGAGATCACGTGGACCAGAGTAGACCATCCGAAGGTGATGCCCAACCCGGGTAGCTACGCCTTGGTGCTGGATTCTACATTCCTGGGTCCCGAGAAGAATGTGAGGTTCAGCAAGGTACTGATCGACAACGGCAGCAGCATCAACATCGTGTACAGAGACACGCTGGAGAAGCTTGGTATGGCCGAGAACATGCTGCTATCCAGCAAGACCACTTTCCATGGCATTGTGCCCGGGGTCTCTTGCAATCCGATTGGCCGAGTATGGATAGATGTGCTATTCGGCACCAGGGAGAACTGCCGCACAGAGAGACTACAGTTTGAAGTGGTTGATCATCAGAGCCCCTACCACGCTCTACTCGGCAGGCCTGCTCTGAGCAAGTTCACGGCCTCTACCCACACTGCATATCTGAAGATGAAGATCCCTGGCCCCAATGGCGTGATTACCATCTCTGGTGATTACAAGAAGTCCATGGAGTGTGCCTTTGCTGGTTCTCACTTGGCGGAATCCATGGTGATTGCTGCCGAGAAGAAAAAGATGTATGAGGTGGTGGCTATGGCGCAGTCCGCGCAAGCTGGTGCGTAGGGCGTGCCGAGTACCCAGCACGGGACTGCGTTCCAGGCATCTCAGGAGACAAAGAAGGTTCAGGTCGACCCTGAGTTCCCTGACCGCGTGGCCATCATTGGCTCCGGGTTGGCGGAGAAATAGGAAAGCGAGCTCATCCACTTCCTCCGTGAGAATCGGGACGTGTTCGCCTGGACCAATGAAGATTTACCAGGAGTCCCGAGGGAGTTGGTTGAGCACTCATTACATGTGCGTCCTGACGCCAAACCCGTGAAGCAGGCTATGCGCCGTTTCGGAGATGAGATAAGGAAAGCCATTGGTGACCAGATCACCAAGCTGCTGATAAGCAATTTTATCATGGAGGTGCTGCATCCGGATTGGCTAGCCAACCCGGTCATGGTCGAGAAGAAGAAGGAGGACCCAAAGGCTGCTAATGCATGGCGCATGTGTGTCGACTACACTGACTTGAACAAAGCATGCCCCAAGGATCCTTTCCCGCTACCTCGCATCGATCAGGTGATCGATTCCACTGCTGGTTGTGAACTGCTGTCTTTCATAGATGCCTACTCTGGTTTTCACCAGATAGCTCTCAATCCTGCTGATCAAATAAAGATTGCTTTCATTACCCCGTACGGGGCTTATTGCTATTGTGTCATGTGTTTCGGGTTGCGAAATGCAGGTGCTACTTATCAGCGATGCATGCAAAAATGCTTGCACAACCAGCTCGGCAAGAATGTGCAGGTGTACGTAGATGACATTGTCATCAAAACGAATAAAACACAAACTCTTCTTGCCGATCTTGAGGAAACTTTCGCTAACTTGCGCAAGTATAAAATGAAGCTGAACCCGAGTAAATGCACCTTTGGCGTCCCGGCTGGTAAGCTACTCGGCTTCCTGGTGTCTAGTCGGGGCATTGAAGCCAACCCTTCAAAGATAAAAGCTATTGAGAGCATGTCTTTGCCGAGATCCCTGAAGGACGTGCAGAAATTCACTGGTTGCTTGGCATCTCTGAGTCGCTTCCTGGGCCGAATGGGCGAGAAGGCCCTGCCTTTGTACCAATTGATGAAGAAAAGTGACAAGTTCGTCTGGACTCCGCAAGCGGATGTGGCATTCAATGAGCTGAAGGCAATGCTGGGTAGCGCTTCCATCTTGGCGAGTCCGCTACCCAAAGAGCCAATGCTGCTGTACATTGCTGCTACCAACCGGGTGGTCAGCGTGGTGATTGTGGTGGAACGAGAAGAGGAAGGCAAAAGTGTGCAGCGCCCAGTGTACTACCTCAGCGAAGTGCTGTCCAGCTCCAAGCAGAACTACCCGCATTACCAAAAGATGACCTACGGCGTGTACCTGGGCGCCAAGAAGCTGAAGCATTATTTCCAAGAGCATCCTATCACCGTTGTGAGCTCCGCTCCCATCTCGGATATCATGGGCAACAAGGAGGCGAGTGGCAGAGTAGCCAAGTGGGCGATTGAGCTGGCCGCGTACGCTCCCGCATATGCGAGAAGAGAAGCCATCAAGTCTCAAATCCTGGCAGAATTTCTGGTGGAGTGGGCTGAGGTGCAGTATGAACCTCCTGCTCCAGTTTCCAATTACTGGAAGATGCACTTTGATGGCTCCAAAGTAAAGGAGGGCCTTGGTGTTGGCGTAGTGCTTACGTCACCCAAGCGAGATCAACTCAAGTACGTGCTGCAGATCCATTTCAAGGCGTCCAACAATGTTGCAGAGTATGAGGCCGTGGTACACGGCTTGCGAGTAGCCAAGGAGGTTGGTGTGCAGCGCATTATATGCTATGGCGATTCAGATCTGGTGGTGCAGCAAGTTTCTGGCACTTGGGATGCTCTTGATGCCAATATGGCATCGTATCGCTTCCTGGTGCAGTCTATGACTGGATTTTTTGAAGGCTGCGAATTCTAGCACATCCACCGAGCAGAGAATGAGGCAGCAGACGAGCTATCCAAGTTGGGGTCTTCTCGGCAACACATCCCGGCTGGGATTGCCTTGGAGCACTTGAGAAAGCCATCCATCAAGCCATCCCCCAACTCGGAATCTATTTATGTTCCCTCTCTGCCGAGTGAAGAAGTTGTTCCAATGGAGATTGACTGGAAAAAACAGAGAACCCGGGGACTGCCGCTCCCAACTCGGGGACTGCCACTCCTTACTCGGGGACTGCCACTCCTTACTCGGGGACTGCCACTCCTTACTCGGGGACTGCCACTCCATACTCGGGGACTGCCGCCCTCAACCCGGGGACTGTCGCATTCATTGAGGAAGTCCTCGCAAACCGTTCAGGGCTCCAGAGAAGCGCTCCCAACCCTAAAGAGCAGACAGTGGCACCTGTTCCAATGGAAGTGGACGAACCAGTGTTTCCCACGCGGGAGACACCGAGTTGGGCTATGTCCATACTATCCTTTCTACGGGACGGTATCCTGCCGGAAGATGAGGTCGCGGCAAGGCAAATTCAGAGAAGATCCAAGGGCTACACCATAGAAATGCTGCACAAGAGAAGTGCCACCGGCGTGCTGCAACGCTGTGTGGAACCGGAGGAGGGAGAAGAAATTCTGGTGGAGATACACCAAGGAGAATGCGGGAACCACGCCTCTTCTCGGGCTTTGGTCAAGAAGGCTTTCTGGCATGGTTTCTACTGGCTCACGGCCTTGAAGCAAGCAGAGGATATCGTGAGGAAGTGCAACGGCTGCCAAAGGTTCGCAAGCAAGACCCACTTGCCGGCTTCCAAGCTGAAAACCATTCCAATGACTTGGCCGTTTGCTGTTTGGTGTTTGGACATGGTTGGACCCTTCAAGCCGGCTAGAGGCAACATGACTCACATCTTAGTCATGGTGGATAAGTTCACCAAACGGATAGAAGTGAAGCCTATTCGGAAATGCGATGGAGCCACAGCTGTGACTTTCTTGAAGGATGTGATCCTGAGATATGGCTACCCGCACAGTATCATCACGGATAACGCCACGAATTTTGCTGAGGGAGCAATGGTGCGGTTTTGCAGAGATAAGCATATCCGGCTAGATGTTGCATCTGTTGCGCATCCTGCCTCCAATGGGCAGATTGAACGAGCAAACGGCATGGTGCTAGCAGGCATAAAGCCAAGGCTGATTGAGCCACAGCTGAAAACACCTGGATGTTGGCTAGACGAGTTGCTAGCGGTGTTGTGGAGTCTAAGGACTACCCCTAACCGGTCAACTGGCTACACGCAATTCTTCTTGGTATACGGGGCTGAGGCCGTATTGCCAATAGACCTAGAGCATGACTCCCCCCGAGTAACCCTCTACACTGAGGTGGAGGCGAGAGAAGCTCGAGAAGATGACGTTGACCTGCTCGAAGAAGCAAGAGAGCTTACTCTGTCACGTTCAGCTATCTACCAGCAAAACCTGCGGCGCTATCATAGCCGAAAGATAAACCCAAGGGTTTTCCGAGAAGGAGACTTGGTGCTTAGGCTTGTGCAACGCACAGCCGGGATGCACAAGTTGTCTCCTCCATGGGAAGGGCCTTTCATTGTGAGCAAGGCTCTGCACAATGATGCCTATTACCTAATCGACGCACAGCCATCACAGAAGAACAGGGTAGACAAAGCTGGATAGGAATCTAAGCGCCCCTGGAATGTAGCTCTACTTCGTCGCTTTCATTCATAAGCAAAAATGTGTATGTACTCTCTTATCCGAGTTAAAATTCTACCCAGCAATCTGAAATCGAACTCGGGGACTGCCCTCGTCCAAAATTGCTCTGTGTGTTTCTACTCGGCTTCACCTTTTGCTCACTCGGTTGCTCTGCTTAAAATTTCATGAGTACATTGAGTATCGTGTTTAAACCTACATGCCAACTCTTCGACTTTGCTGTTGTCCGAAACCCGGCTTCATGGCAAGCAAGAGAACAAGCAAAAGGTCAATGAGCACGAGAAAAATTACTAAGGAAAGAAAGAGTGCAGGAACCGAGTAGGAAGTTTTTTACTACTGTTTTTTGTTCGCTTCTTTTCGGCTAAGTGGTGGGCTGCGTTACTATGAGTGTTTCTAAGTGGCTAAGTATTTGCAACTCCAACTTTGAACTCTTGTGACTCGAATACCAAAAAAGCAACAAGTTGCGGGTAAGAGCTGAGATAAAAAAGGAAGAGCGAATAAGAAATGCAACTCGGGGACTTGCATGATAACGCAACCCGGCATGGAGCCAAGGCTGCTCAAATTGACTAAGTTAAAAACATCAAATGTGAATAAAACTGAGTAGCAAGCGAAAAACATAATTGTTTCGACACATCTGCACCCGGCATCCCGGGGATCTAACAAAAGTGTTCAAAGATAAGTGCTGCAGGAGGTAATCAGGTGGAGGCAGCGACGTTCTCGGTGTTGTCCTTGGCAGCATCAGCGTTGGCCTTGGCAGCGTCAGCTTCCGAGTTGGCGGCAGCGGTCTTTGCAGTATCAGCATCTGGATTGGTGGCAGCCTGGTCCGAGGTGGCCGTGGCCACTGAGATGGGGCCTGCCGACGAAGTGGAAGCAGCAGATTGGGCGCGGAGTAGCGCCATATCGTCAAGAGCCGCGTCTGATGAGGTGCCGAACTCGAGCGCGGCAGTGTCAATGGTCATCTTCTCGCTCTCGGCCTCATCTTCGCTATCCGCGACGACCGCGGTTTTCCCCTTCCCGGTCTTGTCGCTAGCACTGTTGAAGCAGCTCAGGCCCTCAGACTCAGTGGCTTCCTCGTCGTCATCTTCATCCTCGTCATCACCTTCGCCCTCGACATCCGTGTCGGGCTCGGTGAGGCCGTCAATGAAGCGCGCGGTGTCCGCCTAGGATGCGACCTCGTACGCGACCCGCTGGCGGCGAGCCACGCAATCGGGATCCGTCTCCCACTTCGATTTCTGCCTCATCTCGAGAATGACGTTAAGGTCAAGATTTTCATACCAGCTGCAGATGAATAGAAGCAGCATGTCCGCGCCAGCCCGAGCTCCGGATGCTCGCCATTTCTTCAGCTCGGCCTTGACGCCGTTCAGCTTCTCGGCAAGTCCGCGAATGGTTGCTGGTGCAGATTCTCGAGGCCAGAACAGGTCATGGAGTTGGAAGGCAGTGCGCACCAGATCGGTGCCCACGCCCCTTAAGCGCTGGAGCTGGACTTGCATAGTGGTGATGCTGTCTTCAATTGAAGCTTTAGTGTCCATAGGCTCGCCCTTCTCGGTGCGAACAGCTTGGGCCTTTACCACAGCAGGTTTGCAAGACGAGTTGAGGTCGGGGAAAGTTTCTGAAAAAGCTATCAAGAAGGTTAGAGACAGGGGCAAAATAGAGAAACGACTCGAGCGGCAGAGAAGCAAAAGGGAAAAGTGAAGCGCGGAGAAGTGGGCACTTACTGTTCAGGTCGTAGAGTAGCGCCTGCAGCTTGTTCTTCCACGACTCCTCGTCAGCAACATGCCTTTCCTCTACCAACCGGAACTGAGCCAGCTGGAGCATGAGCGCCGAGTTGCTCTCCCTCAGCGTATCGCATTCCAGCTCGAGAGCCTTTTGCTTGGCCTTGGCTGCCGCCTCAGCCTTCTCCTTCTCGGAAGCTATCCTGTTCTTCTCGGCAGCAATGTCAAGGGCGTCTTGCAGGGCAGCTCGCAGCTGGACTTGGAGAGTTTCCATCTCGGTGGCATGTTCTTTCGTCAGCTCGACGGCCTGGCTCTCCAATTGCTGCTACACCTCAGCAGGCTTGAGGCAGTCCAGATGCTCCTCGACAAACTTCTTGTGATCTTCTGTGAAGAGCGAAACACGGTCAGCAGAGTAGCAAAGATGGGAGGAAGGAAGACAAGCCGAGAAAAACATCAACTCACCTTCCAGCCTCTTGATCGTAGTCTGACCGCTCTCAACAAAAGCGCGGCAATTTGCATGCTCCTCTGCCAGGGCCTTAAACTTGCCTGCAGAAGGAAATTGGTTAGAGCAGAAAGCAAAAGTGGGCGTAAACATAAAACGCAGGAACCACGTAGCTAAAAGCTTACTTTCGATCTCGGAAATCTGGAGGGTGCGATCCATGACTTCCTTCTTCGTCGCCTCGTCAGTCTTGCGCTCCATTTCTAGGGCCTCAAGGCACCTTTTCGCAATGTTGTTCCAGAGCAATCGCCGGTACAAGTTGGTTCTCTTCAGGAGGCTATTCTGAGAAGCAGAAAGAAAACGAATCAGACATAATCTTCAAGATTCAACACGAGAAGACGGCAACTCGGTTGAGTATCCGTCTACTCGGCCAGAATCTCGGGGACTGGGTGATGGATAAGAAGAAAGAAAAAGAGTAGACGAGAAGAAAAATGCAACTCGAAATGGATAAGCGAAACTTACTGCATAAGTTTGTTCGATATCCTCTGCGGCCTTGCGGTGGACGAACAGCTTGGCGGCGAGCGTACTGGTCTTGGACGAGATGGTCATGGGATTGTAGCCCATGTCCGCCTTGTTCCAGTCGACGCGCATATGATCCAGATCGCTTAGAGCCAAGCCGTGCCAGGTTGTGTTGCCAAGGATGTCGCTGTTCCATTCGGCTTCGATGAAGCCTACTCGGTCGATCATCTCCTCGAGCCCCCTGGACGTCACCTCGGTCTCCTGGACCTCGCGCAAATAGATTGAGAGGGACCTGTCCTTATTCCTGGCCGGCGGCTTGGAGTCCACAGCTGAGGCCTGTATGCCCTTCCAGATAGCGAGCTTCTTCTCGGCCGCACTTAGCGGGATGCTGTGCTGTTTGCTCATCTTCACCAAGTAGGGCGGATAGGAAGGTGGATCTGGCAGGCTTGATCCTGCGGCTGCATCAGCGGCCGCGCCGGAACCGCCAATGGTTAGTTGCCCGGCCTTGGCAGCAGGTTTCACGATTGGTTGGGGCGGTGGCATCACGGCGGAATCCTGCGCGGTGCCGCGAGGAGGATTCCTGCGGACGGTGGCATCTGACTGGCCAGACTGCTTCTCGGCGGCCTGCTTCTCGGAAGTTTTCTTCTCAACAGTTATCTTCTCGGAGGCCTTCTTCTCGGCGGCCCTTTTCTCAACAGCTTCCTTCTTAACGACAGCATAGGAAGCAGTCTTCTTCACAACTTTCTTGGCAGGAGGGTTGGATGTGGTGTTAGTCTTCTTCACCGGCGGGGAGCTTGGTGCAGTGGATGAAGTGCCCCGCTGAGTAGGCGGCACCAAGGGTGCGCTACCCGGCGCAGCACCCGGCTGCGCGTGGCTCTGCTGGTCCTGCTCCATCTCGTCAATTGTCTCAACCCGCTGCTCGGCAGCGGGATCTGGCTGTGAATCCTCTTGTCTCTCTACCCGCGGCTGGGCCGCGGGGTCAGCTTGGTCAGCAGCCCTTGTTGCTGGCTGCTCTTGGTTATCTTCTGGCCGCTCAAGGGCGGCCTGGTCATGCTGCTCGGGGTCTTGTTCTAAGTTCTCCCCGGCTGTGGCAGCGGGGGGAGAAAGTGTTCTCTCGTCGTGCTGCTCCTGCTCGACGTCATGGGGGTCAGTGTCCATGTACTGGGCGTCGTCCGAGTCTTCCCCCTTTACAGGAGAAGGCGCACGCGCCCTATCCTGTGCTGTGAGCTCATCCTCGTTAGAGAGATCGATGAGTTTCTCGATGTCGATGGCGGATTCCTTCTTGGACTTGGTGGACGTGGCAGCAGCGTTAGCATCCAAGGCGGCGCTGAAAAGAAGAAAAGATTCAGAAAAGAGAGAAGGACAGAAGAAACCGAGAGGCAGCAGCAGAGATGCGCAACTTAAAGGGAGAGTTACATACCCTGCACGGGAAGGGGGCAGCCGTCTCCCCTGCTTGACCTTCTTCACGGCTCTTTCGGTTTTCTTGGCGGCAGGTTCCTGAGCACCGCTGCCCGCCCTCTTCCGAGTACTGGGAGCGGCCACGCCAACTGGGTCGACGTCGAGGACGTCCTTGTTCCCCCCTCCTCAGCATCAGCATCAGCGTCGGCATCAGCATCTTCTACAGAATAGGAGAGAAGACAGTTAAGAAACAGGAGGAAGTTGGATAGCGCTACTCGCAACCATGAGGGTGAGCTCGTTCACCTTCGTCGTCGTCCTCGGACCAGTCCCGAACGGACGCGTCCACATGATGCTTCTCTGTCTGGGCGGCATGAGGGATGTTGAGTTTATCCGCGGTGTCGTCGGAGACCTCATCGTCCTCCTGTCGGTCCTCTTCCCAGTTAGCCTCGAAGAGCTCATTTCTCTCAGCGAGCTGACGAGCAAGGACCTGGAAAATAGGCAAGCGACAAAAATCAGTCGAGTAGCACAATGGCATCATACGCAGCAGGGCGTGCAAACACAAAGCACAGGAAGCCTAAGCAGAAATGCTAAGTGTGCTACTCAGCAAGGCGTGCAAACATAAAGCACATGAAGCCAAAACGAAACTGCTAAGTGTGCTACTCGGCAAGGCGTGCAAACATAAAGCACATGAAGCCAAAACATAACTGCTAAGTGTGCTACTCGGCAAGGCGTGCAAACATAAAGTACATCAAGCCAAAACGAAACTGTTAAGTGCGCTACTCGGCACAAGGTGCAGATACTAGGCATAGCAAGCTAAGAAGACTATCTACTCGGAATTTGAATACAGGAAACAGGGTGAGGAGTACTAACCCGCCTGATTGGTTTCGTGCGGCTGTACGGCACGAAGCCGTACTGCCAGTTGTCCTTGAGGCCGGTGGTCATGATCGAGCACGCCCAGACGGCGACGTCCGCGTTGCTAAGCCCGAACGTGGTCGTCCGGGTGCAATCTCAGTTGCCGCCCACGTAGCACATGAGGTGCGCGCGGCGTTGCAGCGGGAGCACCCGCTTGGAGATCCAGCATGCAATGGGGTCATCGTCCTTGAGCCCCTTATCCTTCAGCTTGGCGAGGCGCTCGTCCATCTGCTTGAGGTCGGTGTCGAGGGGCTGCTTGGTCCTCCAGTTCTGCCCGGTGGGAGCGGTGTTGGTCCACCGGGGCAGATTGATCCGATCCGCCACATTGGCTCCCTCCTCGGCAGGGATGTTCTTCACGTAAAGGAAGGTCCTATGCCACTTGCGGACAGAGTCCAACCCTTTGATCCGTGGGTGGTTGGTCCCGACGCGCTGCACCATCATGGCGCTGCCGGTCTCCGTCATCCCGCGGCTGCTCTCCGCGCCATCCTTCCTGGCCTTGCTTTGCTTCCTTAAGAAGAAGTACAGGGACCAGGTTGTCGAGGTAGGCCGTACGCCCAAAAATGCCTCGCATACCACGGCATGGTATGAGAGCATGACGATGGCGTTTGGCGGGAGGTGGTGTGGCTGGAGGCCGTAGTGGTTGAGGAACGCGCGGAAGAAATCCGAAACCGGGAGCCCGAATCCTCGCACGAAGTGCGCGAGGAAGACGGCGTGCTCGCCCTCCTGCGGAGTGGGGACGAGCTCGCTGCCAGGATGCCGGCAGCGAACACCAGGAGGAACTCGCCGGGTGTTCACCAGCCATTGGCAATCCTCGGCGGTGACCTCAGATCCGGCCCAGCCGGCGCGGGCATCGTTGTCGCGGGCCATTGATTTGGAGAGGAGATTTGGTGAGGAGTTGGAGGTTTGGGGTGGAGAAACTCGCAGCGGCGCGGTGAGATGCGCGGCGGCGAGGTGCTCTGCGGCGGCGGAGAAATGAGGAGACAAGGGGAAAGTGCGAGCAGGAAGAAGGAGAAGGAGTTACCGAGGGGGTATTTATACCGCCCCTCGGGTTGCCGTTACGACTTGAGGTAGTGGGATCGATCGTGGCAGAGATCATGCGTCGTGGGCCGTGTGGACCGGTTAGAAACGCACACAGCGCGGAACGCGCGCGTAACAGCCGCATTTGATCCCACGACACGATCGTGGGCAATTACTGCGGTTGATGGGACATAACGAGCTGGTGGGCCCAGGCCGTGAAAACTGGACGCGTGCTCTGTCAGATCCCGGGCACCGAGGCGTCGGGGTCGTGGCTGCGTGACACATGCCCAGTTGCAGCGTGGAAAGCCGGATTGTGCTCTGCCACACAGAGATTCTGATTGAAAAAATCACCAAGTCATTTTACTCGACTACAGAGAAGAGAAGTGGTTCTATTCGGGAAAGAGGAAGCTCAAGACAATATCAAGGGCTACTCGGAGTTTCTACTCGACATCCTAAGGTTCAATGGCAAAATTGACAAGATTGGTTTTAAGCTGGCAGAGCCCAGTGAACAAGTTCACAGGACTCTACCAGCTTCGGGGACTAGTTTCGGGGGGTTACCCCCGAGTAGGGTAAAGGCAAGTGCTAAAGGCAAGATCAGAAGGGGCGTTTGGCCGAGTAGCCGGCTGCCCGGTACTTGCTACCCGGTTGACTGCTACTCAGCCCTGCACACAGATGGCCAGAAGGACAAATCAAGGAAGTTACGTTCCTCCGGGTAGAAGAGTTGGCCCGAGTAGAAATGGCGGGATCCTACTCGGGCCAGAAGTCAAAGGAGCCGTTCTGACACGGGATCCCGCGTATCCCGGGTCCGTACTTTGGCATTGTTCACAACACTGTTCATCTGAGGACGGCGAGCCTGACAGCAACAGTGTGTCAGCAGGGCGTCGCAGGATAGGGGGGACCTACTCTGTGTTCGCCGCAGTGATAAACAGATCAGTTGCTTGGTTTTGCCCAACGACTTTCCGCACCGGACAAACCTAGAAGCCAAAGCTGTCAGCGGGAGCTCGGAAGAAGGACGATGTGCACACTATGTCGACATCTGTTTGTATTTGGCTGTATCCGGCTGGGCACCGAGTATATAAGGTGCCCTGCCCCCTCCTGCGCGAGGGAGATTGACCTAGATCCCAGAGCCGTTTCACTTTTCTTGACCTAGTTCATCACGTAGAGAGAAGGGTGGCTACTCGGTAGCAAGAACATTTGTACTGTGGCTACTCGGTGAGACTCGAATACAGAGAGAGAAAGGCAGGAGTAGGGGTTTTACCTCCACACGAGGGCCCTGAACCTGGGTAGATCTTGTTGTTTGCAGTGCTTGATTCATACTTCACGCGGCTACTCGTCGCGTGATCCCTCCCCGAGCGCCTCCAGCGTCCTTCGTCCCCACATCTTTAGCCATCCTATGGCATCTGCCGTGACACCACCACGACAGGTTACACGTTTTGTCTCGATTTCCCTTGGAGGGAAGATATCTATCTTTGAAGTTAAATATGAGAAGCTTGGGATGTTATGCTTTGTATGTGGACAAATTGGTCATGTCTACAAGGAGTGTGGCAGTGGTGTTTTCGATGATAAAAGCCTTAAGTATGGCGAGTGGATCCACGCAGATGGGTGGCGGTCTAGAGGAACGGGTGCCCCATGCGGAGGCATGCGTGGAGGAGGGGGTAGAGCTGCAGCCAGTGGATATGGTACCACCGGACAGGGAAGTTTTCAGGGGAGAGGGATTTTCCATGATTGGAGGGATCATCCGGAACGCAAGAAGCCAGGTATGGATGAGGATCTAGATGATACAGCTACTAGTACGATTAAACCCATTGATATGCATATGGCTGAGGTGGAGAAGAATGCAAAGAAAAGACTTGCATTCGCAGGGGAGAATAAAAAAGCAGGAGAGGTGCTAGCTTTAACTAATAGTGCTCATGCTGAAGCACCACTTGCGGACCCAAAACTAGTAGCTGAAAAAAGTGTAAAGATCACGAAGAGACACAAGGGGGAGATGGCTCCTCTTTCTCGGGACAATCCAGTGGATCGGCGGCATCCTTTGAGGGTGACCGCCGGGTACAATGAGTATCTTGAGCCTGAACTGTCGAGGGTGCGGACGAACCGAGACAATTCATGAGATTTGCAACTTAGTTAAGTTGCATCGTCCGAGGTTGGTTTTTCTCTCGGAAACCAAACTTCGTAATACGACGGCGCAAGATTTGAAAGGAAGACTAGGCTTTTCTAATGCCTTCGGTGTGAGTAGTGAAGGATTAAGTGGAGGTCTAGCGCTGTATTGGAATTCAGATTCAGTGGTCTCTCCGAAATCATACAACAGATCACATATTGATGTTTTCATCCGCAATGAGGACACAGGGGGTACCGAATGGAGGTTCACTGGGTTTTATGGCGAGCCGAAGAGATCAATAAGGAAACGATCTCGGCGGGAGAACAATTTGGGGGGCATAATAGAGAGGAGTGGATGATGGAAGGTTTTAGAGAGGCTATCGATGTATGCAATTTTGAGGACTTGGGTTATGTGGGACTACCCTATACGTGGGATAACAGACAACAAGGTAATAGCAATATTAAAGTCCGGTTGGACAGAGGCTTGTCTGATGTCAGATTCCAGGAGGTTTTCGATAATACGTTGATTACGCATGTACAGACAACGGAGAGTGATCACTGTTCCCTCCTTATTCAGATCCAACGATCGGATTGGTGTAGAGGAATTGAGGGGTCTAAATCGTTTCGGTTTGAAAATGCTTGGATGAGGCATGATAAATACCAGCAAACTGTCGAAGAAAATCTGGATATTGGTGCAACATCCCTCAGCAGTGTGGTATCCTCCCTAGGTGGAGTAAGGGAAAAACTTCAAAGATGGAGCCGTGAGGAGTATGGCTCTGTTTTCAAACAGCTACGATGTGCGCGCTAGACTTGAAAATATTCGAAGAGGATCCATTGGTTCGGGTCCATGCAGTGCTGAGCGGTCCCTGATGCGTAGAATATCAGAACTCCAATCGAGGGAAGAAATCGAAGCACACCAACGTTCGAGAGTTCAATGGTTGAGGGAAGGTGATCGGAACACCGCGTTCTATCACTCAAAGGAAAAACATAGACCACGTGCTAATAAAATCAAAGCTTTACGTAGCGAGGATGGATCACTCATTACTTCTCAGGTTGGATTGGAGAGGATGGCGATCAATTTTTATAGGAGTGTGTTTTAGGAACAGGAGGACTCTCAACCGGAACTGGTCACTGAGTGGGTGCCACGGAAAGTCACAGATTACATGAACGAGCAACTCTTGGCCACTTTTTCCGATAAGGAGATCGATAACGCTCTTTTCATGATGCATCCTAACAAATCCCCGGGTCCGGACGGGTTTAATGTAGGGTTCTATATTAAACATTGGTCTTCTTTAAAGGTAATGGTCTGTAAAGCTATACGGAGTTTTCTGGAGGGTGCGGATATGCCTGAGGTGCTGAACTCTACGGTACTGGTTCTTATACCCCAAGTCCCTTCACCTCAGGATTTATCGCAGTTCAGACCGATTGCACTGTGTAATGTGTTATATAAAACCGCCTCAAAAGTGCTAGCTCTTCGGTTGAGACCGGTTCTGGAGGAAATCATATCTGAGGAGCAGAGTGCCTTTGTGCCTGGTAGGCTAATCACGGATAATGTATTAACTGCCTACGAATGCATTCATTATCTTAAGAGGAAGAAGGGGAAATCAGCCGCGTGTGCGATTAAATTGGATATGGAAAACGCATATGACAGGGTGGACTGGTGCTATCTCAGATCGATTATGACAAAGCTAGGCTTTGCGCCTCGATGGATCGAGCTTATTATGAAATGTGTTGAAACAGTGACACTCTCGGTTAGAGTGAATGGGGTTTTCTCGGATTCCTTCAAACCGTCACGTGGAATTCGACAAGGAGATCCGATTTCTCTGTACTTGTTCCTTCTCTGTGGGGAAGGTTTCAGTTGTTTGCTAAACAATTATGGCTTTAGGCACCTAAGGTGGTGAGGGTGGGCATCCACGCTCCGTGGGTCTCCCACCTGCTTTTCGTTGATGACTGTTTAATTTTCTATCAGGCATCCTCAGCTGGAATGGACAGACAACACTCTATACTTGAGCTCTATAGAAGAGGATCGGGCCAGCTTGTTAATAAGCAAAAATCCGCTATATTTTTCAGTGCCGATACAGAGGTTGAGGGGAAGACGGTGATGCACCAGCGGCTCGCTATCTCATCGGAGGCGCTTGGTGAAAAATACCTAGGGCTTCCGACAGCCCTTGGCAGATCCATGGACTCGCAATTTGAGCATATAATTGTGAAGGTTAAGAAACTTCTTAATGGAGGTATTCCCAGACTTCTTAGCAGTGCGGTCAGGGAGATTTTTATGAAAGCAGTGTGTCAAGCAATTCCGACTTATTCTATGAGCTGCTTTCGATTATCAAAGAAATTTTGCAAGAGACTTGTAACATCCCAAGTATGAAAAATAGCCATTAGAATGTTTGCTATCTGTTATTTTATGTTTTGCATCATGGCATCATGTTGATTGCAATTGTTTTGCTTGTTTTCCTTTTGTTTTCCCCTGTTTTCATTTGTTTTCCAACTGTTTTCATTTGTTTTCCTTTGTTTTCTATTTGAATTTCAAACCCAAATTCAAACCTTTTGTTTCATCCTTGTGATGTTACAATTTCCAAAATTATATTTCAAAATAAAACAATTGTTTGTTTCCATTAAAGTGTGATTCCAAAACTGTTGTTTTATTTCTATAAAAATGCATCCAATAACCAAACCCTTTTCAAATTCAAATAATTCTTCAAACAACAACCCTTTTGAACTTTATGAAAATTGCAAAAACCAATCAAACTTTTGTTTCAAATAAACTTGAAGGTTCAACTATTCAAATTATTGCTTCCAATATTTCAACTAATAGCAATTCACCTAAATTCAATCCATTTACCAAACCTCAACTAATTTGAATTATTTTTGTAAAACAAAAGTTGCACATGTTGTTGTTACCCTAAATAACTCACCCAAATTTTCTCCTAATTTTTCTAACATCCAAACCCTAGCTTTTCCTCCTATTTCAATTCAGCAAAAAAAATTTAGAACCAAAAAGAATAAAACTAACAAGAGGGAGAGAGAGAGCACCACCAGGCCCAACCTTTTCCCCTTTGGCCCAATTCCCTCTCAGCCCGATACCCCTTCCACCTCTTCTTCAACCTTCGTACGGACTGCATCTGAAGCCACCACGTAGCAGAGAAAGAACAGACAACGGCTGATGCTCCTCCACCCCTCCTATAACTTCAGGACCTCGAGCTCTCCCCTGCCCTAACCCTAGCCGCACTTCTCCTTCCCCTCCTTCCTCTTCCCCCGCCTCCATCTTCCTTCCACCTCCCCTCCATCTCCCTCATCTCTGTAATTCTTTTCTCTGTACCTGTACCACCCGAAAGCCCCCTCCTTTTCCACCGGCGATCGCCGGCGTTGGCGTCGCCCTCCGGCCAAGCTGCGGGCGGGAATGGAACCCCCCGGCCACCCTCTTCCTCCTCCACCTCGCGGCAGCGGCCGGGAGGCTCCACAGCTCCGGCGCCATCCCCTCCAAGTCGCCACCAACCTCCTGCATCGCTCCACCCCGACCTGCTCTGCATCGACCGCCTCCTGCTGTCCGCCCCAAGGTGAGGCCCCTCGTCTCCCACTCGCACCTCCTCTTCTCCCCACTCGCCTCCTCCCTCTCCCTTGGCAGCGACCACCGCCCTCGGCCGCTCACCCCCCCTCGCCATCTCCGATCGCTCCCTCTCAGCGTACAGAAGTCGGCGAACTGAATAAAATTCAGTTAAACACCGCCAACCACACCTCATATTCCCCGAGCTGCATCCCCTATCACAAGCCATCGCACCTACCCACTGGTAACAGCACACAGCGCGCAAGCCCCAGGTCCCGGGATCAAATCCCCGCACCCCACCTTTTCTGCCCCTATTTTCGTTTTGTTCAGATGCAGGTTCTGAATCATAACCCCACTGCGAGCTGTTCTCTGTCAACACACAGCAGCTAGCCCAGTTGGTTCTGTTTCTTTGCTCACAGCAGGAGGTGGGAGGTTCGAATCCCCCTCTCCCAAATAAAACCAATCTTTTTATTTCCTTTGTTTTGGAACAGAACCTTCTCAGTAATCACCATTAGGTCCCTGTTGTTTAATTCTAGCCCCTGTAAAATATTTTCCAAGTCCCTAGAGGTGATAAAAATGGCAGATTTGCACCAAATCTTATAAATTGCATAAATAAATCATCTTAACTCCAAATTCAACATTTTTAATATGTTTTATGTCCCAAATTAAATGCTCTATCCAAATATAAAATTTGTTTACTGTTTTGAATATTTTAAATTGGTGAAACATTTGAATTCTTGTTTAAATCACTTAATTTTGTAAAATTCATAACTTGGGCATAAAATTCCAAATTCCACAAACTAAATATGTTTTCCAATCAACTTTTCATGTACTTTCCAAATATAAATTTTGTTTGCTGTTTTGAATAATTTAAATTGCTGAAAACAACTGTTTCTTGTTTATTGCCTTTAAAATTGCCAAAATAATAACTTGCTCATTTTAAATCCAATTTCAACAAATGAAATATGTTTTCCATGCAAAATTAAACCACCATTCCAAATATAAAATTTGTTTCATGTTTTGAATAATTAAAATTGGTTAAATGATTTAAACCTTGTTTAAATCATTTAATATTGTTAAATTCATAACTTGATCAAAACAAATTCTTTTGGGACACATAAAATATGTTTTCCAACCATAAATGTATAAACTTTTGCAATATGAATTTGGTTTAATGTTTTGAACAAATAAAAATTCAAATAAGTTCATGTTTGAATTAAATTCATTTAATTCTTGCTTAAACTTGTTTAATTCATAAATAATTTATTTGAAATCCTTTTTCAACAAGTGAAACATGTATTCCAACTAAAATCTTGTTTTCTTTTCAAATATGAACTTTGTTATCTATTTTGAACAATTTAAATTGGTGAAAACAACAAATGCTTGTGTGACACCTTTAAGTAACCAAAATTTCTTAACTTAATAAGTGAATTTCCAAACTTGGTAAACTTATTTCCAATTGGTTCTATTGTTGTTATTTTGCTGTTTTCCTCATCCATGCATCATGCTAATCAACTTTCACATGATGATTAGTTGTAGAACAATTAATTCAACCACAATTCATGGGCTTTCCATATGCAATCCCAATTGCATGTGGGTCCATTTAATCATGTTATTTTATCTTGTCAACTAGTTTATTTTTGGATGCATCAATTAAATGGCCATGCATCATCCCATGTTTGTGCACTATGCCACGTTATTGATTGTTTATCTTTCTGCATTGTTTGTTTGCTTCTTCTCGGATATACGACGACGTTGAGACCGACGATCCTTACGACACCCCTTCTAAGGAGTTAGCTCAGTACCAGGATACTGGGTTTGCAGGCAAGTTATCACTCACATGAACCATCGTGTTCCTTTCAACATTGGTTACCGATACTTTCCGTTGTCTATTCTGCTAGCCCTATGATTAGTTGCTTCTGTTACGAACCTATCACATGTATCCTTTAACCCTGATATCGCCTCACCTCCATACCTATA
Organism: Alopecurus myosuroides; assembly: GCA_028641055.1. Classification (NCBI taxonomy): domain Eukaryota; kingdom Viridiplantae; phylum Streptophyta; class Magnoliopsida; order Poales; family Poaceae; genus Alopecurus; species Alopecurus myosuroides. Next base: position 622,021,198 of record CM054057.1, on the reverse strand, counting down.
ACCATTGCTTGTTGCCCGTGTCTTACTAGCATGCTTAGGGTTGTTTTGCTCGAGTCTGTTACCCGTTACTTTCTATTATTATTTCTATTATGTTATAGGGGCTCGATGTTTAATCAATCAATCATGCTAATGTTATTGTTAAATAATAATTTGATGATAAGGCACCGGCAGGAGGCCCTGTGTGGTTTTGAGGCCTGCTAGTGTCGACCCTAATAGGAAAAGGGTCTTGTCTATTGATCCATGATGAGCGCACTAACCGCATGTGGGAAGCGAGTATGGGCGCCCCCCTCAATTTGATTCGATTCGCATCTCGTCCAAATCGCCTCATTTAGTTCGTGTTTTCCATTTGCCGCATGCATATTTTTGCGAGCCTAGGCCAGGGTGGAACTTTTGTAGTCGGCATATAGGGGGACACGTTCTTAGAGTGCTATGAGGGTCCCCTTTCTTCGGGGCTCGATTAGCCGTGCGCCCAAGGTTCTTTGGGCTTGATGCGAAGAAGAGTTGAGTTGTGTAGAGTGCCTCGCTTGGTGGGTTTGATTCCCGTCTGGCGGGATATTCTTGCGTGTACGGCCAAATTGGTGCACCCCTGCAGGGAAAATCTTCTCGAGAAGCCGTGTTTTCCGCGGTTATGGACTACTTGGTGAAAGTACTGGCTAACAAGTACTCAGGACAACTTAAACCTAATGATTAACAACCTTACACCCAATGATTAACAACTTGACTAGTAATAGGCTTATTGACACAATAATCTGAACCATCATTATTTTCAAATGTGTGAGTTATCCTCGGATTGCTTCTTTGGATAAGGGGCGAGATCCAGGATGGGTTTGTTTGGAGTTAGTTGGTAGGTTGGTTACGATACGCGATCTTATCTCCTTTCTGGTAGCCGGCAGTTGTAGTATGCTCTGTAGTTGGTTAGAGCAGCCAGTTGCAGCATCTTTTATATCCCCTTTCCTCCGTTGAACCCAAAGCATCTGTGCTTGGTGTTGACGGGTTACACTTTGGTGAACTGTGAGTCTTGCTTGCCAGTACGTTTATGTACTGACCCCTTTGGGGCTGTGGTTTCCGCAGACTATGTTTCCGAGGATCTACATGGTGGCTACTACGTGGAGTATGACGAGACTGCTGACGAGTAGATAGCGGACTCGGGCAGGAACCGAGACTTCGTGGATGGGCTCCGTCTGTTCGTTTCCGGCCTCTTAGGCCTATTTGGTTCTTGTCTGTACTCAGACATTTTGAATGCTTCCGCTGTGATGTAATTATGAATTGTTGGGACATGTGTCCTCTGAATGATTGTATTTGCTATCTCTGCTCTAATGAGAGCCATTTGCAACTTAGTTCGATCTTTTGTGTCGTAGAGATCTGTTGTGATATCAATTGTTCAAACGCCGTTGACGTACCATGTGTGTATGGTTTGAAGTACGTCAATGGAAGTGTCCTGATTTCTATGGGATAGTTTACATCGACGGTGGATAGTAGAGTTTGGTTGTCGCACATAAGTGCTGGCCTACTCGTAAGAGGATGCGGGAGCAGATAAGCCCCGTAATCCAAGCATCTACTATTCAGTTCGGCCCGATGAGTATCCCCTAGAAGTCCGGGTGCGACAAGACTCACTGCGGTGAGTGCAAGATTTTGGTGGGGTGGAAACGAGAAGAAGAGGGGTTTTCACCGGAGGAAATGAGAGATGATTGCAATACCGAAAAGGGAAGGGGGTATGGGTTTTCGTGACTTTGAATTGTTCAATCAAGCAATGTTAGCTAAACAGGGATGGAGACTCATGACAAGACCTAACTCTCTTTGTGCCAAGGTTTTGAAGGGTAGATACTACCATGACAAGGAGTTTATGGAGGCAAGAGTGAAAAGAAATGCGTCTCATACTTGGCGAGCGATTATGCTTGGCCGAGATGCTCTTAAGCTGGGTTTAATCAAGCGAGTGGGAAACGGAGACTCGATACGTATTTTGGATGATCCTTGGCTGGAAGATAACATAGGATTCAAGCCACTTGTGAGAAAGGCTACGGCTAATGCATCTCGTGTCTCTGATCTTATTAATCAGAATAATGGCGAGTGGGATGAGGAGAAATTGGAAGAGAACTTCGTGTGGCCAGACATTGAATCAATCTGACGTATTATTAGAGGTGATGAGGAGGATGAATGGGCATGGAAGTTGGAGAAGAACGGAAATTTCACGGTTCGCTCGGCTTACAGGCAGCTATGTGCTCAACGGAGATCCTCAGGTAATCCGTCTAGCTAGGCGGGGGAGTCACACAGAGCTTGGCAGAACTTATGGAAAATGTCGGTTCCACCTAAAGTCAAGAATTTCTGGTGGAGGACACTGAATAATTTTATCCCATGTCGTCAAGTTATGCATGGACGACATATTGAGAGAGTGCCAAACTGCGAAGATTGTGGTAAGGACGAGTCGATCTATCATTCCTTCTTTGATTGCACTTGGGCGAGATTATTTTGGAAGGAGCTGAAGAGAATCACAGCTGCAAAAATCCCCAAGCTGCATACGGTTTCTTGGGCCTGGGGCCTGCTTGATGGCAAGTGCACGTCTAGGAAGAATGTTGCGGTGATTTTATGTGGCTGCTCGGCTGTATGGACGGAGAAGAACAATCGGAGGCATGGGGAGAAAGGAATAACTTTGGATGCTTCCATAAAATGGGCAATTGACTCGGCTACAGATTTGTCCACAAAATCTAGACCGAGCCATCCGTTACCAGTACCCAAGCAGCAATGGAAACCTCCTGACGAAAACTATGTGAAAGTCAATGTGGACGCTGGTTTCGACCCAACGTCAAGATCAGGCTCCACGGTTGCCATCATATGTGATAGAGAAGGAGGTCTTATCAGAGCCCAGGCCATCTGGTATGAACATGCTGCAAGCGTAAGAACGATGGAGGCACTAGCTCTCCGTGACGGACTACGGTTCGCTAGGGACATGGGATTCTCTCAAATACAGGTGGAAGTGATGCTCTAGAGGTGGTCAAGACCTGCAACTCGGATTGGTTTCAGAGAGCAGATATTGATGCTGTGTGTAGGGAGGTGAATGATTTAGCTTATAGTTGCATTAGCTATTCCATTTCGTATGTGCCTAGATTAGTCAATGTTGCTGCACACCTGTGTGCGAAGCAGGCAAGTGAAGCTAGACAAAGATGCTTATGGGTTAACTATACTCCAGCATTCTTACGATCTTGCCTGGCTTCTCCTTTGTATCCTCCCTGAGATATATATAAAGTGTTGAGTTTCAAAAAAAAGAAAAATGTCCGCCTGTGCCTACCCATTCCCTTGTAGGACGGCCCTCCAGCAGGGATACATCCATCTCTTTCCCGGTGTCACCATTGAGCGCCCTCCAAGCCTTGCCTCCATTGTGAATATGCGATATCTTATCCTTTCCCGCTTGCCCGGCCCTTGTCTTCTCCAGGTCTCTCTCTCAAACTCTCGCAAGTCTGAACCCTCGGAGCAAAAGTCTACACGCATGCAGACGCACAACTTTGTTCGAGCATCCCATGATACGACCTGCACACATATTCTTATACACCTGCACACATATTATATAGGCCAGCAGCAGGATCTGGCCGCACTACACGAACGATCGGATACGCCGGCCCTTCTACTGTCGGGGAAACCATGATCTCCTTCGTCGGATGCATAGACCGACGGCCCCCGTCGGCGTTTTGCTCAGTCGGCATAGCCTAGCGGCCATTAGCGTATGCATCCCGTCAGCGTAATTTGGGCTACGCCAACGACAAAGCCGCCGGCGTATAGGCAGGCAAAAAAAAATCATTTTTTTTTGAATTTTTGTTCTGCATTTTTTTATTTCACTTGTTTAAGCACGTAATCACACTATAGTCAAATTTATCTTTATCTCTAACTATTTTTAATTTTAATCTAAACTACTCACTTCTATTAACACTTCCCAATCGGTCATCCATCATGAGATTGCTCCAACCCAGCACGCTTAACTTCGTAGTTTCTTCCCTGTGAGCTAACCCTTGGACCATTATGTCACACTCTTTTATTTTGTGAATTCAAACAATTATTTGAATAAAAAAATAATAATTAATAATAAACTTGAATTCAAATAATCTTGAATTTAAATAATAATTAACTTTTTGCCTTTTCTATTCAATATTGAATAATTCATATCTATAAATCCGTAAATCGAAATTTGACAAATAATATGTCTATATCGATTAGAAAAATGAGAGAAATTAAAATATGACATCCATATAATATTTTCCATCATGTATAAGATTTTTTTTTCTTTTCATTGTAAAAAAATCCATTTTCCATTTTTCAAGTGAAAAAATGGTTTTTTTTTTGTGAAGGACCAAACACAAATATGTTGCAAAAATTGAGAGATACAATTTTTTAAAATACTATACCATGTTATATGCACAAATAAACAATTTGTTTCTTATGAAATTTTTTCAATCCACCTCTTTTGGAAAACACAATTTTCTGCCGATTCAGCTGAAAACTGCTTAAATTTGAACTACAGTTACCTCATAGTTTGCTCATGATTTTTGGCAAAAATTATTTTTAGATACACAACTGCCTATTTGATCACAGATATATCAAGAGTTTCTCAATTTTGAACCCATAGCTACGAACGGTCATGTCCGCCATCTTGATTTTTTTCGCAAACCGTCGGCTTCTTGACAACCTGTAGTGAGTATTTTTTAAAGTCTTATGAACACAAATTTTGGCGATGGACCCTGCCCTTGGATTAGATTGCCTTGCTCTGTTATATATAGACGAGATAAACGCATGTAATTAGCTAAGACTACTGAAGAAACATCGGTAAAGTAGTATAAGTTTACAGCCGACTGTCCGCCTGTGCCTACCCATTCCCTTGTAAGACGGCCCTCCAGCAGGGATACATCCATCTCTTTCCCGGTGTCACCATTGAGCGCCCTCCCCCATGTGAATATGTGATATCTTATCCTTTCCCGCTTGCCCGGCCCTTGTCTTCTCCAGGTCTCTCTCTCTCACTCTGGCAACTCTGAACCCTCAGAGCAAAAGTCTACACGCAGGCAGACGCACAACTTTGTCCGAGCATACGACCTGCACACATATTCTTATACACCATGCACACATATTATATAGGCTAGCAGTAGGATCTGTGTATATGACGGTAAAAAAGAGTTAAGCTGCTCGATGGTGATTCGGTGCAGGTACAGGCATTTTCTGTGAGCTTCCAAAGTGGGTGGAGGTGTTGCTGGGAGGTGAGTGGCCCGAAGCTCTTCTGCTGACAGCGTCTAGCTAGCCCCTTTGCCCAAACCAATATGGTCACTGAATTCATGTGCGCACTTGTGTGTGGTGACTGGTGAGTGTGTACAAGCGTACAAGGCCAGCTAGTGGCCAGAACTGAGATTACGCTGAATCCATTGGTCACGCATACCTGAATTATCCGGCAGGTTGCAGAGGTAACGCTGCTCCCGCCTGCTGCCTTAGAACAAGGTGTGAACCTCTGGGAGCGGAAAGCCGCCAAGAAACTGAACACGAGGCATAGCAGCCTTTTTTTTTTATAAAGGGAAGCATATTAATATTCCAGGGATACAAATTACACCAGAGCTCTGCAACAACGCAATGGATGCACACAGCCGAAAGACAATAAAAAAAGAAATAAAAACAAAAGTCCCGCTACACTGAGTTACAGTCCTCGCGGTATCCGCACAACCACCGTCTAAACAACAGCTGATGTCCATCTCTTCGAAAACAACGTCTCCAATAAGAACGATGCCAGGCACAACCAATTAAGGCCAGACCTTGGGTTTTCACCCTGAAGATAATCCTCGCTCTCAAAACAACGGCTCCAATAAGACCAGTGTCAGTCACAACCAATTAAGCCTAGACCTTGGCCTTTCACCCTGAAAGGTAGGACTTTGGACTTCATGCATGTTACCGGACCCTCTTACATACGGCTGCCACGAATCTTGTAACTCCAAGTCAACTCTCCATCGATGCAAAGACTCTGAACACCGTTGGTAGTCCTCCAATCTCACCTTCGATGATTGGGCATTGTGACCGAATTTCACTGATCTAGCAATCTCCAGACGTCGCCCATGGGAGTTCGCCGTCGGAGCCTTTCGGGTCGACACCCCGGCTTGATTAAAGAGAACCTAAATCAGGATCTTCATCTTCGCGCGATGGGAAACCCAAGGGCCACCTCCTTTATTCTGATGTCTCGTAGCCCCAACACGGCGAAACGACTCCCAGCAGGGAATTTGCGAGAGGTTCCGCATCCGCCGCCACCGGGAGCCCTGCCGCCGACGGTCCCTAGCACCACCGCCTCCCGCCGCTAAAGACAGAGGAGGCCGCGCCGCCCGGGAGCCAAGCCAATAGCGCCGCCGCCGCCATGCGGCCGCCGCACCATGGCCGGGCCACCCTAGATCCCATCGGCGGCGTCACCACCCCGGCCAGCACCAGCTGCCCACGCAGACCCAGCCACTAGCCGCCGCCAGAAGAACCAGGGCCGCCGACCCGGCGTCCGTGCACGCATAGCAGCCTATGCGCACAGAACCAGAGACAGTCTCCATCCCAAAATTTCCATGTTAGTGTCTGAACCAATAAAGTTGTAGGGTTTAGAAGAACAGCCAGAAATACAACATGTGTACCATTGTTTCGAATTCTGACTATAATACAGTTACAAAAAGAAGACGCATCCTTGCTTTCCGGTTTTCCCTGAATTTTGGACAGTATACATGTTGTTTTCTGTTTAAAAGCACATATATGTTCTAATAGTAATAATATACATGCAAACATTCAGTCTCCATCTAGGCTGGCTGAAGTGTTTTTTCTTCTATCCTTCTTCTGGCAGCACTCCACTCGACGCAGCACTCCACTCCAGTGAAGGGCTGGAAGGCAAGTGCTGCGATGGATACGGCCCTTTTTGTTATCTAGCCTAACCTGGACATCTTTGTTGTGTTTTTCCGTCTAGGTCTGGCTATTTCTCAGCGAGTACGGCAAGAGCAGCGATTTTCCGTACGCGACGGGAAGCGCCAACACTTTCTTCGCCTTCCCGACATAGGCCCTCTTTGTGAAGTTGTTGTAGTCGTTTGCCTCGATCTCGTCCAGGATCTGCCGATACAGCAGTAGGGACGCCCAAACCTACACCGTAATGCAATCATAGGCAGAAGCATATTATGTAATACTCTTCTATAATTATTAGTGAGGATTAGGCAGTTTTGTTTTGGTTTTGATTCATGGCGCCACTACTTACCGGCCACCGGCTTTCCTTTCTGAGCTCTGTCACCCCTCTTTCGGCCTCATCGAAGAACATCCTCGCCCTCTTTATCTGACTCTTCATGAATTTTCTCCACTTGTTGGTGACGACTCCCTTGAAGATGTCCTCGTCCGAGAGCCCTGCCTCAGCGAGTTCGTCCTGCGGTAAATATATCCTTCCTCGACTTGCACTACAACAATAGTACAGACATATAATAACTATCAGTAACCATGCAATTTGGCATGCTCGAGGAAATATTATTGCCTTGATAGTGACTTACTCTTCGCCAACGTCCCGGAGTATGTTGGTGAGCTGGTTCGCGAGTCCGAGAGCCAAAGCAGCACCGTACACGCTCTCGGCTGTTGCCTTGGACTCGGGCGCAATGCCCATCACCGGAACGCTCATCAGCCCAACAGTTCCTGCGACGTAGTAGCAGTACATGTAGAGCTCATCAAAGTTGTTGTATCTCGCTTTCTTCAGGTCCGTCCGCATTCCGTCGATCATGTCTTTGAAAGGCTGTCAATGAGTGTCGCGCAAGAGTTAACTCATTTTAGACTATAGATATAGTTTGAAGTACTGACCAAGAGCAACAGCCTTCTCATAATTTAATTTAGTATTGCACTTCCCCTGATTTTTCTTGGTCTAGATTTTATTTCCTGATCCTTAATTTGTTCTAACTATGTTTCAGGAATTGCTGTCTTATTTTCTTTGCCCTACATTAAAATCTGAAACCAAATCGACAATTGTTCCAATAATTTCACCTTTTATTAAGCATCTTTGACCAAAGATTCTCCCACTACAAGTGGGAAAAGTCCATAGAACTCAATTATAGCATCAGAGACTAAAGGGCGACAAATCAGGCCTAGTCATCCTGCACTAAAGTTGTGAGGCGTATGGAACCTCATACTAAAAGAGAATATCCACCAGTCTAGTCAACCAGGATCATATAATTTGGACTCCAATTATATTTTGCAGCAAATATGCTTCTTTGCAGAATAATACACTGGCCAGTACCTGAATATCTATGGGGAACTTGGTGATTGTGTCGGAGAGCGCGGCGTCAAGCATGTCGTAAGGGCGCCCCGTGAAGAGGTCCTCCAGCCTCCTCTCCCACCGGTCCAGCGCCTGCGGCGTGATGTGCGAGGCATTCGGTCCGTCCACGAGCTCGTCGGTCCTCCTACACCACACTGCGCAAATGCTACACATGAGATTCCTTAAGCAATGCCTGGAGTATTTGACCCACTGAAACCTCATATGCATACTTGTTAAAGCAATTCGAGGAATATGTTCTTGCAACTTTTCCCAAATAGTTTGAAACTATCGAAGGCATTTAGCTTAATTCGATGCGTCCATAGATACTGCTATAGAGGGTAGGACAGGGGCCCTTTATTCTTAACTAACTAGATATATCTATCATGACATATCACGAGAGTTGGGCAGTGTTTGTATTCTCCGTAACTGGCACCCACACGGTGTTTTCTCCATTATCACCATTATACTTAAACAGTAGCTATGTTATTTTCTCCTTGAATATATTCTTACAAAGGTTCTGTTAAACATAATTTTGCTGGAGGACCTGAACTCCAATTAAAATGTGGGGCATGTCTGATGATCTGAAGAAGAAGAAATACGCCTTGCTCTGTTTTCTTTGTAGCCTTTCTGAAATTTATACTGAAACTAATGACACATGCATGCTAGGGAGCAATGTGACAGTGGAGGAAGACATGGTGGACTCTGAGATAGTACCGTAGATGGCCCAGATGGCGCGCCGCCGCTCCTCCGTCATCAGCAAGGTCCCTGACAGGCACGAGTGGACGGACTCCATGATCAGCATCAGAGATGCTGTTGAGTAAAAAGAGAGCATGAAAGGGCGCTTGAACACTCCGTACGTACGTACCGAGGTAGAAGGTCTTTGCGTACTCCTCGCAGATCTCGCCGCAGCGGCCGTAGGCCTCCTTCAGCCCGACCTGCGGCATGGCCTCCGCCACCCGCTCCCTGGATTGCGGCGTCGTCGGACGCAGCTGGCGCCTGAGCAATGCGGCCTGCTTGAGCACGACGTCGTAGACCTTCTGCTCGGACGAGACAAGCTCGGCGACGGCCGCCTCGCCCGTGGGGCTGACGCTCAGGCTGGAGTACACCGGCGATGCCGTCGTCCTGCTAGGCGTCACCTCGCCTGGGTCGACGCCGAGGCAGCCGTACTTGAGCGAGCAGAGGATCCAGCGCCGCGGCGGCAGCGGCCTCTTCGGCCGAGCGCACTGGAAGCTGCAGGAGCCGATGCTTTCCCGTCCGGCGTCACTGGCCGGGCCTGGCGACGCCGCCCGGAGCAGCGTGACCGCGGTGGCCATGACCGCCGCAGAAGCAGAGACACGGAGGAACAGAGCTCTCTGCTTTCTCTCTCACACCTGCGGGGAGATGGAATTTCAGGCACGCGCGTACCGCGTGACGAATGGATTCACCACTGTGGCGTGAAGACGAGCCAGAAAACACGGGGGGAAAGAAAGCGAAGCGCTCGCCCGGAGCGTGAGTGCTGGCCGCACTACCGGCCACTGACCAGCTCGCCGTGTACGCCTGCACGTACACACGCTCACGCACACACAAAGTATCCAGTGAGTGACAATTCTGGTTAGGCTAGAAGACGGTGGGAGAAGAGCTTGGGCCACTCACCTCTTATCAACACCGCCACCCCCACTCCGTTCCCGCCCCGGGCATATGCCTGCACCAGCACCGAATCGCCATCAAGCTTTCACATAGGCACACATGTACGGCTATGAATATGTTACCAAGGTTGCGTCATGGCATGCTGGGACAAAATCGTGTGTCTCCGGGGGTTCAGAATTGAGAAAGAGAGAGAGAGACGTGGAGAAGACAATGGCCGGGCATCTCCCGGGGAGAGCGAGAGGATAGGGTTATCGCGTCCTCACATGGAGGGTGCGTGGGTTGGAGGGCGCTCACTGGTGACACCTGGAAAGGCCTGGATCAGTGCCCTGACCTGCTGGAGGGCCGTCCGTCGTGGCGCTACCGGTCCGCGCCCCACTCCGGCACCAGTGACATGGCATGCACCAGTGACAGGTGATTCTGCCTCTGCCGCCGGTCTGCACAGAACCCGTGGTTAGTTTTCTTTCATCCCGCGGTCGTTAGTGTTGAGGACAAAATTGCACCAACCTCCAACAATTGTGGTCGTTTTTGCAACAAACTACGACTATTGAGCCAAATTGCAGAAACCTACAACTTTTGGGTACATCTGTTGCACATAACACAAATAATCCAGTTAACCTATTTAACATCACATATGGCGTATGGGCCCATACTTTTAGTGCCATGATCGGTGCATCTAGAGCGGTGCATTCTCGAATTTGCAACTCTGGTGGTGGAAAGAGTTGTCGCAAGCCAGGGAGGCTGTCTCCGACATCCCAGATAAGGTTGTGGACATCAGCTACTTCGCCGGTGTTCCGGGCGCACTTTTCGAATAGTAGGACCTCACGTCGTTAGAAGCTCCATGGAGAAGTTCTTCAACGTCTAGCTCCGGCCGCTGCTGGATTAATAAGCTTGTTCAGCGGGTTGTTCTTCCAGCCAATCTTCTCCGCCTGTCTCCTCCCACGGGGTGCAGGAGTGGCGAGTCTGATGGCAGTACGATATGCACTTACGACGTCGGTGACGGACCCTCTATTGCAAGGTTCCGCTACTCCTATGTCCTCTTCTTCCTCCATCAAGCGATGTGATTGCGAAGGGTGGATGCGTTGATTGGGTGAGCAGCAGCGTCAGTCGAGAGTGGATTTGGGAAGCAATCTTCTCGAGCACCACCTCGTCGGAGGGTGACAGCCGCCCGACATCCAAGACCAACCCATGCCTATCCAGAAGCCGGTGAAGGGCTCCGGGCCATGTCTAAACTCCTATGTGAGGCCCATCTCGAGGTTTGCATCTGCATACTATGTCTACACGGGAGCAAGTGGTTTTGTCCCCGCTTCATGGCATGATGGCGGCGACACCGACCTCCAGCTTAGCAGTGGAGGAAGAGAAGGACCAGATTATTTGTTCCATCTTCCGGTGAGATCTTTTCTGCAAATACTAGGGGATATATGTATTTTCTTATCTTATTGGGTCCTTTGTAAAATAATTTATATCCACTATCTGGAATTAATGTGATGTTTCCAACACCTTCGGGGAGCTCGTTGTAAAAAAAAAAACAAGGCCTCCATCCTTAAGGATTGTAGACACAGTCTCCATGTCAAAGTCCTTATTGGTAGAGTGCAGGCCCATACATCATATGTGCAATTAAATGATTTAATTGGGTTATTTGTGCTCTATGCAACCGATATACTCAAAAGTTATAGGTTTGTGCAACTTGCTTCAATAGTTGTAGTTCTTTGCAACAAAGACCCCAATAGTTGGAGGTTTGTGCAATTTCCTCGGTGTTGAGTTACAGATGGAATGATTAATACAAACAGGATTATCCCAAATTGCATCATTAACTGAATCCTAACACTATCCCTAATCCTCGCTTGTTCTTGTGACTCATCATCCATTTGAATCATCACCTCCAAAAACCATGTGGGCAAAATTGAGGAGAAATAATACAATATACCAGGAAAAACTCCTTTTAAAGACCCCGTGGAAAAATAAAGGAGAAAATACATGACATATATAGTCCATACTGGTAGTATTATTGCCTCATTAAAAACCTTACATGAGGAACCTCAAGAAAAATCACAAATGAAAAGAGTGCAATACCGAAAATCCTATGAATCAGGCTGGGAATGGGCAAAGAACCGCACCAAACCCGGGCCACCCCATCATGAAAATTATTTTACCGAAACATTAATACCAACCCACCAATTTATCATTTGCAGCTAATCCACACCAACATGAAGTCCTTTTTTTTTCCAAAATGCACCAATTCATATGATGTTTGCAGTTTCAAACCAGCCCACAACTGCCAACCAAAGTAGTACTCGTTGGGAGGAAGATAGGAAATAAGCAGGTGCCCTGGACGCATGTGGGTAGAGGTTGAAGGTGGTACGCAGCACTGTTGCCAGCGCCGCCTCCTTGTCGACCTGACCTCCTGACCTCACCCGCGCCCATTGCACATGACAAAGGACCAAGACAAAATAAACGTCAGATCTCCGCTTTCTTTGCTATGAAAAAAAGGAAAATGGAGAGAGGGATCTGGAGAACGGTGTGGCAGCTGACGGGCACGGTCGTCGCCTGATAACCCTAGCCCGAGTTCCATGGCTCCATCTTCCCATCGCCGGGGGCGAAGCAGGAGGACGGAGCCGGAGGACGCCTGACGAAGGCATGGATCCTGGACCCCGCGGGTAAGGACACCCCATCTCGGGCCCAAGGTTAAGGCCCAAGAAGAGGAGCCCTTGGAGTATTCTAGAAGGCCCACGTGAAGCCCACCCGCACTAACTTGCGGGTTAAGTTTGGAAACTTGTAACCGACCTAGGGTTAGAGTTCGAGTCCTCTCCGGGTAAGGTTTGAGACCTGGCCACCTATATAAGGCCAGAAGAGCCACCGAGAGAGGACCAAGCAACACCGCACCATCGAAACCTTGAACTCGAGATCTTACTCTCGATTCGAGTACCACCATTGTAACCGATCTTCTCATCAATACAGATCGACAAGAGGCAGGAGTAAGGGTTTTACCTCTACGAGGGCCCGAACCTGGGTAAATCTCGCCCCCTGTCTAGCCGACGATTCCACCAGCGCTCATGGGTTCTCCTAATCGAAACCCGATAGGTTCACCGAAGGGATTTGTAGAGTCAAAGATTCGACAATTGGCGCCGTCCGTGGGGACGACGGGCGCTGGATCACCGGCATCTTCGGCTTCATCGACAACCCACTCCCGTTGGAAACCATCGACTACGGCTCCGAATAATCCTATACGGATCGGATCTGTCGTGGTCACACCTCACTCACCGGAATCGCGCCTGGTATTCGAGGATCTGGAGAAGAGCGTCACCTTGACGTTCGGGAGCCTGAAATTCGTGACCAACAGGGACGGGATCCTCCACTTCTCGGATGAATCAGAAACTGAATCTGAAGCTGTCGACTCGCGCCGTCATCTGGAGAAAAGCGGCGAGTCCATCCGCTTCAACGCCAACGATTACCATACCCTCTCGACAGAGGAACCATCAAGAATTCAAAGGAACTTTCGATCTACGCCTAGGACGCACGAGCCTCTACTGGCTCAAGTCTGCATGGCAGGGTCAGAACAAGCCCCGGAAACGGAACATAGCGCAACAGAGCGCAACATAATCGGCGTCTCGCGAGAATCTTGGGATCGAGCCAAGGAAGCTATGCGAACGAGCAAACCACCCGCAGCCAGAGCTTCACATGAAGACATGGTTGCCTACCACTATCACCTAGTGAGAGCAGCCTCAACCATCAAAGAAGCTCGGATAGACCTGGCAAGCCGAAGAAGAGCGGCAGATGAGTCAAGTCAAAGACGAGCTGGGATGTCCCTAACACCCTCGGTCGGAACCCGACCCACGAGGAAGGGGCATGCATCTACATCCAGGAACATCGAGTCCCTGGCCGGAACCAGCAGATCGGTTACTCCTTCTCTCATGCGAGTCGACGATGACGGCTACGTCTACCAGCAAACCCCTGCTGCCGCAGTTCTAGCTGCAACAACTTACATGCAGATGCATCAACCGACGGAAAGTGACCCTCGGGCGGAGCAGTATAAACAAGTGCGCAAGGGACTGGGACTAGCAGCCGCAAGGCTCGCCTCCTACGACCGCAAGAAAGCCGCGGAGCAGCTGGAGAAGGAGCAACAGGAAAAAGAGAAGGAGAAAGAAAGGGAAACGCCCCACAGGCATAGGAGCTCTTCACCAAGGAAGGACAGGTCACTGCGCCGCGGTCGAGGAAAAGAAGCTAGACGCCGCGGCGACAGTCGAAGCAGCAGTGAAGACAGCCCGAGAGACAAAAGCTCGCGGCATGACAGTAGCCGCTCGCGAAAGCGAAGCAAGGAACCAAGAAAGGACGCCGACCGCGACCGGCCAGAATACGACGCACGATCAGATCTCGCTCAAAAAAGGGTGGATAAGGCGAGGGCTTCGCGATATCGCGAGCGCTCTTCGTCCGGCTCCTCGGATGACAAAACCTGCGGCGCTCTCTGCTTTGCCCGCAGTATCCACGAGGCACCTCTACCCAAAAGATTCAAGCTCAGCACGGAAGTGACGAAGTATGACGGCTCACTCGAGCCCTCTCAATGGCTAAGCGATTACCTCACGGCAGTAAAGTGCCAACGTGGGAACAAAAACACGGCTATGCAATACCTCAATTTGCATCTCACTGGCGCGGCCCGCAGTTGGCTGGAAATAAGACCAAAATCTTGCTACGCATCGTGGGATGACTTGCACCGCGATTTTTGCAAAAATTTGCAGTCGACTTACAAGAGGCCAGCCACCATTGAAGAACTGCGAGCATGCAAGCAGAAAAGTGGCGAATCCACCCGCGAGTACATCCAGCGATGGACTACGCTCAAGAATACCGCAGGAACTATCTCGGAAGAAGTATCGATTGAAGCCTTCGTAAAAGGCGCCCGAAGAACGACTTTCAGAGAAGAACTGGGCAGAGCCGCACCCAAAACTATTGGGGAGTTGATGAACATAGCCGAAAAATGGGCTAACGGAGAAGATGCGGTGCGCAATGAGAGAGCCTCATCACCCGCACACGACGAAGATCGCCATGGCCGAAGAAAAAGGAGGAAAAATTCCGATCACGAAGATCGAGAAGAGATGGTAGCGGCGGAATTCACACGAAGCCGCGACTCCGGTCGCCGTGGAAATCGCGAATGGAAACCAAAGGCCGAAGAAAAGTCCCCCGAGGAGGACCTCGATGCATGCTGCTCGCTACATCTATTTACAGATAAGCGCACGGGCAAAACTAAGGCAACGCACCTTCTTAAGGATTGCCGCAAGTTTCACGACATCTCGGACGCCCTCGCAAGGAAAAGATCCGCAACCAGTCAAAATTACCCGCCGCTTCCAGGGGCAGGACACCAAGGATTCCAGCCGCCACAACCCCTGCCTCCACCACCAAATCCAAACATGGCATTGGCTGCACTGCCAGCGCCACCTGCACAAAACCACGGGGCCAATGCGTACCCGAATCCAGCAGGGAAACTCACGATGATCCAGAAGGTATGTCCATCCCGCAGAGCTCAAAAGACTAACAGGAGACAATTGTGCATGGCTGTGCAGACAGCGCCAACAAAAACAGAGTACTTGAAGATGACAGACCAGCCGATAACATTCTCGATGAAGGACCACCCGCCACGAGTCTATCGACCAGGAAACGCCGCCCTTGTCATCCAAGCACAAATTGGCAACTATGACTTGGCCCGCGTATTCATGGATGGTGGCAGTGGCATCAACATTATCTACGCGGATACACTCCGTCGGATGAACAGGAACTTGGACGGCCTCCCAGAATCAGAAACATCCTTCCACGGGATAGTTCCAGGAAAAGCAATCCGTCCACTCGGAACAATCAACCTAGAAGTTGTGCTGGGCACTAAGAGCAACTACAGAAGAGAATTCCTTGACTTCGAAGTCGTCGATTGGCCTTCACAGTACCACGCCATTCTTGGTCGAACAGCGTTCGCCAGATTCATGGCAGTACCGCACTACGCCTACCTGAAGCTCAAATTACCTGGAGAATATGGTGTAATCACCATCGACGGAGACTTTCAGAAATCCAACAAGTGCGACACTGAATTCAATGAGATCGCCAAATCTTTCGGGATGCAAGAAGAACTTCAAGAACTGGCAAAGACCACGGATCACTCCGTGATGCCCCTCACGAAGAAAAACGCGCCTGAATTGGAGTTCAGCGCTAACAGTGACACCCGAAAGCATCAAGTGCACCCGACAGATTCTGCAAAGACAGCGATGGTCTCCACCACCCTTCCGCAAGCATAGGAAAGCGCGCTCGTCGAACTCCTCCGTGAGTACTGGGAAATTCTCGCCTGGCAACCATCAGATATGCCAGGAATACCCAGGGAGTTTGCCGAGCACTCACTCGAAGTCTTTCCAGATGCCAAACCTATCAAACAAACTACTCGACGATTTTCAGAACCCAAGCAGAAGGCGCTTGGAGAAGAAGTAAACAGATTGCTAGCAGCAAAATTCATCAGGGAGATCAAGATATCCACTTGGTTAGCAAACCCGGTGCTGGTCCCCAAAAAGAACACGGACATCCTTCGGGTGTGCATCGACTACACATCGTTAAACAAGCACTGCCCCAAGGATAACTTTCCCCTCCCGCGAATCGACCAGATCGTGGACTCTACGGCCGGCTGTCAACGCCTCTCTTTCCTGGACGCCTGTTCGGGATATAATCAGATCCGGATGAAATAGGAGGACAAAGAAAAGACAGCATTCATCACACCACACGGTGTATACTGCTACACGACAATGCCCTTCGGGCACAAGAACGCAGGCGCAACATACCAGCGCTGCATGCAAAAATGCCTCGCCAAGCTCATTGGCAAGAACGTACAAGTGTACGTTGACGACATAGTCATCAAGACTAGAGTTGAGAGCACACTCCTCGAGGATATTAGAGAAACATTCGACGCCCTCAACGCATACAGGATCAAGCTCAATCCGACAAAATGCGTCTTCGGCGTTCCAGCAGGGAAACTTCTCGGGTACCTGGTATCCGCCAGAGGCATCGAAGCCAACCCAGAGAAAATTCAAGCAATCTTGACTATGAAGGAGCCAACCAATCTTCGCGGAGTCCAACAGCTCGCAGGGCGACTAGCCGCCTTGAGCAGGTTCATCGCACGATTGGGAGAGCAAGCGTTACCCTTCTACAAGCTGCTGAAGAAGACGGACAAATTCGAGTGGACATCAGAAGCTAAGCAAGCATTCGCGGACTTAAAGCGATCGCTGCAAAGCAGGCGAGTCCTTGCAACACCGCAAGAAAGGGAGCCACTCTACTTGTACCTAGCCGCCACAAACCAGGTCATCAGCACAACAATCGTAGTCGAACGACCTGAGGAGGGCAAAGCGTACGAAGTTCAGCGACCGATCTATTACATCAGCGAGGTGCTCTCGCCATGCAAGCAACGATATCCTCATTACCAGAAGCTCGCATATGGAGTTGTTCTTACAGCCCGAAAGCTCAAGCACTACTTCCAGGAACACGCCATCACAGTGGTTAATGATGCGTCACTCGGGACAATCATGAACAACCCCATGACATCCGGAAGAATAGCCAAATGGAGCATCGAGTTGGGCGCTTGGGACATCACTTATAGAGGACGCAACGCAGTCAAATCCCAGGTACTCGTGGAATTCCTAAGAGAGTGGACAGAGCTACAAACGCCAGGACCGCCTGAGTACACGAGCAACTGGATAATGTACTTTGACGGGTCCAAACGAAACGAAGGAGCAGGAGCTGGAATTGTCCTCATATCGCCTAGGGGAGACAAACTGCAATACGTCCTACGATTGGACTTTCCAGTCGATGATCCGGCATCAAACAACGACGCAGAATATGAAGCTCTGTTGCATGGGATGAAGATGGCAGTTGCCTGTGGAGCCACCCGACTAATGATCTACGGCGACTCCAATCTCATCGTATAGCAAACAATGAAAGAATGCAACGCAGTTGCCGAAAACATGGTCGCATATCGCGACATGTACAACCTACTCGAAGGAAACTTCAAGGGATGCGAGCTGAAGCACATTGCGAGATCCAGCAATGAAGAAGCAGATAAATTGGCAAACATGGGTTCTACAAACACACCCATACCGCCAGGAATATATTTCGAGAGGATGACCAAGCGCTCTTTCAAAGTCAAAAAAGCTGCAGGAACACCCACAGCACAAGAAACAGAGGTCAGCCCGCAGGTCGCCATCATCGAGCTTATTCATAACATTTCACGACAGGTTTTTCTGGTCGAGCCAGTCTGGACGCTGAAATACCTCGACTACCTTTCCACCAAACAGCTCCCGGCAGATCCTCGCGAGGCTCGACAGATAATAAGACGCAGTAAATCCTTTCGGGTCATCAACGGAGAATTATACAAGCAAAGCATCTCAGGTATACTTCAGCGCTGCATCGCACCCGAAGATGGCAAAGAGTTACTCCAGGACATCCACCAAGGAGACTGTGGGCATCACGCTAGCTGGAAAGCAATCATGGGAAAAGCCTTCCGAGCGGGATTCTATTGGCTCACAGCAGCCACCGACGCAAAGGAGCTAGTCGAACGATGTGATGCTTGCCAGCGATTCGCACCAAGACCACATGCACCTGCTACGGAACTGCACATGATTCCCATCGCCTGGCCCTTTGCGGAACGGGGGCTAGACATGGTAGGACCATTACGCAAGTCCACACCAGGTGGATATACACACTTGCTGGTCGCAGTCGACAAATTCACCAAATGGATCGAGGCCATGCCAGTAACTTCGGCTAGCGCCCAATGCGCCGTCAAGTTCCTCGACTCCATCGTATGCAGATTCGGGGTGCCACACGACATCATTACAGACAATGGTACAAATTTCACAGCAAAGGAGACACAACAGTTCTGCGAGGAAAAAGGCATCAACTTCAAGTTTGCTTCAGTTGCCCACCCGCAAACGAACGGACAAGTCGAAAGATCCAACGGCTTAGTTTCAGCTGGCATCAAGAAACATCTACTCGATCGTCTACACCCAGCAGCAGGGCATTGGGCCGAAGAGCTACCCTCGGTACTATGGAGCCTCCGCACAACTCCAAACTGGTCCACAAACTACACGCCATTTTTCATGGTATACGGGGCAGAAGCGGTCCTTCCCGAGGATGTTAGATTCAGCGCCCCATGAGTTGTGGCTTACAGCGAAGAAACCTCCAAGAGGGCACTCGCGGAAGATACGGATGCACTCGATGAGATGCGCGATATAGTGCTCGCAAGATCCGCAGTATATCAACAATCACTGCGAAACTATCATAGTCGCCGCATACGCCACAGAGCATTCGCGGTTGGAGATCTAGTGCTGCGACTCAAGCAGAAAGAAGGACACAAGCTCGAGCCACCATGGGAAGGACCCTTCATCATACACAAAGTCATCCCAGGTGGAGCCTACAGGCTGAAGAATCCATCGACTGGAGGAATCTATTCCAACCCTTGGAATATCGCACACCTCCGCAAATTTTATCCCTAGATTTACCTGTTCTCACAACAAATAAGGCTATACTAGCCACTCCTGTAGCCCGAATACATGACTTCTCAGTCATAGCAATAAAATACATGGTTTCTCAACCATATTTACTCGAAGATTATTCATTCTTACATGCTAAATAGTTACAGGTACACACCCCATAAACACACGGGGGCTATGCCTACAACTAAGCATCACAAGAAAATTTATACATACGAGGTTACACACCTTACAACAGTTTTTACAAACTATACAGCATCACAGAATGTCCACATTCAACAATCAATCATGGCGATAAGCATTCTCAGCCGCCAACACTCTATCTACTTCCTCAGAGGTTAGTCGAATGATTTTCTCCGCTGCAGGACGAACATCATCGTAGTGCGGAGAAATATCATCGATTGGACTATCTGGAAGCCTAGCTACGGAGTTAAAATTTATCTCAGGATGCCATATTCGGACAAAGGAGAGATCCACCACCGCGCCGCAAGTCATCTGATTGCGCACACACTCGCGAATTTCTCCCTCTTGCCCGAAGAGCCCGAGGAGATAGCTCCAGTCTTCAGGACCCCTTTCCAACGGATAGAATGCAGCGTTCATCGCGATCAAGACCTCGTGAAAAGAACTCACGAGAACTTTTACCTGGGAGACACGGAACTTCAAAGTAGCCAACACAAAGCCTCGGCTGCGATCAGACCAAAAATTATTCGCATGAGGCCTTGAGCTGCCAGCTTCTTGAAGAATGTGGTTTTCTACCCACTGTTTTTTCTCCCTATCATCCGGTTTAACAACTGAAGAACAAATATGCGTGATTAGGTAAGGAAACAAGACAAAGAAGACCTGGAGGCTGTATTACTTACACAGCAGTTCCCTAGCAAGGGAAGCCAACTCGTCCATCACAAACTGCTCGTGTTCAGTCGCCAGTTTTTGCTTGGACTTCGCCACATCGGCTACCCCACGCAACGCTTTCAGCTTGCGCTCACCATCGGTTACACGATCACGGAGACCCGCCAAAGCCCCAACAGCGGCAACAAGCGGATCAGCTCGGGCAGCAGGTCCACTTGAGGGTTCTGCGGCCACCTCGGCTACCTGAAGAGCAAAAAGAAGATTAAAGGAATAAGGTGCCCTACTCAAGATATATTCACCACCTATTCAACAGGTGCTCGGGGGCTACTCCCATCGGGAGAAGACAAACAATTGCAAGAAGCATTTTCAGAAGAACACCTCGATTAAAGACAGTGAAAATACGGGAATACATCCCAAGGTTCATTACAATCAAGCTGGTAAAGCAAAAGAAATACAAGCCTAAGAAGCTACAGTGGTGCTCCCACTCGCCGCAGTCGTCCCTCCCTTAAGTCGAGCAAACAGCTCAGACAGCTTCCGAGCAAGGATGGCGGCTGGCTCGCCAAAACGAGAGAGCCGTACCTTTTTACCCGTGGAGGGGTCGACTGGGAGATCCGAATAAGCCTCCTCCAAGCCGCTAACTCCATGCGCCAGCGCGAACTGGATGGCCGTCTTCGCCCCAGACTCCGACTGAGCAACCGCGTAGGCATCCAGGAGATTGCTCTCCGTGAAGATCTTCAGCAAGTCACCTAGCGCGGGTGGAGAGGAAGCATTGACGAGAAGGCCACCATGCAGCTGCGTCAACACTTGAGTAGCGTTGCTGACCAAGGAGCAAATTCCTTCGGCATGCCTCCTGAGCTGAGCGAGGGAGTCCGTCCGCGCGTCCACCCGCTGGATTCCTGGAATTTCCAGAGGAACGCCCAGAAGACCTACAAAGAAAAAGAACGTCAAGAATCAAGATAGCAGAAGGCAAATTACAAACCAAAAATAACTTACCCGCAAATCGCCCGGCAAGGGGACGGATAAAGTCGACAAGATCAGGATCCGCCTTGGCGCTGGCCGTCTCCAACCTCTTCAAAGCCTCTTGGGCAGAAGCAAGCTTCCCTTCAAGGCCAGCCGAAGACATGCGGGAGGATTCCAGATCTTGGCGAATAGCCGCCAGCTCAGCCTCTAGAGCTATTGCCTGAGTAGAAGCATCGTCTTTCTCGGTCTTCGAAAACTCAAGTTGAGTTGCACGACAAAATCTATCAGAATCGAAGAACTAATGGAAAAGGTGCAAACAGAAAAAGAAAGGGTGCTGAGCTTACTTCGAAGAAGCTCGTTTTCAGAAGTGAGTCGACTGCGCTCCGCTCGAAGGAACCAACAGTCAGATTCGGCAAGAACAACACGGCGCCCAATCGCCGCAAGGGAGTCAACGAGCGACTGCAAGAATTTTAGAGATAGAAGAATTAAAAGAGAAGAATTCGAGCATGTACCCGATTACAATCAATCGACTACAGCCTCGGGGGCTACTCCCATCGGGAGCACTGCCGTGCACCCGATAAAATCAAGAAGAAGGAAAAGACAGTTTTTGAGCCTGTAGCCGATCACATGTGATCGACTACAGCCTCGGGGGCTACTCCCATCAGGAGCACTGTCGTGCACCCGATAAACAAATTAAAGACAAGTAACAGAATTTACCTGGCCCTTGGCACGGGAGAGGGGATCTGCGGAGCTACCCGACACCTCCTTTGAAGCTGAAGCCCCGACAGCTAAACTAGGAGCATGTTCCATAGTCGCCGCCTTGGGGGCTACGCTGGGCGAATTCTGGACGGTGCCTGCAGTGGGAGCCTCATCCGCAGCTCCTGCCTTACTCTTCCTTTCGGGAGGAAGAGAAGAGGCGTACCTGCGAGGACTAATGGTTTGCAGGCTGCGACAAAAGACAAAGCGTCAACACAGATGCAAAGGAAAAATGTTCGACTAAGAACGAGGAGAAAAACTTACTCATCGTCTTCATCCTCATCCAGCATATCCGCATTCCAGGCGGTTTGGATAACTGGGAATGAGGAGGAAGGGGCGCGCGTTTGCAGAGGAGTAGCGTTGATGGGCTCCTTCCTGGGTGACTCTTCCAAGGAGTTGTCCTTAGAAGTGGCCTCATCACCTTCTACCCGACGGTGTTTATAACGATCGCCACCCGTGTATCCTGCGTCATCCGAAGAATCTTGGTCAGAGCTTGAAGAAGCGTCGGCGACACTGGTGTCGGCTGGGGCATCCAAGTTACTCGCCAATAACTCTGAGGCCTCCGCCCCAGATACAGGAGGGTAGCAGGTGGCCATGGACAAACTCTATGGAAGAAGTCAGAGGAACGCAAAGGAAAATTCAATCGACTGAAATTCAGAACAAGCAAAGAAATAAAGAAAATAAAAGAAGAGAAGAAGAATAAACTCACCGCGGCTGGCGGAGGCTTCGACGCGTCAAAGGCTGCGACTATGCACTCGGGGAATTTCTCTCCCACCTTCAGGCTAGTGATAGCCGCGATCTTCTTCTCGAACTCGACGTTCGAAAGCTCCTCGCGACTCACTCGGCTAGGATCCTCAGAGCCTTGATACTCCCACATTGTGGAAGGCCTGAGCTGCAAATGTTGGATCCTGCGCTTCAGAAAGGTACCCGCCAGGTGCAGCCCGTTGAGTACAATTCCAGCAGCTTGATCACGGAGGGTTGTCACTCTTGCGAGTAGCGGCGCGACGACCTGGGCTTCTTCGGCTGACAACTTGTGCAACCAGGACTTCCGTCTCTTCAAAACAGCGAACGGGTGGAATTCTACGATCCCACCCGAGCTGTTGTCGATGACGTAGAACCATTTTCTCCTCCAGCCCTGCGCGGAGTCGATGAAGTACATGCTGAAGTAGCTGGTCTCCGATCTCGCTTGGATCCCAAAGCCACCCGTACGTAGCGGCTCGCCGGGCTCGGAGTCTACCCGCGACCTCTCGCGGAAGATCCAGACTTTGAAAAGGGCCTTCCAAAGCGCCCAATGTGGGCGAATGCCAAGGAAGCATTCGCAGAACACGATGAAGCACGATATGTGCTGCACCGCATTCGGAGGAAGATCGTAAAGCTGTATGCCATAGATATACAGCAACCCGACAAGAAATGGATGGAGGGGAAAAGAAAGACCGCGAGACACGTGGTCCGCGAAGACCACGCGCTCGTTTGCTTGCGGATTGGGTACCTCTTCCTTCTTTCCGAGGCGCACCCGCTTCTCAGACTCCGCCGGCAGCAGCCCCTCCCGCTGCATCTCCTTGATGCTCTTCGCGGTGGTGTTGGGCGAACGCCAGTCGCCTGAGCGCGGCGCAGTTTGCACGGAAGCTTCCTCGGATGCGGAAATGGCAGCGCCACGTCTTTTGCCTCCAGCCAATGACTGACAGCACGAGCTCGAGCGCAAGGAAGAAGACGAGCGCGAGGAAGAAGATGGATTTGAGACGGAGGCTGGGAAAGTTTTACCGCAGCGCAAACACCCGTACTTATACACGGAGCGAATCAATCCTGGCCACTCGATGCACCACGTGTCGCTCATCGCTGCCACCACGTGTGAAGATGAAACGAAGAGGCGGTGAATGTTGTTTCCTGCCACGATCTCAACAGAAGATCGTGTGCATTTACTGCTCGGGTTGCGTAAAAACCGGGAACGACGTCTCGTTTCCCGGTCAAAAAGCTGACCATGTGGGCCAACCCATCTGCTCGCACACTGTCACGTCCCATCGGGAGGAGAAAAGTGCGCCATGACGTCATAGCGTGCATCATCAAGACAAAGAAAGCTCCGAATGGAAAGTTCAAAACGCGAAAATAACTTCGTATGAACAAAACTCCTTCGAATAGAAACAACCTTTTCATTAGCAGATCATGAAGGCAAGACTCCTTTACAACAGGAAAAAATACCCTGCACACGAAAACTCTCTCGTATGGGCACGATATCCCAAACATGAAAATTCTTTCATACGGGCATAAAACTCCTAAACACAAAAACTCTTTCGTATGGATATAAGAACTACTCGCTCAAAAATTACACGAGTAGGCAGAACCTACCTTTTCTCACTCGCATGATATTTTCACATCATAAAAACCTGGATTGTTCAGCCGACTAGGCACATCCGGATGCCATATTCTTCGAATATGAAGGTAAGACCCGAAAGATCTCTCTTGAGGGCCTGGAATCGCACTCGAAGTTGCGTCCTCCGGCATGATTCCGTGTCAACAACACGAAGAAAAATCCTAGCGGACGCGCCGGGTACCCCCATAGGTTAAGTTCGACTCGATAAGACCACAACGGACCAGTCGCAACAATCACCTTATCGGGTTCGAGTCGGAGGTCTCGAATCTGTGTAGGCCAGAAATGTTTTTGCCCTAGTCGCAATTAGTTGGCCCTGATCTCTCGGGAGAGCCAAGCTACTGCGCCGCATCCTTCTGCGATAAAAAGGCATAAAAACAGGCACTTGCTTTGCTCGATACTCGAGTATGAAAACTTATTATACAGGGTACACGCCCTCTAAACAGGAAAACAACCAACCTGGTTATCCACAGGAAAGAAAGACCAAGATTTGACCGTCTGCTCGACTGGAAAAAACCCACTCGAGCAAACGCTCGGGGGCTACTGACGAAGGCATGGATCCTGGACCCCGCGGGTAAGGACACGCCATCTCGGGCCCAAGGTTAAGGCCCAAGAAGAGGAGCCCTTGGAGTTTTCTAAAAGGCCCACGTGAAGCCCACCCGCACTAACTTGCGGGTTAAGTTTGGAAACTTGTAACCGATCTAGGGTTAGAGTTCGAGTCCTCTCCGAGTAAGGTTTGAGACCTGGCCACCTATATAAGGCCAGGAGAGCCACCGAGAGAGGACCAAGCAACACCGCACCATCGAAACCTTGAACTCGAGATCTTACTCTCGATTCGAGTACCACCATTGTAACCGATCTTCTCATCAATACAGATCGACAAGAGGCAGGAGTAAGGGTTTTACCTCTACGAGGGCCCCGAACCTGGGTAAATCTCGCCCCCTGTCTAGCCGACGATTCCACCAGCGCTCATGGGTTCTCCTAATCGAAACCCGATAGGTTCACCGAAGGGATTTGTAGAGTCAAAGATTCGACAACGCCCATGGCTGAGGAGGGAGCCAAGAGGACGCCCGACTGTGGAGGTCAAGAAATGAGGCATGGATAAAGGGGATAAGGTCATCGGGAGGTGCATAGGGAGCAGAGGAAAAGGAGCATGCGTGTTGCGATGGGGACGAAGGGGGAATCGATGGAGACTTCTGTGGGTCTTCTGTGGGTCGAACCCACGGGTTGACCCTATTTTCTGTTTATTCTTTGTGACCCCATTTTCTGTTTATTCTTTGTGACCCCACTCCGCACCGCCCCTGTCCGCTTCCTAGAAAATCCCGCACCAGCGCAATCCAATTTACCGTTAAAACCATTTCAGCCCAAAGCAATCGAAGCCATACTATAATACGCACCAAAATCCCCATTCCTAGCCTGGCCTATGATCTTCCACACACTAGTACAGATCGCCTCATCTGTGTCGCACCAAAAAGCCTTTCTGTGGCGCACCCCGGGGCCACAGGGGTGCGCCACACGCCATAAAAATAATTTCTGTGGCGCACCACTGCCATGCGCCCCAGAAATAGTTGATTTTGTGGCGCACCACCTCCCTGCGCCACAGAAATTGTCGATTCTGTGGCGCATCCCCTCCTGGTGCACCACAGAAATAGATGCGCCACAGAATTTTCCACAGGTGCGCCACAGAAATATCTGCAGTATTTCAAAATTTAATTTGTTTCTGATATAAATACCAGGTATATTACAGTATTTATACAGTTTGAATACAGACAGTGATATTTGACAAATATATAAACATAGAAGTGATATTTGACAAAGATATAAGTCACACATTACTCGATGATAACATAATATACAATAGTGATACATAGTGCAAAAGTATCGAATTTTGTTCAAATCAAGTGATAGTCAAATATCATCAAACATGCCACCACATAGTTACTCGATAAGGCCTAAGCTAAGATGAAATAGACTACAAGCACGACGACGATGGTGAGCAAGAACGGTAGCTTGATGGAGGTCTTCATCTTGTTCTTCTGTTTCGACTGGTGGTCCCTCCACTTCGCAACCACCTCGTGTCTAGTCTCGTATCCTTTATAGCAGTTGCCGCTGAACTTGTCCACATGTGCTTTACAGTCCTTCCACTCGTCATAGACTCCTAGAACCCGACCCTCGAACACCACGTAGTACGTCATCTATATAGATAGACACAAAGCATATTAGTAAGTATAATGCAAAAAACAACTAAGGCATATATGTTCACCAAAAACAACTAAGGAAACAAAAATAAGCATCAAAGATATACACCATAAAGCTAGGCCTAAGTTTAGAGCTAACTAATAGTAGCTAGCTAGGCCTAATTAAGTTTAGAGCTAACTAATAGTAGCTAGCTAGGCCTAAGTTTAGAGCAAACTAATAGTAGCTAGCTAGGCCTAAGTTTAGAGCTAACTAATATAGTAGCTAGGCTTATATAAGTTAAGAAAATTTTGTTAAACAAACTAATAGTAGCTAGCTACGCACACCTCGATCAACGATACCTCAACTGGAGCGGCGCCGGAAACGGTTTATATAGGTCTTTCGTCATCCCCGTCCTCCGATCAGCCTGCCGCTCTAGGCGTTCCTGGATATCCCTCTGGGATAACCCTATGGGTTGGTGCAAGGACCCTCCCTTTTTGGTGACATCTTCAATGATTATCTCCGACAACTTGACTTTGATGCAATGAAAATCTTGCATAAGATCTTCCTGTGAGATTTCCCCCACCATTTTGTTGGACCAGTCTCGGAATCTAGAAGGATGATTCATATTGTTTGCATCGCGGACAATCCCTTTGAGGTGATAGAGGGCATAGAAGGCCTCTTTCGTGCTCCAAGCCGGCTGCTTGATGCAGGGGAACTCGGTCACGTGCTTGAACCCGTATATGCCAGTAGCCGGCCTGATACATTCTTGTTTCTTTTCGAATGTGCCTCCATTTTGGGCGTAGCCATTGATAGCCTCATCGAGAACACCCCTTATTCTGGTGTAGTCTTTCCTCTTCGTCTTATTCGACGACTCGAAGTACTGGGCAAGTGACCACTTTGGGCAAAGCACGATGAGTGTGCAGTATGTATCCCTGCTCAACACATGCAATTGAATCCAGGATAAGCAATGGATGAAATCTAGAAAAAAAAACATTAGCTACGACGGTCGCGAGACTTACTCGGGAAAGACAGGCAAAAGAATGTCCCTCTTGTTCTCACTGTTTCTCAACATGAAGCTCTCGAGGTACTTCACTGCCTTGGTCCGTGTACTTGATCCTTCCTCCAGCTGGCTATCACGCATGGAGTAGGGATCCGCTACCATAACGTGCGGGGGTAACTCTCGTTGGATCTGCAGCTGAGCATTGAGCGCGTATAGGCGGACCAAGTTATAGTCCATCCATCTCGAGTGAAACAGATTGAAGATATCCTCGTACGCTATGAAGAGCAGTCCCGCAGGGTCTTCATGGACGAAGTCCGGGCCCTCTGGCACCTTGACCACGAACGTAGGGTAATTTGGACACTTGTCTTGAAGAAGGAGGCCCTCTAGCATCACGATAATGTTCTGCAATGTGAGCATTGGTCCAGTTGCCCCATGTATCTCGTCCGGACCTAGTATCGGTTTCCCAGCTTCATGCAAGCGGGTCAAGCCATCCTTACGGGGTCGTACCACGGCGTCGGCCAAGATCTTAGTATGCTGGACCTTTTTAGAAGGTCTCTTCCTAATCTTCTTGCTGGCGGTGGCCTGATCTGCTGCGGGAGCTGGGGGGTGCAGGTGCTTGGGACGACCCTACGACTGTCTTATGAAGTGTGCCAGGGCTGAATACTGTACCCTCCGGGTAGGTCAGGCGCTGCGTGACTTCAGTACGCCTAGGTTGATCGTCGTGACTGCGGAAGGCTTCATCGTCACGATCCATATCAGGCATGTACCTATCTTGGATGTAGCCCGTTTTGAGGTAGGCACTGATGTCGACATTGTCATCGTAATGATAGTCATCGACACCGGCTCCAGCAAACGGGTTGTCCACGTCCTTTGGTGGTGACGGCGGCTGTGATGCCGGCGGTTGAGGCACAACTGCATTTGATGATCTTTTGGCCGGTCGTTGCGGTATATTTCCCAACAACACTTTGTGCCTTGTGTTGGTGGCAACAACCGCCGGTTCCTTCTGGGTGGTGGTGGCGACGACTACCGTTTCCTTCTGAGGGGCGGCGGCCTTGGGTGCTGTCTGGAGGGCTCTTTGCTTCGTGGGCTGGACGATCTTATTAAGCGGGGCCATAGGGGATGTGGCGCCGGTGTTGCGCTTGATCACAAGACCCCCCCCCCCCCCCAAGACGAATCTGGCTCTTCGGCCATTTCATCACCCAAGTCGTGCAGTCTCCAAGTACCAAGTTCTCCTCCTCTTCGCAGCCTGGAGGTTGAAAGGGGGGGAGGACGTCGCGATACTCCGGCACTACATTGGCCAACTTCACCTTCATCACGTTCTCGTCCATTCGAGAGTGGTGCATAGTGCGTTCCATGGGTTGTATAATAGTGCCGGTAGCAACATCCACCAACTCTCCGCCGGGCACCACACGATGCAGGAGTACGGAAGGTTCGTCCTGTTGGGCAACATACCAGGCATCATGAGATGACAGTCATCTTGAGAAGGCGTAGTTAGATCACGACTAACTAATTAGTTACCTTGGTGATGGCGTCGAGCTCGGCGGGTGTCGAGACAAGGGCGACGGTGCCGGCGGCTGGCCCATCATTCTTCGGCATTGCTGCGGAAGGGGGCGCCGATGTGACCAGAAGGAGCGGCGCCGGCGTCTGGGGGGTCAGCTGTTGCGGCGGCACTTGCTGGTTCATGCTTGAGTTGCTGCCGACGAAGGTGGGCAGATGGATCGGTCCAATTTGCCCCCCGCATTCCAAGAAGCTATCCCCTCCATCAGCCCAGGGGGGATGACTTCCTTGAGCCTCTCATCCACTAATCTATTGAGCGTGTCGGGGTCCACCTCTCTGCTCTCAAGTTTCTTCTCTAGAGCCGCCATCTTCTTCTTCAGCTCCGCGACCTCCTCATCATCCTTAGTCGATGTCGTCTTCCTCTTCTTTCTCGACGACTTGGCATCTGATGCGTAGTACTCGGCTACCTTCATGTTTAGCCCAAAGCCGGAGATACGGCCAGCTGACGTCGGTGGGGCATCCAACGTCCTATTCTTGTATGCGTTCGTCGCCCTGTTGAAAGGCGTGTCCCACCGACCCGTCGACCCTTCGGACGAGTGGTCAGATTTCCGCAACTCCCTCTCCTTCGGACAAAAGGAAATTAAGGTGAGCCCATTATCTAATTATTAGATCAATGCAATATACATGTACTTGAGATATATGTGTCCTTACCAAATGTTTCTCGAATTCCTTCACGTCCTGGTCTTTCGTCACGAATTCCCCCGTCTTCCAGTCTAAGAAGTACCGGGATCGGACAAAGTTCCTAACTTGTATATCCGTGTTTTTGTGCCAGGGGTTATCTTTTCCGAGACGTTCCATCTCGCGGTCCTCCTTCTCCCAAACATGCTGTTTTCCTCGGTAACCACCGCTTCCGCAATGTTGGACCCCTATGTTTTGTTCCCGCATATCCTGCCCCCATTTTGTCCATTTTTTACACTCCTCGGTTTTCATGTACGCCTTCAGTATGTCGAAATCTTCTTTCACGAGCGTCGGGTCTGTGCGACTGATCTCCTCCCAGCTTTTACCTTTCGCAATCTTCTTCTTCACACGGGATTTCCAGCTGCTCAACGCGGTGCTCATCTTCGTGATGGCTAAAGAGTCCACCATTTTGTTGAACGGCTCCGGGAACGTGTATCGCTGGTGAAGCTTCTTCAGGAGGATTTCGACCAAAGCCTTGTTGTCGCTGCTTCTAAGGTCTGTCGTGTTGATCGACATGCTTTCCCGCACGATGCACCCTAGCTGCATGCCGTACCCTGAGACAACCGCTCGAGGCGCCAATGGTAGGCCACTCGGCGAGACCTCGGTGATTGTATCAGTGACGTTCGCGAGAACTTGCGGCGTACGATCCTTCCTTGGGGCCCGAGGCTTCTTATTCTTCTTATCGGTCATCGGGGCGGCGTCGCCGCTACCACCAGCCGCCGTGCGGTCAGTGCCGCCACCATCGGTGCTGTCATCCCGGTCCTCTTCCTCCAAGTACCCCCAATCAATATCACCGCCGTCCTCCCGGTCCTCTTCCTTAATTCTGGTTGCAGCGTGGGCATCCCAGCCCTCTTCCTCGGCACCGGCTTCGGGCACGGACCCGTGCTTGGAAGTGCCAGACATGTTTCTGTAATAACATTCAAATATGAGTTTTTGAGTTGGATTTAAAATTATTCAATATAAACTACTTCGTTATCATTCATGTATGAGGTATGATTCCTAATCCCTATAACTGGATGTATTTTTGGTGTGGTCTGGTGTGGTCTCGAATGGTGCTTTGCATGATTACATGTGTGCTTTGGACGCTATCAGATGGCCAGCTTATGGGGTCTCTCCTCTCATCTTGTGGTTGGGCATTCTTTCATATTCATCATGGGACCATGGTCACACACTCTGGTTGTGGAGTGGAAGGAAACTAAAATGGAGCAAAGCACTCTAGTGAGAGGAGGGCTAGCAGTAACAAAACCATAGTTTCAGTACAGGTAGTGAGCATGTTTGAAACCAACACACAAACTGAAACCAACACACAAACTGCTACTTAATCAACACAACTGAAAACATGCATCATTCACTATACTCAGATCTATACATTTATCTGATAGAAACATTGCATTTTGAGTTACAATGAGAGGGGGATACATAGTATGAGTATTACAGAGCAGAAGCAGAATATGGTAATATTGAATTATTGATCTCAATTGAGTTTGAAACAAGTAACAGAAAATACTCATTTTGATGTATTTTTAGCAGTGTAACTAGCAATGCAAGTTGGAGCACATAGCCAGAGAGAGGCATGTCAGCACAAATAATTGAATTCTGAAAAACATGGATCATGCAGAAGTGGTACCTTTTATATTACCTAAGTAGCCTAACAAACTTCTGACCTGGGTCATGTGCTATACAGAGCAGTGACTCTGGCTCTTATTTGTGACCGTAGCAGTTATGCAGATTTGTTTCAAAATAGTTACAGAGATAAAATTATAGTTGTGGAGATGACTAAAAGTGTAAAAGAGAAAACCTCAGGCAGACATGTGTGGGACATATTCATATAAGAAATCTTGGATCAGATTGTACATATTCAAAGAGTTTACGAGCAAAATGGAACAACTTATCAGAGGCCACATACATAGTATACAAAATTATATGCAGAAGCAGAATTGCATCTGTCGCAGTGTTAATATTGATCTCAACTAAATTTGAAACATGTAACTGCAAACATAAATACACTAGTCCTGGAAAACTCGGATCATACAGAAACGGTACCTTTGTGTTTAGGACTTCCTATATTACCTGAGTAGTCTAACAAACTTCTAACTTAGGTTGGTTTGAATACAAAACTTCGAAGTTATATCACCAAAGGACAATGAATCAGGAGTCTTGGCAGTAAAAAATCGGCAAACTGGGTGTGCCCTCTACCATCATACAGGGATTCATGCTTACATTTGGCATGTACAGGAGACTCGGAAAGAGGCAGGTGAAATGTTCAAACTATCTTAAACTGGGTGCCCCGCCTATAACTGACCCTATGAGCCTGGCTGTAAAGATCAATACTCCCTAAGTTTCATACCTAGTAGCAGTAGTAGTAATTGTTTACCATCGATACGAACTTATTAACAGCTAGTCGTGTGATATTTTATAGTTTAGAAATTAATTAAACGGAAAAACAGAAAGAAGGTTAATAAGTCCATGTAAGCTAGGAGTGAAGTGCCAATTGTTAAATTTTAGTAGCAACTAGAACTCAACATCTACTGACCAACAGTTGGACGAAAAAAATCGGCATGACCTTTGCTAAAAAATGCCATGCCAGAGTGCCAGAAATTCGCCGGAACGGAAATGAATCGACGATCCGGCGAAACATTGGCAACTCGATCAATGTGTACCTGCAACAATTACACTACTCAGCTTGCCAAAAATTGTCCCTCCTCCTGAATTACAGAGAGCTCCCAATTCACAAATTGCCAAAGATACCAAATTTCACAAATTGCCAAAGATTCACAGGACTTGAGAATTTTTTGCATTCTGCTTGTAAAAGAGTAAACAATCACAAGAGTTCATAAATTGCCAAAGATTCACAGGACTTCAGTTTACTCTGGTTTGTCGCTCTTTCATCGCTTCTGCTATGCTCTGCTATCCGATTTGATCAAAGGGCGCAAGAGCTGTATAAGCACAGACAGACAGCTATGTATGTAGTACTACATAGTGTGATTGTTATACTCACTACCAGTTGGATGGTTTGGTTCATGACTCGGGAACACGTCTGACAGCTAGGCTTGTCTGATAGTTGTCCAATATGGCAAAGGTTTCGCATATTCTCTATATTCTCCATATTGAACCAACTTGTTGGTGGATCAAGGATTTCGTGTATACGCAAATACTAGGATTTCGTGGATCAAAGATTCAGTAAGCAAATACTAGAAGAAAAGAAAATAGGTCACGCGTGTATACGCAGCTGCTGGATCCATCCCCGTTTCGAGCATTGAGAGGGAGAAGAGGGGGCTTACCTGCCCTGTAGGTGGCAGGCGTCGAGGAAGACAGTGTCGAGCGGCCGCGGTCGATGCAGACGGCGACGGCGTGGCTCCTCCTCCTATAGCTAGGTCACGGCGCTCCTCCTAGGATGTGGTCCTGCACCTCCTCGATGCTCCTTCACCTAGCACCTCCACACGGATCCTCCACGGTGGCGAGCGCGAGGGAGAAGAGAAGGGGATCGATCCACCGGAGAAGAAGATCGTGTTCGTCGTCGAGAGAGAGGAGGGGATGAACTGCGCGCAAAATATGGCTAAGTGTGGAAGATGAGCACGGGGCCACATGTCATTGGCTGAGAGGAATATTCTGTGGCGCACCAAGAGCCCGTGCGCCACAGAATTGTTAGAATTCTATGGCGCATGCTTCTAGGGGTGCGCCACAGAATTTCTTGGGCCTATTCTGTGGCCACGTGAGCGGGGCCACATGTCATTGGGTCGAAGCTATTTCTATGGCGCACCCCCCAGACGGTGCGCCACAGAATTGCGTGGATAGATAAATAAAAAAACGAAACGATGTACTGTGACAGATATCTAGTACTAGCCCAATTGGTTTAGCTGTGAAGTAAATTAGCCTAGTGGGCATGGGTTCGAATCCTGGGTTGCCCTACATTTTTTTAATATTTTATTTAATTATAATTAAAGAAAGAAAACATTAAAATACAAATAATTAAAGAAAGAAGTGCTTGTCTCACATACATACATGCACATATATATATATATATATATATATATATATATATATATATATAAAGAAGTGCTTGTCTCACATACACATGCATGTATATACACACAAAAATCTTCTTAATTTGTCTCGATCGGTTCCGATCTAGCTTAATTAGCGTATCTTGCCCTTTTTGTTGGCGACTGAATACTTTATGCCGGCCACCTTGAGATTTCTTCGCGTGAACGGACAACCGTGGGTAGGTAGGGATGTGTTTCTTCTTACTTTACCAGTAGGCATGTCGAAGTGCTTGTCGAACTCCTCCTCGATCTTCGGATCACCGTTCTTGTCCAAGTCTTCCTCGTTGGCGTCTCCTTCCATTCCGATGATGCTCCTCTTGCCCCTCCTCACGACAACACGGCTAGGCCTTGACGGGTCGGTGATGAAGAAGCATTGGTCAACTTGGCTAGCGAGTACCCATGGCTCATTTTTCGCGGATGCGTTCTTCGATTTGGCATCGGGTATAACCATTGTGGTAAAATATCGTCCTTCTTTCTTGACATTCTTGGCCCATCTCACACGGAACATTGGCACCACCGTCTCTCCGCAGTAGTTGAGCTCCCATATCTCCTCGATCTTTCCGAAGTATATTTCTTCCACATTAGTCTCGGCATCGCCATATGATAGCATAGTTACTCCTGAGTTTTGATTTTCGCTACTCATGTCCTTGTCCTCGGTGGAGAATCTGTAACCGGAGATGTCGTACCCCTGATAGGTCCTTACGTTCTGCCCGGGGCCCTGTGATAAGATGTATATGAGTTTTTCATCTTCCGTAGAAGGCATTTTTCTCCGTTCTTCAATCAGTTGACTTTGCTTGAACCAACGCGTGAAGCCGGAGTTGTGCTCTTTGGTTACATCTCCCATATTCCTCGGCCCGCCCATTTCAATATAATTCTGATTGATTAAGCTTTTGTGCTCTTCCACGAAAGGCTCGATCAACTTTAAGTGTTGTAGCGCGACCCGGTGAGCCCTTTCAAAGTCGTCGCGGCGTTTTTGAATGTCGACATGGACGTCGCGGCAGCCCTCGCGGTGACCGACTCCGTTGAGCCTGCCAAGGTGCGTCCTGGTGGACAAACCGACATCCTTATCGTCTTCGGTGCTTAGGTAATTGTCGCAGAAAGAGATGCACTCGTTGGTTAGAAATCCTTTGGCCATGCTTGCATCTGGATGGGCCCTATTGCGAAGGTATCCTTTCAGGACACCATTCTGCCTTTCCATCGGCATCATGTAGTGCAGAAACATCGGGCCGAGATGCCTGATGTCATCAACGACATGGAGAAGGAGATGTACACATATATCACAGAATGCCGGCGGGAAGTAAATCTCGAGATCGCATAGTATCACCACGATCTCATCCTGTAGCATCTTGAGCTGCCTCACGCCGATCGATTTCCGGGTGATAACGTCGAAAAAGTTGCAAAGGCCAAACAACGTATCACGGACATGCTCGTCCATTATCCCTCGGATCGCAACAGGAAGTATCTGCGTCATGAGCACATGACAATCGTGAGACTTCATCCCGGTGAACCTCTTCTTCGCTAAGTCCAGATATCTTCTTATACACCCTGAGTATCCGTGAGGAACTTTGACTTCTAGGAGGCACCTGAAAAACTGCTCAAGCTCCGGCGGACTCAATGTGAAGCAGGCAGCGGGAAGCACCACGGTGTTCTTCTTAGCCTTTTTGCGGGGAGGACGTTGAGTCCCTTCCGTCTTATCCTCATCGTCATCATCATCATCACTATCGGCGGGGACCTGTAGATTTTTCCTAATGCCAAAATGTTTTAGATTGTATCTTGCTTTCGGCCCATCCTTGGACTTCTCCGAATTGCAAATAGTGCCAAGCAGACTCTCCGTAACGTTCTTCGTAATGTGCATCACATCAAGGCTATGAGGCGCGTGGAGGACCGGCCAGTACTCCAAGTCGTGGAAAACAGACCTCGCTTTCCATACACCCAGCAGCGGCTCTGGCTTGGGTCGCTTCTTTCCCGGCGAAGGGCACTCGTCCCAATTTTTCAGAAGCTCGTCGATTTCTTCGTCGCTCCTCATGCGCGGGGCTCCATCGGGCTCGTCTTTACCATTGAACAACTCACCGAGTTTTCTCCATGGGTGATCCAGGCGAAGCCACCTTCGAGCCCCTGGGTACACGGTATTAGAAGACCCAGGATCCCTTGGTAGCTGGAGATGCGGGGTCCCGTCCATGCACTTCACGCAGCCGCAGAATCCGTGGCCGACCTGGGCAGATACATACGCGTAACCAGGATAGTCTGTGACCGTCGTGAGCAACGCGGCTCTCATATGGAAATAATCTCTACTGTACGTGTCCCACGTACGGGGTGGTGTCTTCCACAACGTGTCTAACTCGTCTTTCAGAAGCCCGAGATACAAATGCATGTCGACACCTGGTTGTTTTGGCCCCTGGATGAGAATACTCAAGTGTATGTACTTTTGCTTGGTGCACAGCCACGGGGGTAGGTTGTATGGCCATACAAACACGGGCCAGCTGCTATGTGTGCTACTCTGGTTGCCGAACGGATTGAGTCCATCGGTGCTCATACCCAGCCCGACGTTCCTCGCGTCGCCCCCAAAATTCGGGAAAGCTATGTCCAATGCTTCCCACTGGGCAGCGTCTGCAGGATGTGTCATGATATAACCCTTCTCGGGATTTTCTTCCGGCTTCTCCCTTTTCGCGTGCCATTGCATGAGCTTTGCTTCCTTAGGGTCCACGTAGTACCGTTGACGACGGGGAGTGATAGGAAAGTACCATACCACTTTTCGAGAAATTTTCTTGTTGTTGGTTCCACACTTGTATCGTCCGTGGCCGCACTTCGGACATGTGGTTGTTTCCTTGTACTCCCCCCGATAAATTACACAATCATTGATGCAGGCGTGAAATTTTTCGTGAGGTAGGTCAAGAGGGCACACGACTTTCTTAGCCTCGTTGATACTTCTTGGCAATGTGTTCCCCTCGGGAAGACGATCGTGCCAGAATTTCAAGTTCTTGCTGAAGCTCGAGTCGGTCCATTTGTTTTGCATCTTCATCTTCAGAGCAGCAAGCGTTACATGCAACCGCGTATCCTCGGGGCGGCACCCAGGAAACAACGGAGTCACCCCGTCTATCTCCATTTGCGCCAGCTTGGCTTTCTCCCTAGCTGCAGCTATGTCGTTGCTCGTCTCCTTAAGCAGCAGATCCTGAACATGAGAGTCTCGCAAGGCCGAAATTAGCGGTGTCTCCGTGTTCACGCCTTCATCGTCATGTCGATCTTCTCCGCCGACATATCCTTCTTCATGATGATCTTCTTTGCCGTCATTTCCTTCGTCACCTTGCTCGCCCTCTTCTTCGTGCACAACTTTTGCTGCCGGCGGTGCCACGTGGTTGCGGTCGTCAAAGAAACCGCGTCTGAGAAGGTTTTCCTCCAATTGTCCGGAATCAGGGTCAATCCAGCGCACGTTTGCATGATCGACACGGACATTTTATCTGCCGCCTGTTGCACCGAATCATGTCTGCCTTCGCGTCTTTCTTGTATCTAGCGATTCGAGCAGAGCTCATTTCTAGTACCATGGTTGCCTGCACAGACACATAGAGAGCAGAAAATTAGAACCACAACATGCATAGTCGCCGGAAAAATTCGGCATGACCTCTCCTATAAGTAGGACATATGGGCTGCAAAAGTTTGCTTAAATGGAAGTGAATCAACATTTCGGCAAACATCCATGCACCATGACCGCCCACACGCGCGCGACAATCAATCGGTCCACCTGCACATGCATGACAAGCACCCATACACATCGATCGATGGCCACACGAGACATGCACCTCCAACTATACTAACCTAGTAGATTCGATACCGAGACACGAAAAAAGAGCGAGGAGAGGGAGGGACCGGAGTATAGATGGAGGTAATTAGGCCCCCCCCCCAACAACAAGAAACTTCACCAACAATTATACATCGAAAAAACAGGTTCACCTACTAAAAAAGGAGAATTAAATGTGTAAAATTGGAGTGGAGAGAAGGGGAAGGCGAGTGAGCAACATCCACTTGGAATTAAATGAGTGGGGGGAGAGAGAGGGGGCTGCCATCTTTATGTGCACAGTGCACCTATTCTGTGGCGCACCAGCACATAATTCTGTGGCGCACTGCTGTGCTGCGCCACAGAAATGCCATATTCTGTGGCGCATCTGTCAAAATGCGCCACAGAATATATCATTTCTGTGGCGCAGCACAACAGTGCGCCACAGAAGTGGCATATTCTGTGGGGCACCAGGTGGCGTGCGCCATAATAATGAGGCTTCTGACACCCATTCCACTGATTGGGGTGGGGCCCACGTTGTTTCTGTGGCGCACCTCTGTTCCATGCGCCACAGAATTGGAAATTTCTGTGGCGCACCTGTGGCCATGCGCCACAAAATTTTATTTCTACCATCTTGATGCGCCACAGATGCCATTCCATAGAATGGCATTTCTCTACTAGTGACACGTTATAACCTAGGAGGTTTCTCCCCCTGGATTTTACATATCACCAAGTCTCCTCATACCAATTCCCTTCACATATTTATCGAAAAAAGAACTTGGTAAGGACTTGGTAAACGAATCAGCGAGGTTATCGCATGACTTCGTTTGCAAAATACGTATTTCCCCATTCTTTTGTAGTTCATGGGGATAAAATAGTTTAGGAGCAATATGATTTGTAATATTACTCTTAATACAACCTGTTCGCATTTTTATAATACAAGTTGCATTATCCCCATAGAAAATGGTGGGAGATTCCCGTGAAACGATCCCACTTGAACTTTGGACAAAGTTCATCATTCTTCGAAGCCAGACACATTCCCATGATGCTTCATACAAAGAAATTATATCAGAACGATTAGTGGACGTAGCCACTAGGGTTTGTTTTTTCAACTTCCAAAAGAAGGTTGTGCCTCCATGTAAGAAGACAAAAGCAGTCTGCAATTTGGTATTATGGGGATCTGACATGTATCCAGCATCGCATTACCCTACCATGCTTCTCTCTTTATTTCTCTAATAGAACAAACCAAGATCTTTGAGGCCCTGCAGATATCTAAGAATATTCTTCACACCAACCCAATGCTTTTTCAAAATGATCAGAAGCAGAAGATCTATCAGCTCGGGAAAGTGAGGAGATGAAATTCAAAGGTAACGAATGGTCGCCATGGAGTGGAAAATATCAGTGTTATCGCCACCAAATTTTGTCCAACAAATCGTGCATCTATTTTTCTAGTAGGCTTGCTGACAGTCCAAAAGATATTGAAGCTTGCGCTTAACGATGTTACAAAAATTTCATTGAGATATGTGAAGAGGCCTGAGTTCCTCAAACTCATCTAGACAAAAAAGAATCGCATTACAGTTATCGATCGGGTGAGAGATAATTGTACACAAAATGTGAATCCCTTTGCGTGTCACCAGGACAGTTAATATCTCGAATACGACTAACAACATCTTCAAAACGTGGTACTTTTACCATGTGGTTTTAAAAACGGAAGACAGAGGCCTTGGGAATGCTATTAACAATGGAGAATATAGATGAAGATTGATCAAGAGTGGTCCGCGCAAAGGTTTTAACCGAAGAATTAAGGTATTTAATTGTCCAAGCCATCGAGGTGAAAAACTAATCAAGTTGAATCAAAAGGGGATCAACTTGCATGTTACTCCAAGTGTATAATCTATCTTTCAACGGAAGTTCAACACGACCGAGGTAGCTAATTAAGAGGTGGCCATATCTTCCACATTAGCATCAGCTCTGTTACGATTGTCAAATGAAATAACCAATGAGCATTCGGATCAATGTCGAAATGAAATAACCAAGGAACAAAGTTCTCTCTTGATCCATTCAGGTTGGAGACGCCACACCATAGAGCGGCACCCCCTTGGACGCGCCACGAGGTGGTGTGGGACCCTCAGGCGCCCACCGACATCGCCATTTTGCCTATTTATACTTCTTCTCGGGAAAACCCTAAATACCCGAGCCTCCATCCAAGAAAAGTTCCTTAGCTGCCGTCATCGTGAACCCTAGTTTGAGGGGTTCTGAAGCTCTCCCCAGCACCCTGTCGGAAGGGGAATTCATCACCGGAGGGATAGACATCACCATGCTTGCCTCCGGAGTGATATGTGAATAGTTCATCCTTGGACTACAGGTCCATAGCACTAGCTAGATGGTTGGCTTATCCTCTTTATGCCACCATGTATATATCTTGTGAGTTGCCTAACATGATCAAGATCATCTATCTGTAATGCTACATGTTGTGTTTGTTGGGATCCGATGAATATTGAATGCTATGTCAAGTGATTATCAATCTATCATTTTTATGTTATTTATGATCTTGCATGCTCTCCGTTACTAGAGGATGTTCTGGCCAAGTTGATGCTTGTAATCCAAGAGGGAGAATTTATGCTCGATAGTGGGTTCATGCCTCCCTCTCAACTGTGCTCCAGTGACAGAAATGTGATGGATGGGGGATGTGATGTTGCCATTAGGGAGAAAACAATAATGTTTACATTATACAATTTACTTAAGGAAATAATCTGTTGCTTGCAACTTAATACTCGAAGTTTGATTGAATGACACACTGAGGGCGGAGTTGGATAACGCTATATTAATACTCGAAGTCATAGATGCAGTTGGATAACGGTCTATGAATTATGTTGTAATACCCGCATTAATCACATAGTAATCATCATGTCATGCATATGCACACGGTGCAGCCTTTATATCTGTCAATTGCCAGCTATAATTTGTTTACCCAACATGTTATCTATATTTTATGGAGAGACACCACTAGTGAACTGTGGACCCCGGTCCATTATTTTACAATGATAGTACAACCTCTGCAATCACTGCTTCCTTTTCATTCACTGTCATCATTTTTGTCTTTTCATTTACTGCAAACAAGTACTATTTTACACATTGTTTATCTAATCCTTTGTGTTAGTAAAACCGTTGATATTGACAACCTCACTGTTTCGTTGGGGCAAACTATGTTGGTTGTGTTGTGTGCAGATTCCACGTTGCTGCTGAACCTGGTAGTGCGCCCTGCCAACATCAGCTTCCAACAACCTTCAGAAGTGATTTCTTTCTCCTACTGGTCGATTAAACCTTGGTTTCTTTCCGAGGGAAAACTTGTTGTTGTGCTCTTCATACCTTCCTCTTGCGGTCTGCCAACGAGTGTACATCTATGCGCATCACTTCCTAACATGATCAAGGTCATTTATACGTATTGCTACATGTTGTTTTTGCTGGGATCCGATGAATATTGAATGGTGTGTGAATTGATTATCAATCTATCATGTTTATGTTATTTACGATCTGACATGCTCTACGTTACTAGTGGATGCTCTGGCCAAGTTGATGCTTGTAACTCCAAGAGGGAGTATTTAGGCTCGATAGTGGGTTCATGCCTCCTTTTCATCTGTGATCGAGTGACAGAAATGTGACGGATGGGGGATGTGTTCTTTCCATTAGGGAGAAAACAACAATTCTTTGTCTAAGGATAATTTTAGTGTTTACGTTACACACTTTACTTAATGCAATAATCTGTTGCTTGTAACTTAATACCCGAACTCTGCTTGGATTACGTTCTGAGGGTGGATTATTAGTCATAGATGCAGTTGGATAACGGTCTATGTATCATGTTGAAATGTCCGCATGATTCTCATAGTAATCATCGTGTATTGCATATGCACTATGGTGCAGCCTTTATATATGTCAATTGCCCAATTGTAATTTGTTTACCCAGCATGTTATTTCTTTTACACTGATAGTACAACCACTTCAAACACTGTTTTCCTTTCATTCACTGCAATCATACATTATTTTCGACATTATA
Source organism: Alopecurus myosuroides (assembly GCA_028641055.1). NCBI lineage: Eukaryota > Viridiplantae > Streptophyta > Magnoliopsida > Poales > Poaceae > Alopecurus > Alopecurus myosuroides. Next base: position 621,979,600 of record CM054057.1, on the reverse strand, counting down.
CATATAACCCTTTGTGTTAGCAAAACTGGTGAGATTGACAACCTCACTGTTTCGTTGGGGCAAAGTATCTTGGTTGTGTTATGTGCAGATTCCACGTTGCTGCTGTGCCTGGTAGTGCGCCCTGCCACATCAGCTGTCATCAACCTTTAGAAGTGATTTCTTTCTCCTACTGGTCCGATTAAACCTTGATTTCTTACTGAGGAAAAACGTGTTGTTATACTCTTCATACCTTTCTCTTGGGGTCTCCCAACGAGTGTGTGTTCTCATTTCATCAGCTACTACTTTGGATACTTCTGTTTCATTATTATAAAATCCGTGTGCATCGACTAGATGTAGAGGCTGGCCTTTCCTGTTTTAAAAAAAAGCACATGCCAAGTGTTTACTCAGTCTGTCAACTCACACTCAGGCACATAAGAGAATGTACAATAAGGCCACGTAAGCGGCCTACAAGAATTTTAATAGCATATTTGTACAAAGTTTGATGATAGATAAGAAAAGTTGGCTACAAGATAATAGCCAGATGTTGCATGTGCTCCTATCACTACAAGTAATGTATTCCTCTTTCTCCAACAAACCCTCTTTATCAGCCAAGGAACTACTAAATCTCTGTCCATGCAAACATGTTGGGAGATAAGGCTTGGTGAAGCCTTGGCGTGGGCGAAGTTTAGGGAAGAAGTTGACCCAGTTTACACTTATGCTAACTTAATCGGTAAAGTAAGTTAACTTTTCATCCTTTGCAAGTAGGTTATACTGATACACCTGTTAGTTAAGTTCAAATGCAAACTCAATTATTCTCCTTTAGGCATTAGAGCTCTTCATCTTGTATCTCTTGGTTGTGCTTCAGCGAAATTGATGGCCGTTGTCCCCCGTGGCCTCATTAATTCATGCATTGACACATGACTCTTTACATTAGTTTCCGATGAAATACATCTTAACACCCCCCCCCCCCCCACACACACACACACACACATACCATTTCAATAGCGTCGGTGGACCGAATAAACTCCTTGTTGTCCACCACTTCCTTGAGGGAAAATCACACAAGAAATTTTCATGAACCTTGTGCCGCCCAGGTTGACACAATAGGAGAAGTCGGTGCCCATTTCTTCCATCGCACACTTAAATATATCATTTTTCTTCTCCCCTACCACGCTCACCTTCCTCTTTCAGCGGTGCGGTACTTGGAGCTTTTTATTGAACAACAAAAGGCATAGTTGCACAATTCAACATTAATTACCGCATCCTTTAAATAAGAAGATTGTGTAAATTAAAGTACATGAAAAATACCCATGAGAATGTTTCTTTGGGAACCACCTAAAAACTTGTCAATAAACATGGGTATCCCCATTGCTAGTTTTCTTTCTTCTATTCAGACATCATCAGGCATGCCAACGTTTTACGTGAGTTGCAACTCCTCTGGTAAAAGTATATCTAACAAAACCTTGTAAGTTCATTATCCTAAAGAAAACTAGCCAAATATTTAAGTTCAATGACGAAAACAAGTTCCTGATGCAAGTTATCAATTATACTATCTTGGGAGTGATGAATAAAGGCCCTCTATTATATTTTAATATTATATGAACCAACATATATGGAAACATAATTAGTTTATTACCAATATATAATAAAAATACATGTGATGAAAAAAAATTACATATTTTTTATCCACTATGATTTTTAGTCTTTGGGAAAGTGATCTATCACAATTTTACTAGAATTAATATAGAGATCTTTTTAAGAAGCACCTGATGCAACATTGTGTTCTTTGTTTCAATCCTAGAAAACATATCTCCAAAAATACAATTACGATGACTTAAACTGTTATTAATTTATAAATTAGCAATAGATCTTTAGTACATATAAAAATATAAATCAAAATGGAGGATAAATTACAATACTTAAAGATGAGGTACTTGACGATAGATATTTTGATGACGTGGGTGCAATTTTAAGCTTAATCCCCTTAGTGTTGATTGTGTAGTCCACGTGATCACCCACCCAAATATAAGAGCAATAGAAAAAAATCAACATATCTAAGAAACCCTAAAATTATTAGATAATAAGGAAATAAAAATTTCGGGTGTGAAATCTCTAGCTATGAAGTGAATTAGCTAAAGCCACACTTACAGCGAAATTTTAAAAATGATTTACGATTTTTGTGGTGAAACTATGAGGGGAGTAGCAACGAGGGACGGTCGATGGGGCTTGACTCGAATACACACGTAAAGTGTTCTCATGAGGAATACTAAGGAATCACCTTAGAAAAAAAATGACAAACGACCAATCCCGCGAGAGATAGATCAAGAAGTTTGTCTGAATGGTTGAGAAATTCAAGTGTAGAGATTTTTTTTCTAGAACTATTCAATCATACAAGAGAGTGATGAGTTGCTAGCTTTGTTGGTTGCATCCTTTTATCTAATCGTGTGTCCTGTAAGATTCAACGGATGGTTTATTTCTTAGTGGACGGGGTAAAAATTGTGCTTCCATTGGTTTAGTTGTTCATATAGGATATTTGCAAAAGTATTTGGGCGGAGGTCATCGGTGTAAATTTACCATGGTCTCATAATGTAGCTCCGCCCCCTCCATATGTATTGTTGAATTAACAAGTGCTATATCAACACCAAGATATTATAAGATACCAAAATAGTCATGAATAAGTACATATACCTTCATTTTATCTAAGGACACAAATGTATTCATGTGGGCATGCGATTGTTTTTTAAATTTTATCTACTACAAATATGTTTTCATTTAATCATATTTTAAACATCCAATGGCTCAAGGAGGAGACAACTAATTCTTTCTTCATGCAAATATTGGGTCAAAATGTGTGTAAAGTGTATTGTATAGAAGCTGTTATCATAGTATTATTATAACATTTAGTCTTAAAATTTAGCGCCATTATGTTGTTGCTAAAAATAATATTGTATATGGAGATAATAATTGGTAGAAATTTTTAGTATAAATATTTGATAGCCATTTACTTTATGTTTTCTTTGCTACATGGCGTAGAGATATATAGGCCACACAGATATGAAATCCTAAACTGGTGAAAATGGTTAGAAGTTTATTCGTTGCGCTAACAATTCGATAAATGTTGAAGCATACAGAGTCACACCAAATTCCTTAATGAAAATTTGCATTTCTTCAATTTTATCCAATGGAGAGCAACAGCAGATTTCTATGTCTTCATTCGGCAATGTCTTAATCGTCTACTAGAGGCAGCTATAACACTGTCAATATGGTTGCCGAGAGCACGCACATTTCCTCCGACCATATTATTGTTTTCCTCCTTTAATTATCCATTATGACCTTGAAGATGTACATCATTTACAATGATATTTGTATCTTCAATTTGATAAAACTGAACACGGTCTACCACGAAGTTTTTCTAAGGTTGAAAAAGGATCAAGATAATTTGCACATTTGTAGTTGATACTATTTTTCACATAGAAATAAACTAAATCGACAATCTCTAAAAAGTATTGAATATTAGACTTTATGTTAAATGAATTTTTGAAATATATTTACAGACACCAAAATAGTCATGAACATATACATATAGCTAGTATTAATTTAAATGAAGTAAAGAAATCGGTCAGGGCCTTCAATTATTTTCTACATTATTTTGCTAGAGAAATAAATTTAATATTATGTTTTCATGTGCACGTTCACCAAAGATGAAATGACTAACTATTTTTCCTCGCAAACATAGGGTCTCAAATAGGTGGATGGTGCATTGTGTATAATACATAAACATAGTTAATTATAACATTCTACTTCAGAATTTATCAACATTGTTCTGTTTTTAGAAATAAGACTCATTTGATAAATTCATGAGTATAAATTTATTATAAATGTTGAAGGCTTTGTGTGGCTGAAGGTCATGAAAATTATGATATTCTCGCAAGTAATTTCTTCTTCTTTCGTCCTTCAAAATTACTACAGACATATTTTTTGGAATAAACAAAGCTGTTGTTTCAGGAGCAATTGATTTTCCTAGCAATAAGGAACTGCATTTACATGTACATTAGGATTCCTACAATTAGAAAAAATAAGAGTTTTCTTGTGTAAGTGTACATTTTGGTTAATTATTTTTATGCAAACCAAGAAAATACGAAGTGATTTCTCTAGGGATATTAAATATTTGTGTTGTGCAGAGGTGAGACCATTGGTTGAAAAGGCATGAGGAATGCAATGTGTCTATTAGTTAGTTTAACTTATTTCACACTCTATAGTGAGGAAGCAAGACAGAAACTAGGTTGTGTAGAAATGATACTCCGTTTCCCCAATGACGATGAAAAAACGATATTTTCTTAAACGAGGACGATTGCAGATAAACTCTACCCTTGAAGATTAAAATTTTCAAATACTATGAAATGGTTGGCTTGTTCTTAGAATAATTTATATTGTTATGATGACACCACTCCATCAGTTGACTGCTAGTTGTCTGTTAATTCTCTTGTGGACATAATACTATGATCTTGTTTCATTTTCTGAGTATGTACTATTAATATCATAAATAAAATCGACATGGAGTTATCACATGAGTGTGGACATGCTACCAAGTAGGATATCATTTTAGACTATGTTGGTTGGATGCCACATGAACAGTATAATCTTTAAAAAATTACGGAATCAATAAAAACATATGTTGTAGCAAGTTTAAGGAGCCGCTCTTACTCATTATTCCTAGAGCCAAATGTATTGTAAAACAATTCCACAATGGTTAGATACTTTTAGATAATGATGTCTTCTTTTTTAATAATGTAAATACCCTCATTTTGGGAATTAATGGAAAATGATACAGTAGGCGTGTTCCTTACTCTAAATGCCTCAAACGAAACCACGGAGCATAGCTTCCTCCCATCCACTTACCATAATCTTTTACTAGAGGTATTTGCGGGAAATTACGATTAGTAACTGTGTATGACTGTCATTGTTGTCAGACGCAGTAGTTTGCCTCGAGTTTAGTGGCTCAACCATACCACAGAAAATAACACACCTTGTACTCTAGTGTCGTACTAATCAATGACAACATATGGTCTTTACAAGAGTTGTAAACATCACTTAGTTACAGAAAGTGCTAGTGACAATATTGTGGACTTGTGAATGCATGACTAATGTATGGTAGTCTAAAAGGTTAATTTGGTTTTGATGTCACTAATGTACAAAAGACAATAACCTATCTTGCAACATATCAAAAAATGATAAACTTGTCACATGCATATTTGTTCTCATGTAGGAACTTTCAATGATCACTTTTATAACATTGGCATGATCATGCATACTAATTTGTCGCACATATCTAAAAATTAAAGGCCGCGTGGTTGGTAGAAGGGGATATCTATCCCGCTGGGAACGAGTCTATTATCCCTACCACATTTTTTCACAAAGCTAAATATTTTATGCATTTGATTATAGGGTTGGTACAAATTGTAATCTATCATTTAAAGGTTGGCCTAAAATTTGTTATGTTTCATCGTATTTAAACATAATAGACCTATCAGGATAAAAAAATATGTCTAGGGTTATGCATGTGAAATTATATTTTCTTACATGTAACAACCTAACAACCAAGATCAATCTATAAAAATGTAACTACGATATTATAGTTAGTCATCACTTTCACAAACATGTGCTTGAATTTTCTGAATACACATGAATCGCTCAGATTGAATCTGAACCAGACCGAGCCAAGTTCACTCGTTATTGGTGTAATTTTGCGAATTCAACCTATGCAAACCTAGAAATTGATGTAATCCCGGAAAGGTTGGTTCCAAATAATCACAACCCACAGTGGAAAATATTGTCACTAGGCAGCCAAGGGTTCCAACTAAATATGCCATGAACATGAACATGCGATTCCTGCTAGGACATCCCACGAGCCAAACCATAAGAAGCATGTCCTCGCCACATTCCACATTAACCATGTCATCTGCTAGCTGTGTATCGTTGGGGATAAGATCATTAACAGGAGATGCGATAGATGTACATATTATTAATTTGCTATCTAAATATTGTTGCATGAGGGTGAAAAAAAAATATGTGCATGCTTTTTCGCAATGGACGTGTTTTAATGAAATATCTTTAAGTTGGATGGTGCAACCTAACGATAAAACATGGGCTCCAAAAAAAACATATAGGAAAATTTAGTAGTAGTAGTAGTAAAAACAATAATAATAAACATAATATCTAAGCTTATCACCATATTTGGACGCAGAGTTTCTCTAAGCTTATCACCATAATTCATTTGTTATCCATTCACTCCTGCAGAGTTTCTCTTTGACGTAGAATTGTGATGATGCGCATCGTGCTGGTGTCGGGATCTTGTCAACTCAATAAAAGATATTTATTTTGTCCGGGCGTCGGGAGTTCAGTCACTTTGGTTCTTTTGGACAGATAAACTTTATGGAAGCTCATATTTTTTTTATGCCTCATTGTTGTAATACAACTTAGCTCATGAAATGGCTACCTTAGGTGCTGAGATCGTGAGTTAGAAAAAAATAAGGAAAAATGTCAACAGTTTTGCATTACGTAGTAGTTTCGTCTATTTTCTATCATTCATAATTTTCTCAATATAAACGTCCAAAATGCTAAATTTTGTCTCGAAAACTCTTGCTAATTAAGTTTTATATAATTCATTAATTAGCTTAACTAGTGTTTCTCTCTTTTTAAATTTTGCATTGTTCATTTCTGGTTTAAAAATTTGAATGCTTCCTATTGTAAAAATACCGGGTAAACAAACACTAGTAGAAAACAGGGCATTGAGCCAAGCACATTGGAACCGGATTGGATATAAACCGGTTCTAAAGGGTCTGTCCGCTGTCAGACCCTTTAGCACCGGTTTGGTGCATCAACATTTAACCGCAAACACGGAATCAGAAACACTTAAACGCAAACACGGAATCTGTGTTTCCGGATACATATTTCCGATTACGTGTTTCCGATTCCGTGTTCGTAAAAAACGAAACACGGACACACGGAATCGGAAAGACGTAAACGGAAACACGTAAACGGAAACCCTGAAAATACGGAACACACCCTAAACCCTAAAACCTAAATACGGAATCGGAAACCCTGAAAAGAAAAAGGAAAACAAAAAGAAAAAAAAGCATTAGGACCGGTTGGTGTTACCAACCGGTTATAAAGGTCCTCCGCCTGCGCGCACTCTTCGGCGCCCACGTGGAGGCCTTTAGCACCGGTTTGTGACAGACCGGTTCTAAAGGGGGGGCTTTAGTCCCGGATACGTAGCACCGGATGTGTATCCGGGTCCAAAGGCCCTTACAAACCGGTGCTAATACCCTGTTCTCCACCAGTGGAAGCACCTGGCCTAAGACGGCAGCGGCGTGAATGGTTGATGGACTTTGGTTTGAAAATAAAAAGGAAAAAAATGACAAATAGAGGTAACGCGAGGAAATTTGCATGCATGATGGAGTGGTGAAACGAACGGGACGAATTTACATACTCGCATAGCTTGCATGCCGATTGTGAAGCCACTCACAGAAATCCCACGCGGGCAAGAAAAACCATGCTTAACTTGCACGCCGTCTAAATGCGTTCCTCTTCTCTAGAGCAGAGCACTAGACTCTTAACACGGGGTGATTCTGGCGCCGCTGCGCCTGCCAACGATGCCGCAAGGCGTCCAGCTCATCCGAACACTAAGCAAGTACACTAAGGCCTTGTTTACTTCTAGTGTATTATAGGGGAATCGAGGGGATTTTATCGAATCCCAAAAATCTTCACTAGTCTGTTTACTACTCCGGTTTTGGAGGGGATAATCCCCACAAATACTCCACCAACCAACTAATTTTTTTGTCTAGATTGAAAACTCTACCCCATACTAATGTATTGCGGGGAAAGAGTATTTGAAATGATTTGGTGATCCCCAAATCCTCTCCCAACCCTAAACTTCCCAACCCAGCAAATATAAGAGAGGTAAACAAGTTCTAAAGGGGCTCAAGAAGAAAGACATGGACCCGGAAGCACGGCTCCTTTTCCGTCTCACCTGAATCCTCGCCAGTTGAGGCGACCTGGTGTAAACAAAGGTCGTTGTGGCAGGGCCAATGGCAGGGGATGGGTCGTCCATCAGCGCAAACAATGGTCGTTGTTATAATGTTAGGGAGTACTAATTATAATGTTAGGGAGTACTAACTAATTACTGAGATTTGCACTAGTGTTCTCGTACCTCGGTTCCTCCCCTCTGCCTTTTTTGCTTTAGTCTTTAGCAGATTCAATTCTCCATTGAAAAAAGCACGATACAATAGCAGCTCCACCGATGGAGAAGGAGTAAAAGTCGTAGGGAAAATAACAGTCATTGGTGCAGTTGGGATGCATCCCAGTTTGGTCCGCGACGTGATAGCAATATTGGAAGAAATTGGTTGATATTCAGTCATGACACAATGTGTCTCATGTCACTTCTTGGAACTTATGATCTACTATTGTTTGCAATGCGACGGGTAATTAAGGTACACATGGACCAGAACCGATGATTCTTGTGAGATACTCGTTGGTTTATTGGTTCCTTGTCAACCTAGAAATATAGAGCTCTCCTTTACTTTTGGACCGTTGGGTTTGCATCGTGATTCTTGCATGTGAGAATTTACATCGGATTACAATTGTACAAGGGTAGCTATTGCAATCAGAATTTTCTAGTTGCTCATGACATGAACATGAGTTGCGACTCAAATTGGGTGGTGTTATCTGACCAGAGTTTATGTTAATTTTTGGCCAGTCGGGGATTAGTCTGGTCCGTGCTTATTTGTTTTTCTTCAGATATGTATGCTGGTGTGACGCCCCGAGATCGGGCACTATGCAGATTTCAGCATTTCCGCCAAAATCCACATAATAACCGATTCCAGGTTGCCACTTGTGATAACATTACAACAGTTCACGAATAATCCACAACAACAGAGGAGGTATGTACAAGACGACTCAAACGAGTCAAGGATACAACTGATACAATACAAAGATCCAAATAAACAGCGGAAGAAACAACATAGTGTCCGACTACGGACAAGATACAAATTGGACTAAGAGTCCTGAAGAAATAACCGATGGCGTCCAATCCCTGCCCAGGCCAAGCCGGAGGGATTCCCAAGCTAACGTCGTCAGACTTCAAACCTGTTGACTGCAATGTGGAATATGCAGCCACGAAAAGGATTCGTGGGTCAGTACTATTAAGTACTGGCAAGTGGATAAACCATACTCACAAGATACCAGCGTAACCATATCATCACAAGATACAAATACTTTGGGTACAACGGAAGGAAGGGATTATTGCAAAGTAGCGGCAGCGGGCTGTACTAACTAACTACAGAGACGCGCTACAACATCCGGCTAAAAGAAAGGGATAAGATAGCGCGACAAAACCAACTATAACTACTCACCAAACAATACCCATCCAGTGTCCCTACTAAGGAAGCAACCCAAGGAAACTCACACTGTTGATTAAGGTGACATTCATTTTTATGGTGGAGGTAATCTATATTACTAGTCAAGTTCGTTAAGTGTAAGTTGTCTGAGTACTTGTTAGCCAGCACTTTCACCAAGTCATCCATAACCGCGGACAACACGGCTTCTCGAGAAGATTTAACCCTGCAGGGATGCACCAATTTGGCCGTACACGTAAGAATGACCCGCCAGATGGAAATGCACTTCCACCAAGCGAGGCACTCAACACAACCCAACTCTTCTTCGCATCAAGCCCAAAGAACCCCGTGCAATTGAGCGCACGGCTAATCAAGCCCCACGAAGAAAAGGGGACCCTCATAGCACTCTAAGAACGTGTCTCCCTAAATGCCGACTACAAAAGTTCCACCCTGGCGCCAAGGGTTCGCACCTGCATATGCATGCGGCAAATGGAAAACCCGAACTAAATGAGGCGATTTGGACGAGATGTGAATCGAATCAAAGTTGCGGGGGGCGCCCATACTCCCTTCCCACATGCGGTTAGTGCGCTCGTCATGGATCGGAGGACAAGACCCTTTTCCTAATTAAGTTCGACACTAGCAGGCCTCAAAACCACGTCGGGCCTCCTGCCGGTGCCTTATCATCAAATTATTATTACCCAAAACATTAACATGTTGTTGATTGAATCGAACCCAACTATCAAACTAAACAGATGATAGAACAAAGGACAACAGGACTAGAGCGCAAACAGCCATAAGCATGCAACTACGACACGAGGGCCAACAAGGTAAACAAACAACAGTTAATAGAAAGTGGAAGGAAGGCTATATCATGGTGGCAAGGTAAACATATAATAGGATCGAGACACAAGCATCGAATCATAAGGCTAGAATAAAGGCAATGGGAAGAATCGGTAACAAGTGATGAAAGGCAGCCATAGGTAGCAAGTGAGTATACTTGCCTGGAATTCAGCAAGTAGAGGTACATCCGCAGAACTTGTCGTTGCTCACATCATCTCAACGTCCTATCCGCGAAGAAGCAACAAACTAGAACAAACACCGGATGCAACAATTACTTTTACGGCAAAAGATCTAGCATGATCCTATTTTATATGCATGACAATTAATTGATGCATCAAAGCAAACCAGTTGACATGGTAAACATATTTAAATGGGCCCATATGCAATTTGGATTGCATATGGAAAAGCCCATGAATTAATGTTGAATTAAATGATCTACAAATAACCATCATGTGAAAGTTGATTAGAATGATGCATGGATGATGAAAACAATAAGAAAACAACAATAGCTTCAGTTTGATATGTTGTTTACCAAGTTTGGAATTTTATTTGTTAAGTTACGAACTTAGGCATTTTAAATGATTTAAACAAACATTTGTTGTTTTCACCAATATTAAATGTTCAAAACAGACAACAAAATTTATATATGGAAAGAACACAAAGTTTTAGATGGAATGCATATTTCATTTGTTGAATTTGGATTTTAGATAAGCAAGTTATTAAATTGACAATTTTAAATGCATTAATTAAGAAATAGTTGTTTTCAGCAAATTAACTTATTTAAAACAGATAACAAAGTTGATATTTGCAAAGTTCATGAAAAATGGGATGGAAAACATATTTTATATGTTCAAAAAGAATTTAGTTTGACCAAGTTATTAATTTAGCAATTTTAAATGATTTAAACAAGATTTAAATTATTTAACCAATTTTAATTATTCAAAACAGGAAACAAAGTTTATATTTGGAAAGCTTGTTCAATTTTTTCATGGAAAACATATTTTACATGTGCCATTTGAATTAAATTTGCAATAGTTATGAATTTAATCAAATTCAAAAGAGTTGTTTGAATTTGAATTTTTGAAACCATTTGAAATGTTCAAAACAGTATACAAATGGTTTAAACATGTAGATAATTTAATTTAGTATGGAAAACATATTTTATATTTTGAAATTGGAGTTTAAATGAATTTATTAGGTGCATTTGAATGTCAGGGACCTGATTGTGATTTTACAGGGACCTTTGCGTGGAAGAAAAGAATAGCAGAGAAGCCCCTGGCTTTTCTACTCGGCGCAGCACAACACCGTGACATTGACCGGTGGGAACCAGCGCCACCTAGCGCTGACGAGGCGCGCGTGGGGCTGTGGTGGCACTCACGGTCAATGACCAGTGGGTCCCGGCCCGCGCGCGAAAAGCTGAAAAAAGTGGCCTTTTATTCGGCCGGAGGGGGGGATCGAACCCGCGTCTCCCTGGTGCGCGCAAGCAACAGCGCCGCTGCGCTGCGGATGCGTTTGGTGATAACTCTGTTGTGCGCGCGGTTTTGAGGTGGGATGCTACGCGGGTTTCTGACGAAACTGAAGGAAAACAACACCTGCAGGTGCAGTTCGACGGAACAGAGGCCGTGGCGGAGCAACGCCGGCGGACGGCGCACGGCGGTGGTAACCAGAGCAGGGGAAGAGGGGGGAAGGGGGTCCCGGGGGACGAACGGCTCACCTACGCGCGTAGTCGAAGCAGGAGGCTCGGGGAGGTGGTGAGGAAGGCGTTTGTCGAAGACGACGAGCAGTGGCGCCGGCGGTGGTCGGGGAAGATCGCGCCGCCCCTAGTGCCCCTCCGGCCGTGCCTCCTTCAGCAAAAGGGAAGGGGGAACCCTCCCGGTTCCGTTCCCGGGGTCAATTGGCGTCGAGGTGGCCTAGGGCGACGACGGCCAGAAGCCCAAGCTCTGGCCATGGTGGTACAGAAAGTTCATAAGAACTCCAGGAAAAGACAGGGAAAGGGAGAGGAAAAAGGAGAGGGTGGCGGCGGCTTAAGGAGGAGGAAGGGAGGAATGGCGCTAGGGTTAGGGTTTGATGGGACCCCGGGGTAGATAAAGGAGGAGGGGAGGAGCAGGTGGAGGGGGCAGGTGCGTGGTGGAGGGTGACGTCCCCCTCCTGTATGTCCGTACGAAGAAGAAGGGGGGTTGGGCTGCTGGGCTGTGGGAAAAAGGGGTTGTAGGTGGGCTGGCCCTTTTTGGGCTGGTCTGCCTCCCCCTCTCATCTTTTTTTGTTTTTTTTTCTGTTTACACATTTTTTTTGTAGGAAAGAAAGAGAGAGAAAAAGAATAAGGTTTTAGGGGTTTTATTTTATGAAATAATTTTTTATTGAATTACAAAACAGCAAGGTCAAAGTATGTGAACTTTATTTTCAAAATATTAACTTGCCAAATGATTTGAATTTGTCATTCTAATTTCAAATAGGGTATCATAAAGAATTGATTTTTGAAATAACCAAGTTTATTCAATAAGCTCAAACAACTATGAAAACTTATTGAATTTAAATGTTTTCAAGATTTTAATTTTAAACCATAATTGGAACATGCCAAGTGTGAATGAAATTGATTTGAATTTGAATTGAATTTCAAAATTAAACACATGCCACATGCAATGCTTATGATGACATGATGCAATGCAAAAAAAGAAAAACAACCAAATCCTATTTGGGGGAAATCCCCCCGGTTGTTACAGACGACAGCACTAACAAGGGATTGCGCCCTCGCAATCCAACCACTAACCCGGGAGGGGAAAGAAGTTCGACTATCGATTCTTCATGCTTCCAGTTGCTCTCCTCGACACCACTAAGAAACTTCTCGACACCACTAACAAGGGAATCTTGCTCGGGTTGATGACGATCTTCTCCCACCAGGAATCTTCCGATGATCGAACCTATTAGGTTAACGGCTCAGAAAACGTCCAACCCACGTAGAATCCTAAACTTTGAAAGATAGGTACGAGAGTAGACTCCAAAACAAATGAGATAGAAGGAGAAGTAGAATAGAGATAAGGAGGAAACAAGAATCCTATTGAGATGTTTCCAAAATAGTTTAACAGAAAATAGTTTTTGACACTCTAGAAACAACGACCGTTAGCGAGGTTATCCTACAGGCTTTGCGGACCCGTTGCTTCGATAACCATTCGTATCGAAACAAAATTGGGAATCGGAAACCATGCTCTGATACCATTTGTGACGCCCCGAGATCGGGCACTATGCAGATTTCAGCATTTCCGCCAAATCCATAATAACCGATTCCAGGTTGCCACTTGTGATAACATTACAACAGTTCACGAATAATCCACAACAACAACAGAGGAGGTATGTACAAGACGACTCAAATGAGTCAAGGATACAACTGATACAATACAAAGATCCAAATAACAGCGGAAGAAACAACATAGTGTCCGACTACGGACAAGATACAAATTGGACTAAGAGTCCTGAAGATAACCGATGGCGTCCAATCCCTGCCCAGGCCAAGCCGGAGGGATTCCCAAGCTAACGTCGTCAGACTTCAAACCTGTTGACTGCAATGTGGAATATGTAGCCACGAAAAGGATTCGTGGGTCAGTACTATTAAGTACTGGCAAGTGGATAAACCATACTCACAAGATACCAGCGTAACCATATCATCACAAGATACAAATACTTTGGGTACAACGGAAGGAAGGGATTATTGCAAAGTAGCGGCAGCGGGCTGTACTAACTAACTACACAGACGCGCTACAACATCCGGCTAAAAGAAAGGGATAAGATAGCGCGACAAAACCAACTATAAATACTAACCAAACAATACCCATCCAGTGTTACCCCCTACTAAGGAAGCAACCCAAGGAAACTCACACTGTTGATTAAGGTGACATTCATTTTTATGGTGGAGTTAATCTATATTACTAGTCAAGTTATCATCGTTAAGTGTAAGTTGTCTGAGTACTTGTTAGCCAGCACTTTCACCAAGTCATCCATAACCGCGGACAACACGGCTTCTCGAGAAGATTTAACCCTGCAGGGATGCAATTTGGCCGTACACGTAAGAATGACCCGCCAGATGGAAATGCACTTCCACCAAGCGAGGCACTCAACACAACCCAACTCTTCTTCGCATCAAGCCCAAAGAACCCCGTGCAATTGAGCGCACGGCTAATCAAGCCCCACGAAGAAAAGGGGACCCTCATAGCACTCTAAGAACGTGTCTCCCTAAATGCCGACGACAAAAGTTCCACCCTGGCGCCAAGGGTTCGCACCTGCATATGCATGCGGCAAATGGAAAACCCGAACTAAATGAGGCGATTTGGACGAGATGCGAATCGAATCAAAGTTGCGGGGGCGCCCATACTCGCTTCCCACATGCGGTTAGTGCGCTCGTCATGGATCGGAGGACAAGACCCTTTTCCTAATTAAGTTCGACACTAGCAGGCCTCAAAACCACGCCGGGCCTCCTGCCGGTGCCTTATCATCAAATTATTATTACCCAAAACATTAACATGTTGTTGATTGAATCGAACCCAACTATCAAACTAAACAGATGATAGAACAAAGGACAACAGGACTAGAGCGCAAACAACCATAAGCATGCAACTACGACACGAGGGCCAACAAGGTAAACAAACAACAGTTAATAGAAAGTGGAAGGAAGGCTATATCATGGTTGCAAGGTAAACATATAATAGGATCGAGACACAAGCATCGAATCATAAGGCTAGAATAAAGGCAACGGGAAGAATCGGTAACAAGTGATGAAAGGCAGCCATAGGTAGCAAGTGAGTATACTTGCCTGGAATTCAGCAAGTAGAGGTACAACCGCAGAACTTGTCGTTGCTCACATCATCTCAACGTCCTATCCGCGAAGAAGCAACGAACTAGAACAAACACCGGATGCAACAATTACTTTTACGGCAAAAGATCCAGCATGATCCTATTTTATATGCATGACAATTAATTGATGCATCAAAGTAAACCAGTTGACATGGTAAACATATTTAAATGGGCCCATATGCAATTTGGATTGCATATGGAAAAGCCCATGAATTAATGTTGAATTAAATGATCTACAAATAACCATCATGTGAAAGTTGATTAGAATGATGCATGGATGATGAAAACAATAAGAAAACAACAATAGCTTCAGTTTGATATGTTGTTTACCAAGTTTGGAATTTTATTTCTTAAGTTATGAACTTTGGCATTTTAAATGATTTAAACAAACATTTGTTGTTTTCACCAATTTTAAATGTTCAAAACAGATAACAAAATTTATATCTGGAAAGAACACAAAGTTTTAGATGGAATACATATTTCATTTGTTGAATTTGGATTTTAGATGAGCAAGTTATTAAATTGACAATTTTAAATGCATTAATTAAGAAATAGTTGTTTTCAGCAAATTAACTTATTTAAAACAGATAACAAAGTTGATATTTGCAAAGTTCATGAAAAATGGGATGGAAAACATATTTTATATGTTCAAAAAGAATTTATTTTGACCAAGTTATTAATTTAGCAATTTTAAATGATTTAAACAAGATTTAAATTATTTAACCAATTTTAATTATTCAAAACAGGAAACAAAGTTTATATTTGGAAAGCTTGTTCAATTTTGCATGGAAAACATATTTTACATGTGCCATTTGAATTAAATTTGCAATAGTTATGAATTTAATCAAATTCAAAAGAGTTGTTTGAATTTGAATTTTTGAAACCATTTGAAATGTTAAAAACAGTATACAAATGGTTTAAACATGTAGACAATTTAATTTAGTATGGAAAACATATTTTATATTTTGAAATTGGAGTTTAAATGAATTTATTAGGTGCATTTGAATGTCAGGGACCTGATTGTGATTTTACAGGGACCATTGCGTGGAAGAAAAGAATAGCAGAGAAGCCCCTGGGCTTTTCTACTCGACGCAGCACAACACCGTGACACTGACCGGTGGGAACCAGCGCCACCTGGCGCTGACGAGGCGCGCGTGGGGCTGTGGTGGCACTCACGGTCAATGACCAGTGGGTCCCGGCCCGCGCGCGAAAAGCTGAAAAAAGTGGCCTTTTATTCGGCCGGAGGGGGGGATCGAACCCGCGTCTCCCTGGTGCGCGCAAGCAACAGCGCTGCTGCGCTGCGGATGCGTTTGGTGATAACTCTGTTGTGCGCGCGGTTTTGAGGTGGGATGCTACGCGGGTTTCTGACAAAACAGAAGGAAAACAACACCTGCAGGTGCAGTTCGACGGAACAGAGGCCGTGGCGGAGCAACGCCGGCGGACGGCGCACGGCGGTGGTAACCAGAGCATGGGAAGAGGGGGGAAGGGGGTCCCGGAGGACGGACGGCTCACCTACGCGCGTAGTCGAAGCAGGAGGCTCGGGGAGGTGGCGAGGAAGGCGTCTGTCGAAGACGACGAGCAGTGGCGCCGGCGGTGGTCGGGGAAGATCGCGCCGCCCCTAGTGCCCCTCCGGCCGTGCCTCCTTCAGCAAAAGGGAAGGGGGAACCCTCCCGGTTCCGTTCCCGGGGTCAATTGGCGTCGAGGTGGCCTAGGGCGACGACGGCCAGAAGCCCAAGCTCCGGCCATGGTGGTACAGAAAGTTCAGAAGAACTCCAGGAAAAGACAGGGAAAGGGAGAGGAAAAAGGAGAGGGTGGCGGCGGCTTGAGGAGGAGGAAGGGAGGAATGGCGCTAGGGTTAGGGTTTGATGGGACCTCGGGGTAGATAAAGGAGGAGGGGAGGAGCAGGTGGAGGGGGCAGGTGCATGGTGGAGGGCGACGTCCCCCTCCTGTATGTCCGTACGAAGAAGAAGGGGGGTTGGGCTGCTGGGCTGTGGGAAAAAGGGGTTGTAGGTGGGCTGGCCCTTTTTGGGCTGGTCTGCCTCCCCCTCTCATCTTTTTTTGTTTTTATTTTTTTTTCTGTTTACACATTTTTTTTGTAGGAAAGAAAGAGAGAGAAAAAGAATAAGGTTTTAGGGGTTTTATTTTATGAAATAATTTTTTATTGAATTACAAAACAACAAGGTCAAAGTATGT
Source organism: Alopecurus myosuroides (assembly GCA_028641055.1). Lineage (NCBI taxonomy): Eukaryota > Viridiplantae > Streptophyta > Magnoliopsida > Poales > Poaceae > Alopecurus > Alopecurus myosuroides. Next base: position 621,962,354 of record CM054057.1, on the reverse strand, counting down.
GAACTTTATTTTCAAAAATTTCAACTTGCCAAATGATTTGAATTTGTCATTCTAATTTCAAATAGGGTTTCATAAAGAATTGATTTTTGAAATAGCCAAGTTTATTCAATAAGCTCAAACAACTATGAAAACTTATTGAATTTAAATGTTTGCAAGATTTTAATTTTAAACCACAATTGGAACATGCCAAGTATGAATGAAATTGATTTGAATTTGAATTGAATTTCAAAATGAAACACATGCCACATGCAATTCTTATGATGACATGATGCAATGCAAAAAAAGAAAAACAACCAAATCCTATTTGGGGGAAATCCCCCCGGTTGTTACAGCTGGAAAATGGGATATTTCTCTAGCCTGCATTTAATCTTATTGCTCATGCCAACATCTGTTTGGTAAATAATATGTTAGTCATTCTGAAGGTTAAGTCTGCTCGTTGTTTATGAATTTCGTGTTGTTAGCATGAGCAGTTTGTGGGTGTTTGGGTGGTGTGTTACGCTCTTCATGTTACTGGCGGTGTGCATGTTCTAGTCCTAGTTGAGTTTGTCGAGTTGAGTCCATTTTGTATAATATTGTTGGGTTTTACTCACTAATTCATCCATTTTACTTCTTAATGGAAACCTAGAGCTCATGTTTAGTTACTGGAAGCACAATCATGATTATATTGAAAGAGAGGATATTTACTACGACAAAACATCTTTAAAAAACTGCATAGACAATTAATAATTAAGTTATCCTTAATGAGTTTTCTTTGATTGGGTAACATTTAGCTGGTGAGACATCTAACATATATTATGGGACCTAAATGGATATTATTATTTTCAGTAACAATAATTTTTGGTCATTCTGCAAGTGTTAGTGACAATAGCCCTAACATTACAAAAATGGTGCATCGATAAAAACCTCGGATCTCAAGAAACAAAAGGGCCTAATCATGGCATGCATTCTACTAAGACTTCATCTATCAACTGTGAGATGGACTGGTTTATCGCGTCAACATCATGTCATGGACATTTCATCGATGAGCTGACGCAAACTCTAGAATTTGTTCATGATATTTACTAGACACATACTTGATAATTAAGGAATTCAAAATAACAAGGGACATATACATGTACCTATAATTCATCAAAATGATATCAAATATTCTCTATGCATGCGATTAAGTTTGACCGGTTCTCTCTTGAAATAACTAAGTTGATTATATGTTTTGAGGAGCTCGTTGCTGAAATAAGAAAGAACTAACACTTTTTCCTTCAAAAAATGGTCCTAAAATTGTTAAATGATTCAATTGTGTACAAGACGTTAGCATCATTAAATTAGTATATTATACCTTAACATCTAGAGACCTTGTCTTGCTATTTGAAAAAACAAATGTTGTGGTCGTAATAAGTAAAAATGTTTATTATTAATGTCATAGTTGAGCCAAATCGATTGTCACGTGAATTTGTGCGGAAGATGGGATGAGGTGGCGATGATGTCTACTGTATATTATGCAGGTCCCAAATTCACCGAAATACAAAAGATTGTGCATATCGATGAAAAACATTTCAACTTGACAAAATAAGGCAGGAATTACTACCTCCTACCCAGTGTAGAAGACCCTATATGACTGGGCACAAACAAAAATAGCATAGGGAAAGTCATGTTCCTCATAACTGTGTCAAGACCAAGGTTTGATAGTGCGGTAGATGAAATATTTTCACATAAAATATGTATGTGTTATTTTATAAAAGAAGTTCTAACACAAAAAAGTGACAATAGTCCTAAAGGAACTTATGAAAATATTCCTTATGAGCCAAAATTACCATTCCAAGAAGCTAAAAGAATTCACGAGGAAAGATATGAATCCAAGCTATGTGCAAGCTTAGTGGAATAAGAACCCTCTTACAAGACTGATGATGGTAAAAAATCATAGAAGAATCAAGAACCTGGTGAGGGAACAATTAAACTATATCAAAAGGCAACTAAGGTAATAACAGGTAAAACTGAAGGAAGAAGTTTGGGATACCCGTGTTCCCATGCTCTTTTGGAGGGACATGTTACTAGGGTATATGTGATTTAGGATCTTCTATAAATGTTATCCCATATGAATTATATCTAAAAAATAAAAAATGAGATTTGTGCACATGATACTGAGCTACTAGATATGTCTATCAACCTAGATGATACCTCATTTCATGAACCTAATGGAGCTGTCAACAGTGCTCAAATAAGAGTAGGACCTCATGCTTACTTAATAGATCTTGTTGTTTTAGACTTACCTGTTGATCCCATTTGTCCCATTGTTTTTGGAAGAATTTTCTTATGCAATCTTAAAGATTATTTTCATTCTAGAAAATAAACTATTACTCTAAGGTTTGGTGAAGATGAAGTACTTTTTAATTTTTCAAAATCTAATAATCAACCTTATTATGAAGAATTAACTGACGAGAAAGGTAAAACAATAGTAGAACTTGCGGCTACATATTACATAACACCATATGAAGAACATGAAAACTATGAAGATTATGGAGATACCAATGATGAGGAAGAACCTGACACGCTTGAAGAAGAGAGCTATTCAGAGGAAGTTGAGAAAGAGTACCAAGCAACCAAGGATTGAAAAGATGATGAAGAATTACCAGAACCAGAATTCAAGCAATTTCCTAAGGAACTAAGGGCGTGTTCGGATGTCTCCCAGCTTCCCCAAACTCCTTTGATCCATCTTCTTGGTTCCACTCTAACGTGTCGACCGGAGCTGGAAACATTCGTCTCAACTCCACGATTCGGCTGGGCCGACAACCTCTTTTTGCTATGGTGGCCTGCTTATGGGCCTGTTAGACGTGAGGGAATTGAGCCCATTACATGTTATTGATTTTCTTTCATGGTCGTATTTCCTAGCGTCCATTGCTAATTGCTGATTCCTCACATCCCCGATATCATTTCGCCGCTGAAGCGGAGGAAACATCCTCGATTTCCCCACATCCATGATTCCACACACGACAGGAGCAGAGGAAGCTGACGGGAGGAAGGGTTGAGACATGAAAATCTATTGCGCCTCTGTCCGCGAGATCTGGGCGCTTGCATGGACTTGGTCAGGGTTCGACCGGAGCTACGGACGGGGAAGATGATGGAGGAGGCGTCAGGGTCGTGGCCAGGGAGTGTTGGAGGACGAGGCGTCAGCTTGGTGGCGGGAAGGCCCTACCGGCGTGAAGTTTCCTGGAATGGGAATGGGTCGGGAGATGCGGGGCCGTGGTCTGCGCGGGTGTGGAGGCCAGAGCCTAGCGGCGGGTGTGAGAGTTCGAACGCCTCTAGCCTTGCTGCGGGATAAAAATTAAGCATTGAAGTGTTTTCATTGACTTAGGCGGTGGCATCTCACCGTAATTTGGCGCTGCTCCGCGATGGACCTCTCCGCGGATCGACAAAAGAGGTGCTCCAAACTTTCTACGTGCAAACCGTCCAACTTCGTGGATTTGGCTCCGCGGAGTTGACGTGTTCAGTACTGATCCAATTTTCAAAGATGCATGACTGCAATATTTGACGATTTTATTGAATACATAATGGATGTGTTTGTGGATGATTTTTCTGTCTATTGCTAAACTATTAAGAATTGTCTCTTTAATCTTATCAAAGTTTTTCCGTGATGCGAAGACACAAACTTGGTGCTGAACTGGGAAAATGTCACTTCATGGTAACTGAGGGTATAGTACTATGTGATAAGATATCAGGAAGATGGATAGATGTTGATAAGGACAAAATAAATGATGTTGACAAACTAACCTATCTTGTAAATGTCAAAGGTATAAGAAGTTCTCTATGACATGCTGGATTTTAGAGACGTTTTATAAAAGACTTTTCAAAGTTTTCCAAACCATTAACGAATTTATTGCAAAAAACATTCAAGTTTAATTTCAATGAAGACTGCATTTTATCTTTCAATTATCTTATTAATTCTCTTCTAAAATCACCTATAATGAGATATGACCCTTTTGATTAATCTGCAGTGCTAATAAATTTTTTGTTGGTGCAACCTCGGGAAAGCATGATGCTGAAAAATTCAAATGTCATTCAATATGCTAGCCATACACTTAATGATGCTCAACACAATTATCCCTTGCCGGAGCTGGAGTTGTTTGCCGTAGGATTCAAATAAACACATGTTGGTATATGAATCAGAAGAAGCTCTCTTTTTCCAATAGGATTCAAATGGCCACATGTTGCTATCCTATGCAATTTTTCTATCCTATATGAATCAAAAGAAGCTCACTTTCCAATAGATTCAAATTGCCACACATGTTGCTATCCTATACAATTTTCCTATCCTATATGAATCAAAATAAGCTCTTTTCCAATATGATTCAAATGGCCACATGTTGCTACCCTATGCAATTTTCCTATTCTAAAGAAGTTTGTGTGTTACCTTGCCCATTGGAAGACCATGACATGATTCTTGTGAGCAAGTTGGATGCCGACCACATCTCGTTGATTGGCCGTGTACTCGAGATCAAGGCCAAGAAAGTTTTTGCCATCCTCGCGAAGCCATTGCTTCAAATCGGGAAGAAGACATAGGACCCGGTCGCTCTCGTTCGTGTAGGCGACATCGAGAGTCTTGTCATGTGTGGGCACTTCCAAAAACCAAATACCATATGGAGCCATGATGGAGAATAGGGAAGAAGAAGAGAGGCCACACGATTACTGTAGCAATTAGGGCGTTCGCCTCTATTTTTGATCCCTCTCCCGATGGAACAACTTCCAAAGCGCGCGGGAGGCACAGTATAGGCCTTTAGTCCTGGGACGTATTACAACCCGGAACAAAAAGTTCTAGGGCTAGGCGAACAGTTGCCAGAACCCTTTTAGTCCCGGTCCGTATTACGACCCGGGACTAAAAGGGTCCTAGGCGAATGATTGCGACCGCCCCCTCTAGTCCCGGTTCAATATGTAATGGGGACTAAAGATCAGGACGGTCGAGAGCCCCTTTTTCTACTAGTGTTCCTTCTCGTTACCGGCAATTTTTAGCCTAGAGAGTTTCTATAGTGGTTAAGCATGGCTTATCTCTTATTCATTTTGACAGGTTTCCTATTGTTAGGCCGGGTACGTGAACTGTGTTTTTGAACAAGACTGAGTTCTGTCAACGAATAATTTTCATTTACGATTTTTCACCAAGGTCGAAGTAAATTGATATTTTGTATCAATCTATTCCTAGTATATACAAGTATATATGCAGTAAATATCTTGGTCTCCATGTGTGTTTTTCATCACTATATACCTATTGCTGTGAGCGTTAGTTTTATAAGGGCTACGGCTTGTTGTCGGTGTTAGTTGTATATTTTCTTAGTTGTACATATTGAGTATAGTTTTTCCAATATATCTTTACTTGGTTGCCTGCATCAGTTTGCATTTAGTTTGAATGTGCTTTCTTTCTTTCTAAATTTTTTCTTGAGGATGGCCTGAACAACATGGTTAACTCCGTCTATCCATTTTCTGAAGTTTTTTCTATCGAGCTAGATAGCCAGTTCTAAAGGAGGAGGGACCAAGACAAAAACACTCCCTGTAGCATTAAAGATTTGTAACTGCAAAAACAACTTTGAATAATTCAAAAAAGAAAAGTTTGGTTCAGAACATAAATATCATCCCTCGTTATTTCAAAAGTGAATACTTCGGATTGAATTGTACTTATGTAATTATATTTTAGATGTTCAGGCTTGGGCTGATTTTTTGGCCTTTCTTAGTTGTATCTAATAAACTTAAGGAGACATTTAATACACAACGGACCCAACGTGTGGCGGGGGAACTAAGATTTTTTTTATGCAAATGTGTATGTTTGGCGGGAATGAAAACAGCCGTTTTTTTCCTTTGTTTTCTTGTCAGATTTGAGTGTTACAGCTATCGCGAATCAACTTGTGGTTGGATGGTTAGGAGGGTGGTTGTACCCCCAGCCCACCAGAGTTCAAACCCCAGGTTTGACATCTGTGTGTCGCATTTAGGCGGAATATTCTTTCAGAGGGAGGCGACGTTCCCGTCGACAGCGAGGCGCCTGTGGTGACTTCGTCAATCTCAAGACCTGCCGGCTCAGTCTTTCGGAGGTGCTCATAAGGGTAGGGTGCGCGTGTGTACCTTCATAAGGGTGGATGTATGCGCGTGTATATGAGCGCTTGCGTTTGTACTGTGTTTCTAAAAAAAAAAAGTGTTACAGCTATCACATTATGGCTTAATAATGTGTCTGTTTCTGAATTTTAGAAAACAGCTAAATGTTGGATAGACACTCCCTAAGAAAAAAAAACTCGTGTAAAGAATAGCTCTTTTTTTTGACGTGGTAAAAGAATATCTTTTTGTAGACAAACAAAATATAATAACTTCCCCCCACCTAAACCGAAAGAATTCCATTAGCATCTTTCCCAGATCCCGATCCGCCTCTGCTCGGCCTGATCCAACCACCGCCACCCCCAGGCGCCGGCGCCGGCGCCATGGAGAAGCCCTGCACGGTGCTGGTCCACTTAGACAACGGCTCCACTGCTATGGAGAAGGAGATCAAGACAGATCTGGAGGGCAGCGACGTCGCAGCCAAGGTGGATGCCATGAAGCGCACCGTCATGCTCCTCCTCAATGGAGAAACCCTGCCGACGCTCTACAACACGGTCGTCCGCTATGTCACCCTTTTGAATAACCGCACCATCCAGAAGCTGCTGCTTCTGTACCTCGAGATCATCGACAAGCGCGACGCCGCCGGCCGCGTCCTCCCGGAGATAACCATCATGTATCAGAACAATCTGCAGCACTCCAGCGAGTACATCCGCGGCGTCACGCTGCGGTTCCTCTGCCGCGTCTCCGAGCCCGAGGTGCTCGAGCCGCTCATTCCTTCCATCCTCGAGAACCTCGGCCACCGCCACCACTTTGTGCGCCGGCACGCGCTCTCTGCGATCTCGGCTATCTACCGCCTCCCTCATGGCGACCAGCTCATCCCGGATGCTCCTCAGCGTGTCCAGCGTGCACTCTCTTCGGAGCAGGATGCCTCGGCGAGGCGGAATGCGTTCATCATGCTCTGCATGTGTAGGCAGGAACGTGCTTTGGCCTACCTTCTCGCCCACGCTGAGCATGTTGCCGAGTGGCCTCATCTCCTGCAGATGGTGGCACTAGATCTGGTCCGCAAGGTCGGCCGCACTCCAGACCGTGCAGCCATGGGCAGGTATATCAAGATCGTTATATCACTTCTTTCCTCTCGGAGCACCTCGGTGGTGTATGAGTGTGCAGGTGCTCTAACGTCGCTCTCATCGGCACCCCTTGCTCTGCGTGCTGTTGCCAACACATACTGCCAGCTGCTCTCACAGGAGACTGACAACAATGTCGGGCTCATTCTCCTCGACCGTCTCAATGAGCTGCGCACTTCACGCCGGGATGTCATGGTTGATGTAGTCATGGATGTGCTGCCTGCACTTGCCAGCCCCAACTTAGACGTCAAGAGGAAGGTGCTCGACTTGGTGCTTCATCTTCTCACTCCTCGTAATGTTGTGGAGGTGGTGCTTTACCTCAAGAAGGAGCTTGTCAAGACACAATCAGGGGGGTTTGACAAGGGCGGTGAGTACCAACAGATGCTGCTGCAAGCTATCCATTCATGTGCTGCGGCTATTGTCATCTGGATGTTTCGATTAGTTTCTGAATTTTTGGATAACCTTTAGGTTCACTTTATGCACACCAATGTTGGGTATGAAAATTTTGTTGCGAATGGTTGGCTGCGCAATTTCGTAATTGAACTACCACAATGATGTTGAAAATATGAGCAATTTTCCAAATGATATAATCCATGAAAAAGAAACTGAAGTAATGATGCTAAAAAAACACAAGTGTGGAATAAATGATATTAGTGCTGCCCCCTCTCTCTTTATTTTCTATCTTTTGCCTCTTTCCTTTTTTGGGCCTTTTCTCTTTTATTTTTTATTTTTTGATATGTAAACTCACTGGTAGGGGCAACACTATATTTTACATTGAATCATCACACGTAACATAATGATGATGGATGTTGTATGGCAATATATCTTGGAATGGCTATGGAAATGCCATGGTAGGTAGGTATGGTGGCTGTTTTGAGAAACATAAATTTTGACTTATGTGTAGAAGAACAAAGTTCTCCCACGGGGTTTGGATGCACCGGTGAAGTTTGCACCAACTCTCAATGTGAGAATGAGCAATGCACAGTACCGAAGAGGCTAGAAAATATGGATGGCGGAAGTGCCAGAAAACCGCAACATAGAACTCACAAGTTAAAAGATTCCAAGTAAAATCATGATCTTACAAGGCATAATGAAAATCACTCCAAGAGGGTCCGTGGCAGCGACAAGTCACTGTTAGCTACCCCGACCGTAGCGCGTAACAAAAAGCCATCACGATTGCTATCAGCAAAGGAAGTCATATACCATTATCGTATCAACTGGTTGTTTGAGTGTGGCACGGTTTCAAGCTTCTAGACCAACCATTAATTGTTTTTACTCTACTAAACCAACAAGTTTAAAATTAAACATATTAATATCTCAAAACATCAACAAATAATCAAGTGAAACAGTTTAGTGATCTACAAGAATATGCCACACGTAGCAGTTTCTTTTCCCAACAAGCACCATACAAGACATGATTTAACAAAACATCTCTACATTCTACAGGAAGAAAACATGAGAGTACTCACATAATAGCTCCGAATAAGAGATGCAATGAAAATAAGAACTAAACAAGAATTTTTGTAGTAACTAGAAGAAAACTAAGAATACTAGCATAGCAAGTATTCAAACGAAAAAGAGGAGCGTCTCTCTCCCAAACAAGGATGCTAGGTCCAATGATATTATTGCAACAAGGAAAAAAAAAGAAAAAATAGGAATAAAAAAGAAAACAAACAGACGCTCCAAGTAAACTTCACATGATGTGACCGAATAAAACTATAGTTTCACGAGAAGTGACCTGATAGATAGTTGATGAAGAAGGGGATGCCTTGGGAATCCCCAATCTTAGATGCTTGAGTCTTCTAAAAATATGCTTGGATGAACCACTTGGGCATCCCCAAGCTTTGACCTTGTACTCTTCTTGATCACCTATATCACCTCTTCTCTTGACCCTTGAAAACTTCCTTCACACTATACTCAAACAGTAATTCGCATTAGAGGGTTAGCGCAACAATAAAAATTCCATGGGTTTTGTATGGAACAAGTGCTATTGATATTTTTAAACATTAGCTATAACCACTGAAGTTTCGTGAAGCAAAGAAATTCTCTTGACATTGTAAAAGAGCAAATGCGAGCAAAATGAAAGAATTTGTCAAAATCAGAAAGCCTGTAAAGACGAATTTTTTCGAGGCACTATAGTTGCTTGATACGTAAAAAACGTATCTCCTTTTCCGAACACTTTTCTTATTGTTTTCCTCTAAACTTGTGTATTTTGAATACAACTAACACGAACTAACGCTGTTTTCAGCAGAATTATCTTGGTGTCTTGTTTTTGTGCAAAAAAATCAACTTTCGGGAAATTGCCCAGAAAAGACCCCATTGATGTTTTCACCCCGGAAGACCCCGGGAGCCAGAAGGGGGCCAGGAGAAGAGCCACATGGCTGCCACACCACCCCCTGGCGCGGGTCCCCCTAGGCTTCGCCAGCCTATGGTGTGGGCCACCCACAGCCCCCCTTGGACTCCCCTTTCGACTACAAATAGCTTTCAACCCTAAAACACGAGGGGGTTCGTCATATTCCACAGAAACACAACAGAGCGCCGCCGCCATCCCGAACCTCGATCCGGGGATCAGAAGTTCCTGTTCTGGCACCCTGCTGGGACTGGGAATTGGAGGAGATCATCGCCACCGTCATCACCAACGCCTCTCCATCGACCATCCATGTTCCCCCCAACCATGTGTGAGTAATTCCCCGCTGTAGGCTGAAGGGGATGGTAGGGATTGGATGAGATCGTTCATGTAATAATGTCATGATTGTTAGGGCATAGTGCCTAGTATCCCCTATTAGTGCTATTGACATTGTTGCAACTTGGTATGCTTAATTCTTTCCACTTTTGGCCCGAGTGCCATGATCTCAGATCTGAACATGTTATTGAATCATGATGATAATTATTGTTTCTTGATCTGCAAGTTGTTACACATATCGTTGTCCAGAACCCAAGGCCCCGAAGTGATAGAAATTGGGACAACCGGAGGGGATGGCTGTGATGTTAGGATCACATGTGTTCACAGAGTGTTAATGCTTTGCTCCGGTGTTCTATTAAAAGGAACACCTTAATTACCAGTGGTTCCCTTGAGGCCCCGCTGAAAACGGGCTGGTACGACAAAAGATGTTGTGCAAGTTCTCATTGCGAGCACGTACGACTATTTACGGAACACATGCCTATGGTTGCTTAGTACTTGGATGCTTTATCTTATTTATCTGCAATGCCCCTAACATGATCATTCTTTGAACTTTCTTATCCATGCAATTACCGTTCATCCATCCCTATACCTACAATATTTAATCCCGTTGTTCACTTCAAACATCACTCCTGATGTTTTCATACTACTGATGTTTTTATTTCACTACTGCTGGTGCTATCAAACTGTTACTACTGATAAACCACTGTGAACTAGTCAACTTTCAGGTGAAATTGAATTGACAACTCACTTGTTAAGGATCACAAATATTCTTTAGCTCCCCTTGTGTCGAATCAATAAATTTGGGTTTTACATCCCTCAAAGACTGTTGCGATCCCCTAAACTTGTGGGTCATCAAGACTATTTTCTGGCGCCGTTGCCGGGGCGGGGAGCATAGCTTTATTTGCGAGCTCACATGAGGGTATTATTATCTACTGCCAATCATTCATCATGGGTAAGTCTCGTGATGGAAGGGTTCCTATATTATCATCCACTACGAGAATAGGTACAACTCTGAACACCTCTGTTGCTCTTGATTCACCGTCTGTTATGAGTAAGCTGCTTACACCACCACATACACATGCTACACATGCTACTTCTGCTGAATCTGAAAAATACTTCTGATACTTTTGATGATGCTTCTACTGTGCTTGATGATAGTGGTTCTCTCGGTCCTTTCTTAGATGCTACTATTTCTAAAGCTAAAAATATTGCAAACACTGGAACTCCTGATAAAATATCGCGGGTCCAGCGGTCAGCCCACATCTGGGCCGGTTTCTAACTCCGGTTCGATGGTTTTCCCCGATTTAGGCAGCACTTTGGCAAGTTTTTTCTTATTTCTTCCAAACTTAGGCTGAAACGGAGGACGACCAGTCGTCACGGCTACCGGCGTCCTGGCCGCCGCCGCCGCCGTATCACTACCATCCTCTAGGTACTCTTATTTTCCATGCCTTGATCGATTCCGTTCGGTGGAGTTGGGCCGCTCCATCCCTAATTCTTATCCTCCTCAAGAGAGCATACAGTGTCGTATCCGGCACCGGACTGGGTACGAGCTGCTGCCGCTGGTTTGATGTGCCTGCAAGGTGCTCGACATAATGTCGTCTGGAAAGAAAATCACCCAATTACTTCCGTCTATTTAATCTATCTGAATCCCCTTCTCTCTCCTGTAGTCTGTAGGTGCGTGCTCTTCCATACATATGCTCTGACGTGAGGCCACGGTTTGGGTTCGGTTCACCCATGCGACGCCAGACTCTGCTCCACTTTTCACTGTCTCTCGGATCTACCAAGATACTGCACGTTCTCTCTGCAGCTGCCCAACAAGAGTAAGATGACTAGTAACGCCATCATGATATCTCGCCTTATGGCCGGTGGAAAGATCTGGCTGTCACCAAACGTGGCCAGGAGGTGCGAGGGCGACATCGTCTGCGAGCACAAACTTAGTGTAGCTGTAGCGTGGCCTGGATGTCGGCTCGGCGAAGCCGCCCACCTTGAACACGAGCGAGGTGCCGGAACCACCTGATCGACAACATGCATTAATAAAATTTAGAGCATGGAGTAATCCGGCAAGATGTTTTTCAATGCTACGAGAAGAACCTCTCAAAACAGGGGGATCCATGCATGTCCATTGGGGCAACGACTGGGCCGAAGCATGCACGTACCTCTCGGCAAGTCAAAGCGAGGAGGACGAAGGTGGGTTTCTTGTCGCTAGTAGTAATAGGTTAGCTAGCTAGCTTGATTAGTTTGATCAGCTTGCATTATGGAATGCATAAGAAACGTATGTTCTGTGTGTTTTATGATGAGCTCATCGATGAGGCTAGCCACAAAGTTGCCCATGGCTACGTATATGCTTTGTTTGTTATTTTGGATTATTGTGGATTGAGCGTGGAGCACCAATCTTTGAATAGGCATCACATATGCGATCGGTACGGTGATGGTACCAATAACGGTCCATCAGCTTGCTTAGGGATTGAATCACAATCGATCATGCTTTCTCTCGTTTCCTCGATCCAAACCTCCTCCCTCCATATGCATACTATGGTACGGACCACTTCCTTCTGGCCTCGAACCTCTACCACTGAATGAATGCGCGGGATCCCCACGACCGCCTCTCGGCCCTCCTCGAAGTACAGCTGCACTACGCCCGTGGCTCGAGGGGGAGTCACGTATATCCACTCTCCATACATCAGCGATTTATCCTCAAAAGACCCCACAGCCACATTTCTTAAAGTTGTGCCCAACAAGTCCACATGCATAGCACAATTGTCCAAGTTTCTCAAACTTCACGGCGTACAAGAATCTTTTGCCCCCATGGGAAATAGAAACAAATCGCGTTAGGGGTTTCCTGACATCCTGTATGATACAGCCATGAACGAAGTCACCTCTGAACGCACCCGAAGGATTCGTCTACACCTTAATAACTTTCCCACAGTTGCGCTCAATAAGATTTGTGGTCACCTCCTTCGTTCTGTACCCTTCGGGGATTTTGTGGACCTGTATCCAGATCGGCATGGACGTAAGATCAATGGCATCGGGGCAGAAAAAACATCATAGGGGGGCATAACAAGGTGCCAATCAAGGAACAGCCGTGGACGATTCTCACTCGCCTTCTCCCATTTCCCAAACAAAAGCACTGAATTACAAAGAGTTTCTCTCCAACTGCCCGGATCTTGATTGCGCGAGCTGGGTTCCAAGCATTTTGCATCTGCATGAAGAAAGCATCGTGGCTGAATTTTTTGTTACATACCACCGTGACCACCGCCATCCATCTTGTGCTCTCGACTAGGGATGCATCTTCATCCTCGATGACCAAATCATCGAACTCCTCTTCTTCAATAGAAAGGTGATCAAACATGGATCCAATCCCACTCCCAGCATCTGGATCAACGCTCGCCGAGAAAGCATCAGGATCATCCGGAATTACCGGAGGTTTGGGAGCACCGTTGTTTCAAGCATCTCCAAGCTTCCTTCCTGAACCAACACTACCCGTAGATCGCACTTCCGACATGGCAGATCGATCTTGTACCTCGATTAAACCCTAGCAGGCGTGGAGAAACAACCCAGGGGATGGACGAACTTGTAGACTTAACCCGCTCGGGGAGCCTTGCTCCTAGACTGGGATGGGGACGGGGACGGGGACGGTATCAGAACAGAGTCGGATGGAGAACGGGATGGAAACTAGGACTCGCCGCCGGGGACCCAACGGGAGGATAGAAACCCTTTACGGGTACGTGTAGTAAATTAAGAGAGCCTCTCTTAAAACCCCGATAATTATATTAAACAGCTAGGTAGATATAATAAATTTAATAGTCATTATTTAAAAGCCCATAATTATATTAAAACGACATGATACGAGGCGAGTAGGCGAGCTTGGGAGGGGACTGTCAACGGTTAAGGAGACACCAATGCATGCACTTGTAAGGCCCCGTAAACAAGATCGTGGTGGGTCTGATCGCCAAGGGATTCGTCAAGTTCATTAAAGACTACATGCATGGTCTCTTGATCTTGATGATCCTGACGAGTCAACCAACATCAAACATTGAAGAGTCTCCCTACCTTTGATGATGGGACCCACCGCCTCCATGGTCGAGGACAATGAGAGTGACAATAAGGGGAAGCACGGGATGGATGCCATCGGTCGGGCCAGGGTTGATCGTGCCACTATGATGATATGAGAAGCGACGGGTAATACCCCTCCCCAAGTATAAAATTATATTGTGTCGACGCGATCGTTGTCATTCCCTTTGTGTCGGTCATTGATAGTTTGGGTGATTTATGCGATGGGCTCAGTTAACTGTTAGAAAATTTGGATCGATTTTGTCTCCGCGCTATCGAGTTCTGCATTGTTTGCTATCATTGCCGCCCGTTTCATGGTATCGGTTTTTCCGGCCCAATTTTTTTGCTATCCGTCCTTTTGTTGGCTGATATGATTTTCAGAAAATATTGCTCACAAAGTACCACGTTTTGACGTTAAAATTTAGATCGTCAATAAATCTATTTAGCATGTCACTTTTGACAATTTTTAAATTGCCGTACACGCTAAAGCTAGTGAATCTAGATGCAACTTTTTTAAATATATTAACCGAAATAAAATTTAGCATAATTGGGGTCCCCATGTAAAATCTATCTCAATCGTAGTTGTGACCATACTCCGAGACCGCTGGCCTAACCCTTCTAAAAAATTAGCATCCTTTTGAGTTGGTTAGGGCATCTCCAGTCGTTGCGCCCCCACAGGGCCCAAAACGCCGCCGTTTTGGGGCCGTCGCGGCGCCAAACGGCGCTAATCTGGAACCTAGGGGGCAGGCTTCCCAGTCGCTCCCCGAGCCCAAGATTCGGCCCAAACAAACGCAATTTGAAAACTAGGTGAATTTTATTGAATTTAGGCGAAGTTCGTACATATTCGACGCGAATTTAAGAACTAAAACGGAAATTTAAACTAAACCTGATCTACTGAAGGCCGAGGCTCGCGGCGATGGCCTGACTATAGTCGACGTCGTTGTCGTCGTCGTCGTCGTCGGGGCCGTCGCCGGGGCGCTTGCTCGGCCCCTGTCCGGCGTCGCCGCAGCCATCCCACCTTCTCGCCGCGAGGGCTTCCTGGATCTCGTCCTCGTCCTCGGAGTCTGGGTCGAGGACGACGTAGGCGGCCTCCTGCGGCGGCAGCGGGGGAGGGACGCTGCGCCGGGCCGCGTTGGCGGCGGCCTCCTTGTCGCGCGCCTCCTTGAGCTTCTCGGCCTCCGCTAGCAGGCGGCGCTGGAGCTCCAGCTCCGCCGCGGTGCTCTCCCGCAGGCTCCAGGTCGCGGCGGCGTCGGCGTCGAGCGGCTGGAGCGTGTCCAAGTAGAGCTGCTCCGCGACCTTCTGGTCGGGCCACTCGTCCTAGTCGTCGCCGGTGTCCTCGGTCTTCGGGCGAACCACGTGTTCGAAGCGTGGCTCGCCGATGTGAAGGGCGCCGCCGCTACGCCTGCGGGCTGGCGCGCCGGAGTTCAGGAAGGGGGGGAAACAGAGAGGGGGTGGGCGCCGGAGGAGCTCGATGTCGCCGAAGAAGAGGAGGCGCCCGTCTGGCGTGCTTCCCACGCCTGGTTCTGCCGGGGCGGCATCTCCAGGCGCGGCTCGTTGCCGGCGTGGATGTGGTCCACGACCCAATCGATGGTTCGGTTGGGGCCACTCCACCAGCGGCGGCTCCCGTTGGCGTTGAAGCGGCCGTCGACCGGCCCGTTGTCGTTCAGGGATGCGAGCTCCCTGTCGCGGCGAGTGGTGAGCTGCTGCCACCAGAATTCGTCGAACCCCTCATCCGGCAGGCGTTCGGGCACCTCCATGCCGACGCGCACCTCGCGGATTGCGCTCCGGAACTCGGCGTCCGTGTTGGGGAGGGGAGGCACGGGCACCCCGCCGCCGCTGAGCGCCCAGCGGCTCTGTCCAGCGCCGGAGCTCGGGAGGCGGCTGTCCGGCGGGCACGGGTAGCCCGCGCGGTACAGCGCCATCGCCTCGCTCCGGCGAAGGTCGCGGCGTGGGAATCCGTTGGCCGCGGCGTCGTCCTTGTAGCCGTCCATTGTTGATGCGTTGAGAACGGGGGAGAGCAGAGGAGAGCGTCGAGGGGAAGAAGAGAAGAAGGAGAGCGCCGATGGAAGAATGGCGAGCGCGACGAGCGACAGGGGGATTTTATAGGCGGCCGGGCATTTACTGTGCGCGCGTCCCCTCGCTGCCGCCCGCCACGCCATTACGCCGGCAGCCTTTGAACGGGTGCATGCACTGGGCGGCCGCCATGCCATAAACGCCGGCAGCCTTTTGACCGACGCGGAAGCCGAGAAGATGATCACGGGGCGGTTCTGTTCCCGCGCTTTCTCGTCGCGTCACTGACAGAGCTGACCCGCGCGCGCGGCCGCGCAGTTTCGCCCCCCCCCCCCCCCCCCGCCCAGGCCGAACCCAGCGGGCTGGGCTTGGCCTGGGTGCCGCGGCGCGAAATAGCGCCGAAACAACGCTATTTGGGCTTCTGGGGGGGCGAGTGGTGAAGAAACGGCACTATTCGCCGCTTCCGGCGCGAAAAAGGCCGCCTGGGGGGACGACTGGAGATGCCCTTATGTTCATGTGAGTGATCCTAACACAAACACGGATAAATCCATATGAAATACCAAGTTTTGAAGGAACGCTCGGGGTAGAGACATTAGGGGAACATAACGGAGTTCGCATTGACATGAAGTGGTCGGCCAGAACAGTCATTAGCGACGGAGCCTTTTTTAGGGCGGCCAATATTTAATGCAAGGAAATAGTTACTAAATACCATATGATGTGCAATCTCCTTGTCTCACAGGAAAGAAACTGCAGTTGCTATGTGATTTCATGCATTTCCAAGTATCCCACCCAAAAGGTCAACGAGTGCTCTAGCCGCTGGGAAGCCCACTTTTCAGAACAATTTCCAGGGAGCTCCAATAGGTCTATGTTGGTTCAGAAAGTAGAGAGAGGTGTGTGGCTCCCACATCGCCAAAGACACGCCCCCAAACCCGACCGATTGCGCTCGCCTCAAGAAGCTTGAAGAGGGCCATCATATCTGCCCCGTCATCCTCGAATTTCTGTCCAAGAAACCGGCTTGAGCCGGCTGGAATGTGGCGGCCCACCTTGTCTTCTACATAGTCTGTCGAAGCTCCGTCTCGCCGCACCGCTATTCCCGGACTCCCCTGACGAATCATAGTAGACCACGAGCTTCGCCTTGTCCTCGTCTCCGTCCTCCCCTAAGGAATCATAGTAGACCACGAGCTTTGCCTTGTCCTCATCTCCGTCCTCCTCGATCCAGGGCCCCGTGATCTCGAATGGACAACAAGTGACCAAGATTTGTCCAACGTCGACGGGGAAGCAATTTTGGGGGAGGGGGGGGGATTATTTGTTCACACGAAATAATAGTTATTAGCTAGCATTTCATGTGTCATCCTGTTGCCAAGTGGAAAACCACCATTCGCCGTCTCCCGCCCATTCTCGGGTTACCCGTCGAATTTATTTGAACCGTCGCTAAATAACCTCACACAACAAATTTTTCAAGTAATCGTTTCTCAATCATGATATACCACCGCCCTTCACTTATTTGGTCCAGAAAATGTAGGGACCACACCGTTCAGAGGTGCGACAGGGGCTCGAGAAGGTTGGGAAGTAGTGTAGAGGACACCAACGAGCGCCTTAATCGCAATGAATATTAACTTCTTCGATATTTTTTTGGAGTCGCGTTGGCGGCATAGGTACTGTTCACCACGAGCTCTTGTTCATTTTGAACTTTTTGAGAGGTGCAACGGCCAAAACATCCTCCGGATGAGGAAATTATCGCAATTCTAGAATCTTAAAGCTAACCTGCAAGTCTGAATTAACCAAACAAAATGGCCAAAAAAAAATTCTAATCTTATTTTAGGGCCCGAAGAATGAGTTATGAAATATCATTGCATGCCCAATAATTCACTATCATTTCATGTGCCTTCATTAGTTATCGTGCGGATATTCCATCTGTCAATCTATGCATCACTAATAATTTCATGTGCCTTTCTACAAATAGTGTTGCGCACACAATAGACCGTCCAATTAGCTAGGACGGTATCGGGAGACTAAACTTCGCCCATTGCAGAGCTTCTACGTTGAGCCTCTCGAGAAGCGCGCGCGGCGGTGGTCGACATCGTCGCTGGTGGGAGATTCGACGTCAGCAGCAAGCAGCAGGGCCGCAACCATGCGGAAGCGATAGTCGAGCGGAGCAGGGCCCTAAGTTGCGCCGTCACGTAATGATGGTCGGCGTTCTCCCTCGTCCACGCGGGCGATGCGGTCCGATGAGCTCGGTGGAGCGTCGCGCGTCGTGTAACCTATGCATGCGTGCTCCGGTAAGCTGGTCGGCCGGGACGCCATGATTTGGTTCACAGTGCGCCGCTGCCGCATGTGGTAAGATAATTAATGAAATTTTGCTCTTTTCGTCATAGTTTATTTCCATGAATAAGTATTCTAACTTGAATACACAACTAGTTGAGCGTCCCACGCTGCAACACGTCACATCCTAGCTAGTGTGCATGCAAGCACAGCCTGATCAATAAAAAAAATCTGAGATTGATCGATCCTAGCCCGAGAGCAGCAAAGCAAGCAGACCTGCGCACAGATGAAATCGAACGCGCCGTCGAAGGAAACAAACAGGAAACATGCTTTACTCCGATATATGATTCCTACCTGGGCCAAGGCCCGTTACAGATGATGCACGAGTTGGACAACTCGATCGAGACTGAATCGGACACGAGCTAGCTCGATTGCATCCTTTCCTTTTCTTGACGTGATCAGCTTTGTGGTCTAAGTAAAACTGGCCATCTACTACGAGAACAAACAAAAATGGCAAACCACTAGTAGCATACGTGGAATCTAGTATCCATCTTCAACACACGTCTTCTTTTTCCCCTAGCCACGTGTCACTATGAGCGTATATAGTACTGCTAGTATACACTAAATTTCCCATTTTTAAAAACTTTTTATAGACATTCATGATTGTGTACTTACCGCTTTTTTAGAAACGCGACTTATCGCCGGGCTTATAAAAAATATTTGTAAAAATAAATGTCTACATGATAAAAAAAAAATGATTTCATCATCGAGTTTAGTGGCCTAAATAAATATTGGGGAATGTGATACAATGATTTTGATTGAGCAAATGCACTTCGGTGGCGCCGAGGTAGTTGTGCGAGAGACGCTGTGATCGATGTCGAGTCGGGGTCGAGGAGCCGTGTAGCCGCGGGGACAAGTGGCGCATGGGGCGCTGGGTAGTCAGAGGCGTAGCGCGGCTTAGATAGAGCGGCACTCGCGGGCGATCGTTAGTCAAAGCGCGAGACGTCGGGAAGAAGACGGTGGTGACGTCTTGGAAGAAGACGGTGTTGACGAAGCGTCGTGGTGGGTGTGCTAAACCCAGTAACACATCATGGACGAAGGCACGCGTCAGTGTTGCCAGCACCGTGCATGCGTAGACAGATGAAGACGATGTTGACGAAGCGTCGCACCGAGCTTGTCAAGCCCGAGGACACGTCGTAGATGAAGGCATGCATCGGTGTTGCCAGCACTGGGCATGCGTAGACAGGGACCGGTACGAGTTGTACGGCATGTCGAGGGGCTAGCAGAGAAGGACTCGGCGACGGTTGTGGCGTCGATCGTCATGCGCCGATGTCGCTCGCGGTTGTCGGAGTAGATGAAATGCCCGAGGACGATGACAGCGACACTGGCGAATATGAAGAGGTGGACGACAGTGTAGTCGACAAAACCAGAGGTAGCCCATGGGGGGCGTCGCAGCAGCAACTCGTTGCTCGATCGGTGGATATGCGCACATACTGGGGGATGCTCTTCACGGGATCCCGTGGAGGAGCATGCAGACGACTGCGCCGGTCGGCTGCGCGACGCGGATGGGGCCAATTGCGAGCGGCCGGTGATCAATTCGATCGCCCGCGAAGTGGAGGAACCGCCGCTCGGCATGACGAGGACGATGAGAGGCCGAGTGGCCAACACGGCGCCAACGCTGGGAACGCGGATGTGGCCTATATGGACGCCATGTGTGAGGGCGTCGTGGTTGGAGACGGAGTGCGGAGGGATCCAGATCGAAACGGGGCGATGACGGCCGGCGTATAGTGACGGGTGGCAGACGTGCGAAAGGCGGACATAAGGTACTGCTCATCCTCCAGGCACGCATGTTGAAGCCAATGAAGTTGCTCGCACATTTCGCGTCGGGTCGTGCTGAAGTCGCATGTCCATCTAGTGTTGCTGATGTTGACATAAGGCGTGTCGTCACCCGCAATTATTAGCTTTATCGACGGCGGCTCCAAATGCATTGGCTCCACGTCGAATGCTATGGGGCTGTTTGGTTTATGCCCCAACCTGCCCGACCAAATCAGGGCTAGCCAAAATTTTGGCAAAGGATTCGCCCGCCCCGGAATCGCCAGCGCGTGGGCGCAAAATAAGGCGCGGTGACCAAAATTTTGGTGTGGCTCAGGGAGTTGGGCTGTGATCCAAACAATAACCCATGTCTTTAGTCAACGCCAAAATTTTGGCAAGGTAATCGTTGGCCATGATCCAAACAGCCCCTATGTACCCACCATATATAGCCATTTTTCCTGCTTTTGCCACTGACGCCCGCATATCCGCCATAATCGCCTGGTCCACCGATCCCCGGCCCTGGCAGCCTCAAGCATTGAGTGTGTCATAAACCGTAGTTGACATATCATGCATGAAAAGTCGGTGTTCGGCCAAGACGGGGTGTTGACCGCACTTTTCAAGTCGAGTTTAGTTGTGTTGGTTTTACCCTACCTACCTTCCTAGTTGTATAGAGTAATATAGTATTTCTATTTATCAACAACCTAAATATATATTATTTTACAGAATATTCCATCCTTATTATAAACCAAGTGTGCCAAAAAAACACATTTTTTCATCGGTGTTAGTCACCTTTAAAAAAAATGAGGTAGGCTCGTAATTGTTTTATTTTTCATCTAGCGGCACGTAGCTCTAGCTCTAGGGTACTAGGTGCATTTATGTGGTGAGAGTAAAATAAAAGGAAACCATTTGGCCGGAACTCTTTTTATTTGGAGCGGACGAGGGTCACAAAATAATTGCAGTCTTTTATTGCATGGTCTGTGAGAAGTATGGTGCTAGAAAAATAATTCCCGCGTATAGGACGTAGGCTTTGGCAGAGCTACTGGAGCAAGAGAGATGGGACGTCGGACATAGACATGTGGGCCTGCTTGCTTTGCCGCTCCTCCACTATGCATGTGTTTCTTGTGCACCACCAATTCAAAGGTCCCGAAAAAACTTCGCTGTCTACGACGGGCCTCTTCCCGCCGAACCTACCTAGCCTAGCTAGCTACAGATTTTTGCAGGCCGAGACTAGGGATTGTACTCTCGATTTTTTCCTTTTGATTGATTAATGAGTGCACATGCACGTGATGCCAGCGAGGATCGAAACCTAAGGTTGTTTCAGGATCAGCTAAGCAAATGCACCTAGTTGCTCATGTGGTGCGTGTGGCCTAACCAACAAAACATACCATTGTTAAAAATTACTTGTTGAATACAATACAAATGTTTCATGCCCATAAAATATTGACCGGGCTCTCCATGGCCAGGCCTGATGGAGCCTATACTCGGTCCTTCTACTCTGCCGCCATCCGGCAGTGCGTCATGAGCTCCCCTCTCGTTGGGGCCATGACATACCTCTCCACGTGGACCTCCGCAACAAGTTAGGATCGATCCCTAATCAGGCGACCCAGGGACAAGCACGGATGACCAGGGGCTGCCATGCCCCGATTAGTCGCTCGAGGAGGTGGGAGGCGTGTCGAGGTGAGTTTGGCGAGTGACAGAGACAAAGACCTATTATGGCACCCTTCTATGGTGGCTCCCCTCACGCTATTATTTTGTGGTTGTCGCAATAGTCGTACAAATTTATTTAGGTGTAGCCTACGGTAATGTTGTTTTCCTTTACGCTTTCCTAGCGTTTTGGCATATGCAATGGGGACTAATTCGGCCGGAACTCCTTCCACGACAGAGCAGCATCCTCCGTGGCCGGCTATGGATCTGGGAAATACTCCTTCTGTGCATTGTTTGCCGTGTCCTCATCTTTTAGTTTTGTCCTTCTACCCTATGGCCATGATGTAGCAAGGTTCGACGTGAGCCTAAAGTTTGGCAGGTTGTAGAAGGGCTGGCCGGTGAGAGTCATTTGAGAGGCATTCTGGTGGGGTCACATGGACACAGATTTATGCTAGGTTTAAAATTGGAAACAAGTCACAAACTGGAAGTTACATTTAAAAGAAAAAAAAGGCATCTTAAATTCCGATGGAATTCACATTGTGGTTGATGTAGGAAAACTTCACATTTTTCTCTCCCGTAGCAACAAATTCAAAATGTACTGTGTATCTTTCCGTTGTGAGGCGAAATCATCTACTGCGGCGTTTGAAGATGTCGGAGGCCATTGCGACGAGTCCTTCGTTGAGGGCAACGGACCATCTCCGGTGCTAGAGTTCCTCGAACCTGCCGCTAAATTTCTTCTCATCATTGGTATTGGTAGGCATCGACTACTAGCACGCATCTAGTATTACGTACTCCTAGACGAACAAGATGTATCCATACACACGTACGTACGTAGTTGTAGTTAGAGAGGTCACGAGATTGTACATACATGCAAGAAAATATATTTGGTCTAACCGGCCGGACCATGTTGTACGTAACCTGCTGCTGGGGTGTAGCTCGGTAGCTAGAAAGGCATGGGCGTAGGCTTAGCTGCCACAGCCACGTGCGCACGTAGGACGAGCCAGAGAATGAGGGTTTCTTCGGCAGCGGGGCTGACTTTCAAGCCGTTGGATCGACGGGGTATCAACGATTTAGATCGGGTTTGGTTGCCTTATCCACATGTATGTATTTTGTGTCGTCTGATTGGCTAGATGCGAGCGATGAATTGGTTCTCCTTTTGTACTAGCTAGGTGTGTGTACTTGGTTTATAACTTTATATACATGCATGCACGCATTCACTCACGTGCGCGGCAGAGTTATGCGTCAATAAATAGAAACCGTAGCGGTCGTAGGTAGGATCGACCGAGTCGGGACCCAAAAGGCTAGAAACAATTGCTAGCTTCAACCTGGTGGATCGAGGTAGTACTAATCATGTCAATGGTGCCCTAGACATTCATGCATGTGGCATCATATTGACATGCATGCTGAGCACTATTCTTAGTTTTTTTGATTTGTACGTGTATGTGCCAACTGTTATTTATTGTACAAGACAACAACTACTTTTCTTAAATTTTAAAACGGGATCGATGCCTAAATTTTGACATGGAAAGTCACTAGATTAATCGCTAAAACTAACTAAACAATAGTAGTAGAACATAATGAGTGCACCCGTTGACTACTATAGTCCATTAAATGTAAAATGCGGGACCCTCCTTCAGGCAACAAGGGGAACCCTAATTCGCGCCGTCGCCGGCCCCCAACATCTCCCCCTCCCCTCGCCTCCAACGAGAGGCTCACTCGGGCAAAGCCCGGGTGGGGATTGCGGTGGCGGATCTCGGCCTCTTTGGATCTAGTTGCAAGGGGCTGCAGGAATCCGTCGGCAGGCGGCGGCTTGACGACGACGCCGGTGGAGGAGTTGCCACAAGGACATCGTCGATATGGATGAGAAAAGAGAAGGATATATGTATGCGTTTTATTTGTGTTATGATCAAATGTTTTGACTAGACTAGAGCACATAGTCTCACATCGTGATATCGTTGGTATCTTGTGCAATGAGTAAATTAAAGGTTCAATCGTTTTTTGTCGACACACATGAGCCATCATGTGCGTCCACGGCTCCGATATTGGTTATTGTTCGGGAAGTTCACGAACATGTGTGTGTGCTATCGAACCTTTACGGCTTTGTTTTAACCTTTGATTGAGAGTGTTTACTAGCTAATATAAGGGGTTTTGAGAAAGCTCGGTCATTCCGATGTCACCGGAATAATTTCGGATTCATTTGGAGGTGTTCCAGTGAATTTACTATAATAGACAAATAATGCTGGGACATGGCATAATTATTCAGGAGAGATACAAAGGACATGAGTGTCTCGGTATGTTAGAAATATGTTTCTGACATCAGTAGATAAGGTCGGTAATTTTATCTATAGGGTCACAGGGTTCCAGAAAAGTTTCAGAGAAAACCCGGAGAAGGGGGGAGTGCCGGAGGGGAGCAGAATTGCCACATGATACAAACTTTCTCATATTGTAAAATGTTTTTATAGACATTCACGAGTATGTACTTCCCGGTTTTTTAGAGAGACAAATTATGACCAAGTTTATAAAAAATATAACACTATTTGCAAAATAAATATTTATGTGGTAAAAATAAATTTCATCATGGATCTAAAGAATAATAGCCTGGTGGCCTAAATATTGGTAAACAATATAATGATTTTGACCGAGCAAATGCACTTCCGCGGCATCTCGCCACACACATCTTCACTCTTCTACACTGGTATCTAGGTAGCCACCGACAACACGGTCATGGAGAGGTTGTGGGGATTCGGTCATCTTCCCATCATGTAGCCCGTTCTCCGCGGGTTCCCATCTTTTTTTCACGGGTGAGCTAGTAGTGCACGAGACCCGTGCGTCGGGGCGACACCTTAGCTGCGTGCAATTTGGTTCCCCGTTGTCCGGATATTACACGTCGTATCACAAGAAGGTCTCGGTGAGGCAACAGTGCGCGACCAGATTTTGGAAGTATCCTGCAAAAATTCACCAAAACCAACTTTCATCTTTTCCCGCCCAAATTTTGGCACCGCGTACTCGTCGGGTGTTCCCATACCTCGGCACCATTTTGGGAGGGTTGTAGATATTGCGTACAATCTCCGATTGAGGCGAGCAAGTACTAGTTGGAAAGCTCTCGAAAAGTTGGGGTTTCTACATACCTGTTATTATGGTGATCTCGGACATTAGTCCATATGAGACGGCCACCAGAAATTAATATAAGCACGAAGGACCCCCCCCACACACACACACACTCTTAGATGGGTCCGGTGTTATCGAGAGGCCAGCCATAAGGGGGCCGTGCTGCCAGGGTTTACCATGAACATCTTTTGAGGCGCAACTCTTTTTTATGTTGCTATGATTCGTTTGGGGAGAGTGTTTGGGTGTGACAAGTGGGTAAGTGCATCCACATAGACGTCATCTTATGTCTGGTCCGGATGCATCCCAAAGTGCCTGTTCTGGCGCTGATCCGGACGACGATTGGGGGGGTGCGCGAACGGAGATTGGGGGGACGTCTAGGTAGTAGCATATTGTTGAAAGGGAACAATATTGTTAGGCATACCGTAGTAGTTGATATGCTAAGAGATTACATTAAGACATCCTTTTCCTTAGCAACATATCACAATATTGTTATATTACAATGTATTCCTTTGACCATTAGGTTATCGGGATCGTATAATTTGGAGGTTTTACTTTGGTGTTGTATAGAGTCACACCGTAAACTAGATGAACATAACAGTTGCCACTGGGTAATTCTAAAGGTGTATATTTCCTCGATGTTCTCGGATGGGAATTACTCCTCCGCAAAAAGAGCGATACAAATCTGGGCCAACTGGGTATTCTTGATATCCATACGTTCTGTAGATAATGCTTGATGATGATACATCATGTGGGATATCATAATACGATAACGAGTAAAAGGAAGCTTGCCGGTTAACGAGATAAACAAAGGTATAGTTAACCAAAAAAAATCCACGACAATACCAGAATCCATAGTCTCGGGTAAGTTCATATCGTGAGTAATTAGAATATTGTATAATTGGCAACGGGTTCAGCAGTTTATACGTACAATATGTGGAAGTTAATATGGGCGTCCATGTCCCCGCTATTGAGCATGTTATACTAAAACAAGACACACATAAAATGAGCAGTAATGAAAATAGTTTCATGCATAAAATAATAAGCTAGACACCAAGACCACACATGAAATCATAAGTAATGCATTGCTCCCAAGGACCGCTAGGTTTTCTGCACCGGGTCTAGGGTTTCACCCGAGAGGGCCTCCAAATTGTCTGAATCCAACCAAAACCTTGGTGGTGCCATATCACATATGTACAAGTGTGTTTTTGGTCTTAGATTTCTAAGGCCCCACTCCATCGTGCGACCGACATCACCTTCTCTCTTGTGATTTTATAGACTTATACCTCAGAACTCCCACTTTGGTCGAATCGAGGGGAATATTTTTAAGACTTGGGTAGATCTTATTTTTGGTTGTTCCTAGGGTCTAACCTAACCTAACACAACCAAGAAATTGGTTGCACTTTTCTATGCTCCTCCATCACATGTGTAGGGGGTAGCCCGAATAGCAAGGGTTTTCTCCGGTGGGTCTAGGGTTTTGCCGGAGAGGGGCTCTGGATTTTTTGAATCCAATCAAAACCTACATGGTTCCATATCACATGTGTACAAGTGTGTTTTTTGTATTAGATGTCCAAGATCCCACTCTGTCATGTGACCGGCTTCACCGGGATAACCTTCTCTCTTGTGATTTTATGGAGTCATAGCTCGAAACTCCCACTTCAAGCGAACTCAGGGGAATCTTTTCAAGATTTATGGTAGATCTTTTTTGTTGTTGTTCCTAGCAGAAAAAAAACACAAACAAGCAATTGTTTGCACTTCTCTACCCTCTCTCATTGCACGTATAGGGGGTAGCCCAAAACGCTGGGGTTTTCTCAAGCGGGTCTAGGATTTCCCCGGAGAAGGGCCCAGATTGTTTGAATCCAACAAAAACCTAAGTGGTTCCATATCACATGTGTAAAAGTGTGTTTTTGGACTTATATGTCCAAGATCCCACTCCGACGTGTGACCGGTTTCACCTTCATCATCTTCTCTCTTGTGATTTTATGTACTTATAGCTTCGAAACTCCCAGTTCGTGCAAATCACGGGGAATCGTTTCATGAGTTGTGGTAGACCCTGTTTTTTGTTGTTCCTATGGGCTATCCTAACACAACCAAGCAATTGGTTGCACTTTTCTACCCTCTTCCGGTGCACGTCTAGGGGGTAGCCGAAAAGCTAAGGTTTTTGTCTAGCGGGTCTAGGGTTTCGCCGGGGAGGAGCTTTTGATTGTCTAAATCCAACAAAAACCTAGGTGGTGCCATATCACATGTTTACATGTGTGTTTCTAGTCTTATATGTCCAAGATCCCGCTCAGGCGTGTGACCGCCTCACCATTATCACCTTCTCTCTTGTGATTTTATGGACTTATAGCTCGAAACTCCCACTTCGGGCGAATCAGGGGGAATCTTTTCTAGAGTTCTGGTAGATCTTATTTTTGGTTATTCCTAGGGGATAGGCTAACACAACCAACCAATTCGTTGCACTTATCTACCCTTTTTTAGGGCACATCTAGGGGGTAGCACGAAAAGCTAGAATTTTCTCCAACAGGTCTAGTGTTTTGCTGAATATGGGCTTCAGACTATGTGATTCCAACCAAAACCTAGGTGGTGCCATATCAGATGCGTACAAGTGTGTTTTTGGTCTCTGGCGTCTGACCGGCTTCACCGCCATCACCTTCTCTCTTGTGTTTTCATGGACTTATAGCTCGAAACTCCCACTTCAAACGAACCGGCGGATATCTTGTCAAGAGTTGGGGTAGATCTTATTTTTGGTTGTTCCTAGGGAATAATCTAAAACAACCAAGCGATTGGTTGCACTTTGCTACCTTCTTCTGGGGCACGTGTAGGGGGTAGCCCGAAAAGTTAGGGTTTTCTCCACCTGGTCTAGGCTTTCACCGGAAATGGCCTCCGGATTGTATGAATCCAACTAAAACCTAGGCGGTGCCATATCACATGTGTACACGTGTTTTTTTGGTCTTATATGTCCAAGATCCCACTAAACGTGTGACCTGCCTCGCCGGCATCACCTTCTCTCTTCTGATTTTATGGACTTACAACTCGGAACTCCCACTTAGAGCGATTAAGGGGGATCTTTTCAAGAGTCGGGGTAGATATTATTTTTAGTTGTTCCTAGGGTCTAACCTAACACAACCAAGAAATGAGAATCAATTTTTGACCCTCTTCCGACGCACGTGTAGGGGTAGCTCGAAAAGCTAGGGTTTTCTCCATTGGGTTTAGGGTATCACCGGACAAGAGCTGCAGATTGTCTGAATCCAACCAAAACCTACATGGTGCCATATAAAATATGTACAAGTGTGTTTTTCGTCTTAGATGTCCAAGATCCCACTCCGGCGTGTGACCGGCTTCACCAACAAAGCCGGTGAAGTCTAGATGCAAACTTTTCTATATTACAATCGATTTAAAATTTAGCAGAATTATCGATTTAAAATTTAGCAGAATTGGGGTCCCAATGCAAAATTTAGCTCAATCACAACCGCGGTCATACTCTGAGACCAGTGGCCCAACCCTTGTAAGAATTTGACATCCTTTTGATTTGGTTGTGTTCCTTTGAGTTATCCTAACACAAAAAAAAGATAAATCCAAATGAATCCCGAGTTTTGAAGGACCAGTAGGGGTAGAGACGACATCAGGAAACATAAAAGAGTTTGCTTCGACAAGAAGGGGCCGGCCAAAACAAGCACTAGCGACGGAGCCTTTTTTAGGGCGGCTAATATTTAATGTTAGGAAATAGTTACTAAATAGCATATCATGTACAATATCCTTGGCTCACGGGAAAAAAAACCGCACTTTCTACGTGATTTCATGTGTTTCCCACCCAAAACATCAACGAGGACTTTAACTGCTCGGAAGCCCAGTTTTCAGGACAGTTTCGAGGGAGCCCCAATAGGTCTATGTCGGTTCAGAAAGTAGAGAGAGGTGTGCCCTCCCACATCGCCAAATATACGCCCCCAAACCCGACCGACTTGGCTCTCCTCGAGCAGATTAAAGAGGGCCATCATCTCCGCCTCGTTGTCCTCAACGTCTCTGTCCAAGGAACCGACTCGAGCGGCTGGAATTGCCGCGTCCCACCCTGTATTTTCCATAGTAGCTCAAAGCTCTTGCCTTGCCGCCTTTTTCCGGAATCTCGTGACGAAGCAGAGACGATCACGAGCTTTTCCCTGTTCTCCTCTCTGTCCTCCTCGATCCACGCGAGCTATGATTTTGAATCGACAACAAGTAACCGAGATTTTTCCAACATTGACAGAGTGTTTCTACGGGGGGGGGGGGCTTATTGTGCTCATGAAATGATATTTTAACTACAATTTCATGTGGCTTCCTATTGCTAAGTGGAAAACCATCATTCCGACCATCACTAGTAGGGAAACCCTCTTCTGTGGCGCACCAAAATCCTATTCTGTGGCGCACCCTGGGGCCAGAGGGGTGCGCCACAGAACACACGCCACAAAAATAATTTCTGTGGCGCACCTCAGCCGTGCGCCA
Organism: Alopecurus myosuroides; assembly: GCA_028641055.1. NCBI lineage: Eukaryota > Viridiplantae > Streptophyta > Magnoliopsida > Poales > Poaceae > Alopecurus > Alopecurus myosuroides. Next base: position 621,933,125 of record CM054057.1, on the reverse strand, counting down.
CAGAAATGTCAATTCTGTGGCGCACCTCAGCCGTGCGCCACAGAAATTTGCAATTCTGTGGCGCACCAAGGGGGGTGCGCCACAAATTTTTTTTTGAATTTCAAAAAAAAAGGCGGCCAGATCTGGCCGCGGGAAATTTTCGAAATTTCGAAATTTCGCCGGATTTCGTCGGATGCTCGCCGGAGTTGGTGGGTGGAGGATGGGGTCACCGGAGTTGGTGGGGAGGAGAAGGAGAAGCTCGCCGGAGGTGGTGGTGGTGGAGGAGGAGGAGGAGGAGGAGGAGAGGTGGTGGTGATAGAGGAGGAGGAGGAGGAGGAGAGGAGGAGAGGTGGTGGTGGAGGAGGAGGAGAAAGAGGAGGAGGAGAGGTGGTGGTGGAGGAGGAGGAGGAGGAGCTCACCGGAGGTGGTGGTGGTGGTGGAGGAGGAGGATGGTGGTGGTGGAGGAGGAGTGGTGGTGGTGGTGGAGGAGGAGAAGGAGAGAGGTGGTGGTGGTGGTGGTGGTGGTGGTGGAGGAGGAGAGGTGGAGGAGAGTTAGAAGATGAGAAGTGGAGGAGAAGTGGAGGGGAGAAGTGGAGGGAGAAGTGAAGAAAAGGAGGGGAGGAGGCAGATTTCGAATCTGCCTCCCAATTCTGTGGCGCACCCCCCCTTGGTGCGCCACAGAATTTGTTTTTCTTTTTTTTTATTTTCTAGTCAAAATCTTAAAACGGCCATAACTTTTGTTCCTTTTGGAATTTGGCAATTTTAAAAAAAGCTCACAGGCCGAAGGCGAGTGAGGTTGGGTTTTTTTTTTCTCTAGTTTTTTTTAATATCTTGATCATTTTTTTTCGACATCGTATGCAAAAGTTATGCCCATTTACTTTTTTTATAAAACTTTTGCTCAGAAAGTCGAAATTCATATTTCAAAATTTGATAAAAAAGTAGACATTAAACTCTCCGTGCATCTATAAGGGATTTATTTTTTGATGCTTTTTAGACCGCCAACTCTTCCGTCAAAAACTAGAAAAGGCGTTCCCGGGGGGGGGGTGGAGTTGGTGCGTGAGGGCAGAATTTTTTCGGATGGGAATTCTGTGGCGCACGTGGCAGTGGTGCGCCACAGAAATGTCATATTTCTGTGGCGCACTGACCACCATGCGCCACAGAATGGGAGTATAAAGTTATTGGTGTGGGCCCCCAGCTCATTTTTGTGGCGCACCCCCATCCGGTGCGCCACAGAATTCCTGTTTTCTGTGGCGCACCACGGTCCCGTGCGCCACAGAATTCCTGTTTTCTGTGGCGCATGCCCACCCGTGCGCCACAGAATTACATTTCTGTGGCGCACCGAATAGGGGTGCGCCACAGAATCGATTCCATAGAAAGGCACTTCTCTACTAGTGCATGTCCCACCCGTTCTCGCGTATCCCCCGATTTTTTCAACGGCCGCTAAACCAAACCCCACTACATTTTTTTTTTCAAGTAATTGGTCCTCAATCATTGTATACCACTGCCCTCGGGTTTGAAGTGTCTTCGCTCCGACGAGCTAGTCGCGCGGACAGCGCCGAGGCGCGAGCTAGGTTTGCGGTGTGTTGCTTCCCTCCGGCGATGTCGCGCTGGACACTAAGCTGTGCAGACTCGTGTAGCTGAAGCAACAAATGGATTTTTTTATGCCGACTAGAGAACCGCTGCAGAAAGCGGGAAGTTTGGGTCCACCCTCCGCCACCGGAAATTCATTTGGGAGCCAAATTCTCGACAGTGTGGTAGTCCTGCCAGAGATATTTCGTTTTGTAGCGATTCGGCCGAGCAGGGTTTTTGTGCCCAAAACCATGGAAACCGCTCACAACTTCACATGTGACTATAGAGGTTGCCGCGTGAATTTCATTTTCTGGCCGAGGGGAACTTTTGGAGTTGAAACCGGACTAAGCAAGAACTCACGTGAAAAGGCATTCAACCAATGAGATGCAAGTAAACCGGCTCCCATGGATCCCCCGCTTGAAACCGAGCTAAACCGCCCATTCCCGATCCAATCCGATCCTATGCGAAAGCTAGAGAGACCCGTGGGACACGAAAATTTTGGAGGCAAAATTTTGTATCGGGCTGGCGGGGATTTTTGGCCCAAAACTAAATTTGGAGACCCATCCGAGCGACACCAAACCTTCCCCACGGACAGCTCCTTCTCCTCCCCACTCACCGCATCTCACCATCTCATTCTCCCTCCCCGATCCAAGCCGCCGCCTCCCCTGCTCACCGCCGGCAGGCCCTCTCGGCCGCCGTCCGCTCCTCCCCCCAGCCCGGACAACTCGTCCCTTCCTTCCCCAGGCTCTTCCGGTTCGCCCAGTAGCAGATCGAGGCCGTCACCCGAGCATCACCGGCGGTGGAGGCGCCGCCTCCCGGGAGCCACGGCGTCACGGCCGGCTGGCTCGCCGGCGCGCGCGTGCAGCGATGCACGGCGCTCCGTCGAGTTGGCCGGACCACGGCGCGCGCGTGTCCTAGGGTTTGGGTGACGGCGCCCTGCCGTCGATCCCGGCCGCCGCTGCTTCACCGGCCACAAGGACGGGACGGCGCCGACGCTAGAGATGGACGTCCGTCTTCCGCCACGAGCTGCAAGGAGGGGACTGTGGTGTGCATCTGCGCCGCTGCTCTCCGCCGGTGATGGGCGTCGTCTGCGGCGTGGACACGGACGGCGTCGCATAAGGGGAGGAGGGGACGTCCTGGGCATGCGGTACCCCTCCATGGAGCTTCACGTGCAGGTCATTGGGCCCGACCAGAAGGTAGCACCACTACCACTCCAAGGTTGTCCCTTTCTTCACGTTCTTATGTAGGCTAGTCTCTGTCTAGTTGGCTTGAACCAGCTGCAAATTTATTTTAGGATTTGGTCTCTGGTCCTTGGTCCTTTTCTTCAGGTCCTGTTGTGGTTTTGGGGTTAATTAAGACTGATTCATCTACTCCAGGAAACTACTCTAGAGTTTATCAATTTCGTTGCTCCTGTAATCTTTAGTTGGGGTGCCAGTTTAGCATTGAAATTATCACTAGCTTGCTCTGATTGGGGGGGTCTTCGATTCTGATCAATATTGGGTGCGTTCTAGTTGCAGCACACATATCTGCTATCCACTGAAAAAGTTTATGTGTTAGTTGCTATGATGATGATAAATTCTTCTGGAAGCTGATTAAGTTTGCGCTGCAACCTCTGATCTTGATTTAATGGCGATCAGAAAAGGCAACTACTGTAGTTTTGGTGGTAGATATTGCTCCTGTATGAAGGTGATTATAGCTTGGGTTTAGTCACAAATCTCACGAGTTTTGGTGCATGATAGAACCGTGTTGTGATTTTCTTTACGTTGCAGCAAGCAAGAACAATCTTGATACTCGAAGGTGTTATATTTAGGTGAAATCTGAACCATTTATTCAGATTGTAGGGCATCAGCAGCAAGGGGGAGATGTGGGGCTGTCCAGGAGGCACAGGTAGGTAAAATCTTGGCTTCTTGTTCCTTTTCAGCTCAAGCCGCGCATATTGTCATATGCTACAGTCGGTGGAGTTGTGTTGAGCTCGTCGAATTCCTGATGTGTCTGTTGTAATATGTTGGCTGGATGGTGAATATCATCATGATCATCATGTGTACACGATCATGTAGCTTCAAATAATTACTTGTTTCCTGATTCATGACCAGTGAATGAATAATGATCAAGTTGTTATTTTAGATCTGTGCTAGCTGTAATTACTAGTTGTAGCGTGTGTTCAGTCCTTGCATTATAATCTGCAGCAGTTTGAGACCTCATGTTGACCTGATGGTAGAGCTTGAAGTCGTGGATATTCCATGCGTGTAGAATGAGTGTTAACTATTTTCATGTTGCCAGCAAATCTGAATGTTAAATCTTTTGCGTGCTGTTGAGCAATGGTTTAATGGTAAGTTCTATTGTGGTGCAGGCCCTGTTGGAGTCTGCGGTGGCAGCCATCAGCAACATCAAGGGGGAGCTGGCCAGGAGGTTTAGGTAAAATATTGGCTTTTTGTTCCTTTTGAGCCCAAGCAGAGCATATTCTACAACCTGTGGAGTTGAGTTGAGCTTGTCGATTTCGTGATATGTGTTTGTTGGCCGGATGGTGAATATGATCATCGATCATGTTTTGGTTTAGCTTTGAGTAGCATTGGTCAACGAGATGTTAGCGTACGTGTTGGTGCAAGTAGTTAGGTGTTTCCCCGATTCATGACCAGTGAATGAATGAAGAAGCTGGGTCATGTTAGATGTGCGTGCTTGTTCCTTGCATAGTATTCTGCAAAGATGATTCTGTGTGGACTGTAGTAGATAGATGGTAAATAAAATCTTGAACCCGTTTTCAATATTTCTTGTGTGTTTAAGAAGACAATGATGTGAAGTGTTTTCATGGTGCGAGCGAAACACAAGCAAGCTGGATGTTAAACTTTGTCTGCTTCTATTTGAGCACTGGTTTCCTGATTGGTCTGTTGTTTGCAGGATGCGGCGGCGTGTGTGGCATGCTTGCCGGCGGAGAGGAGGATGCGCTGGCGGTGGTTGTGGAGAAGCAAGTGCTTGCTCGATGAGGAGGCGTCGTGTCGATGATGTTGGACCGCTTGTGCATGGCTTTGTTTGTTCCGGGTCTGTGCAGCGGGGCTGGCTGGTGTTGTTATTTGTACATGATGTGGTCTTGATTTAACTAATAACATGCTGCTAGGTTGAGGTCTTGTAATCGGAAAGTTTGGGTTTGGTACGTAGCTCATGGATTTTGCTGTTCATTTATATCTGCCAAATGTTGAAGAAAAACTGTGAAGGTCTTGCTTCGGAAAAAAGAAAAGAATGAGCTAGATTCGTTGTAATTAAGGAAAAAAGAAAACAGGCTCTTTAAATACGGTGCACGGCAGAAAGCAGCAGCAAAAGCAAATTAAGCCTAGCCTAGACTCGGCAAAAAGCAGCAGCAAAATTAGGCCGACCTCACACTCAAATGGCCCAGCGAAAGAATTCGGTAAAATTTATGGCTCGCTCGTGCAAAAAAGAAAAAAAAAAGGATCACGTTGTGTGGATCCGTGCGCTCGTACGTTACCAAATCCTAGCGTCCCGTCCAAGCCTCGCGTGGTACGTGCTGATCCCGATCCACTGCACGGTGCTGGAGAAGGAGATCCAGAAAAAAAAAATCCTACCGACCCGTCCAAACGCCTCGCGTGGTACTCAGCGAAAAAAAAAAATTTCTACGTAGTAGGCCGACCTCAGCGAAAGAAACGGTCAGAACGTTTGGTGCTCCGGTCGCACAGCAGTTGCGTTGGTACGTGCAGATCCGCCCACTGTCACCCGCAGCCGCCGGCGCGATGGAGATCTACCGCCTCCCTCACGGTGAGCAGCTCCGGAGCGCGTCGAGCGAGCCCTCGCTTCCGAGCAGGACGCCTGCGCGCGGCGGAATGCGTTACTCTGTGAGCAGGAACGTGCTGTGGCCTACCTACTCGCCCACGCTGAACGTGTCACCGAGTGGCCTCATCTCCTGCAGATGGTGGCACTAGATCATCGTGCAGCCATGGGCAGGTATATCAAGATCGTTATATCACTTCTTTCCTCTCGGAGCACCGCGGTGGTGTATGAGTGTGCAGGTGCTCTAATGTCGCTCTCATCGGCACCCCTTGCTCTGCGTGCCGTTGCCAACACATACTGCCAGCTCCTCTCACAGGAGACTGACAACAATGTCGGGCTCATTCTCCTCGACCGTCTCAATGAGCTGCGCACTTCACGCCGGGATGTCATGGTTGATGTAGTCATGGATGTGCTGCCTGCACTTGCCAGCCCCAACTTAGACGTCAAGAGGAAGGTGCTCGACTTGGTGCTTCATCTTCTCACTCCTCGTAATGCTGTGGAGGTCATGCTATACCTCAAGAAGGAGCTTGTCAAGACACAATCAGGGGGGTTTGACAACGGTGGTGAGTACCAACAGATGCTGCTGCAAGCTATCCATTCATGTGCTGCGGCTATTGTCATCTGGATGTTTCGATTAGTTTCTGAATTTCTGGATAACCTTTAGGTTCACTTTATGCACACCGATGTTGGGTATGAAAATTTTGTTGCGAATGGTTGGCTGCGCAATTTCGTAATTGAACTACCACAATGATGTTGAAAATATGAGCAATTTTCCAAATGATATAATCCATGAAAAAGATAAATAACATATGGCTAGAATAACTGGAAATATACTAGTCATATGATTTGCACAAAAACGCGACATAGACAGATTCAAATAGATCGGTACTAGAAGAACATGTATTGAGACATGAAACAAAAACATGAACACGTACGGTGCAGACGAAGAACCGTTGACGTTGGGAGAGTCAGACATGTCGCCGAAGAGGTTGTCGACGTATGGGAAGAAGTCGTCCGCGTCCGTGATGACGATGATGCCAGTAGTCGCGCCACAGCGCTCCCCAAAAATCATATCGCCCTTCTCCCGTACATGGTTCCGAAGAGACGCGGTTTCGGAGGCCTACTGTCCTGTCCCATGGTGCACGCCGCGGCACGGGATGGAGATGTCCTGATCGGTGGCGCAGTGCTCGAGAGAAATATGAGGCAGAGACAGGAGGCGAACGGGTAGCGAGGGGGCGAGGCGTAGTGAGGCGGGCGGCGGAGGAGTAGCGCGCGTGTAGTCATCTCCTTCTCATGCTCATACAACAAGTGGAAAGACCTCCTTATAAACAGGTAAAACTTCCACTCAACTAGCAATATGGGACTAAACATTTGTCCCACCTCTTGCCATACACGAATGGGCCGCATGGGCCTCTAGGATTTTCAGGAATTTGTGGAGGACTAAAATAGGCTGGGCCATATTTGGGCCAAAATTCCAACAACCCCCCGCAAGATCCTAGAGGCACACAAAATTTGCCTTAGGTTTTAAAACACTGTTTATATACCGGTTCTATAGTGGAGACTGTTAAGTTTAACTCCACCAAGAACTCTGTGTTACACTGGTTTGCAACTTGAACAGTGGACTGTGCCTTGAACTGCAAGTTTTATGTGAATCTAGCTTCACACAAAGTCTTGACCGATACTTGACTACCGTGGGACTTTCCCGCGGATGGAGCTTATACGTCATACTCCAAGACCTTTCATGAGTTTACTAGAGAGAACCCAACTCTCGTAGACTGTGACGTTTAACAGTCGAACTCATATAGGTGAATTCCTCAAAAGATGTCCTGCAGGTCAACATCTTTGCTTACAATGAAGCCTCTTGGAAAACATTAAGATTTATATCAGCCTACCTTGCAGTATAGGAGAGTATTGCATCTTCAAGAAGTGGTATTAAATAAACGTAAGGATACTCTCCTCTCAGTTAATCAACAGTTTTGTCTCCCAATTCTACTTCACGGGATCTCCGATCACATTGAGTGGGTTGCCGCTGTGGACAACTCATGCAGTGGGTCTCATTCCCATCTCCTTCGATGCATTATCGATCATATTACGTGAAAGACCCTTTGTGAAGGGGTTTGCCAAGTTCATAGATGTTTGGATATAATCCAACGCAATAACTCTGGAGTTTTTCAATTTTCTGACATATTTTAATCTACTCTTCACATGTCTTGATGACTTTATATTATCCTTGGAACTGTTCACCTTGATGATCACAGTCTGATTATCATAGTTCATTAGAATAGCGGGTATTGGTTTTTCAACCACAGGTAAGTCCATCAAGAGCACGAAGCCACTCTGCTTCAACAGTGGCTGTGTCTAATGCTGCGAGTTCTGCTTCCATATGTTGACCTCGTTAAGATGGTCTGCTTGTAAGACTTCCAAGATACATGGGGACTATACCAGAGACTCGGTAAACAATATGTGGACATATCACGGTTAGGTGAGTGTCAAATATCGGGCTGCATAAGTTTTTGATCAATTTGTTGGAATTTGAGTATGATTTATCTTGAGAAGTACCTATGATGTGGGTAATTCAATCAATATTTTGTTGCGCCTTTCCGAGGAAAATATGAGGGAGAAGTGATTAAATATTAGAAAGAGATGCGCACACCACTTATCGATCTACTCTTTTTTTTCCTTTTTTTAGAGCCTTGCGATAGTCTATTCCTGGTGCACTAGTCTAGTCTGTTTGCTCTCCCACGTACGTGTCTTGGGTCTTGGGTCAGGAGCCCATTTACAAATACAAAACGTCCACGCAGGAGCCAGACGTGCCCACCACTTCGGCCACAATCCAGGCACGTCCACGGTTCTTAGGCCAGGCAGCACAAAAAAAAAAACGGGAAAACTGCCCAGATTTAGGTCGAAAAGACCCAAATCGCGTTGTCTCTTACCAAAATCCACTTTTCCGTCGGTTCGCCTACGGTTAGGCCGGTTTTCTCTGGTCCACCCAGAATTAGGTTGGTTTATTTCCGGTTCGCCCAAGGCTAGGCAAATACTAAGGCAGGGAGGGACGGACGCTCTACTCTACTCTAGTTGGGCCGCATTAATTTCATCCACTTCGCTTAAAGTATTGTCGTTGGACTCATTGTTTTTTCTGCAGATTGCGTGCATCAATTCTGCAAGAGCATCGGGCATGCATGGTTTGTTTCTCAAAAAAAAAAAACTTGACTCTCGGTCCTTACATACATACATTTCTAGAGACTACTAGCTAAGTCGGTGTTTTTTTTTTTCTCTCTTTAACACGAGTTTGAACTGATCTACTTCACACAAAGAGATTATTTCACCAAATTAACCTTGACGCGATCAATTCGCCTATCGGGTAGCTCAATTGTGACCGCTACGGAGATGTCCTTCATTCTACTCCAAGCAATTTACTATCTCTCCGGTCATGCATATTACGTACATTCCAAACGAGCTGTCCGATAAATAATCTCCATGTCCAATCGAGCTACACAAGGAGCACAACGGCGTCACAAGCCAACTTGAACATGAAACAATCTCGGAGACTGCCACGATGAGGCACGGTGCCGCAGTCGTCGGCCAGGCATGGACACGTGATACGGTTGCTACAGCAAATTCATGAAATACTACATTGTATTTTGAAGATGGGACACACCTCCACTATGGTGGAGCCCAATGACATGACAATAAGGGGAAGCACGCGATGGAACCCGTGCGAGGAAACATGGCAACTTAACCTAAACTAAACCCATTTGATATTAACATCAGCCCAACCAAAACCAAACCCAATCGATCTTCCACTCAAACCGAACCGTGTCTTCATTTGGGGTTGAAACCATTAGCTGAAATGGGTTACAAACTGTTCGATCAAATGGGTTGACAACCTTACCGCTGGCCGCATGCAAAGCTAGCTACCTGAATCAAGCAAGCCATGCCATCAACACGACTAGTTTTATTTTTATTTTTTTTACATTGGCCGAGCTTTATGCGTAGCTTCCCTTTCTCCATCACCGGCTCGGGGAGTGTGGCATAGGAGACTGTGTAGAAGGATAGAGAGGGGTTGGTGGAATCCTTGTTGTATTGCTTGAACCTCGTGGACACATATATGGAGTACTATGATCTACTTGGAGTACAAGTCAAGGTAGAATAGAATCCTACTCTATCTCTATTTCCTAATAGAATCATGATACTCAACATCCCCCCGCAGTCACAACCTAGCAACGAAGACGATGAGACTAGAGAAGAATCCGAAGGCGGAGCCGATGGACATCCCCACGACAGTCGTAATGGTGGATGCATCGCGGATGTTGTGAATGGAGTGGAAGCCGAGGAGGTTCCTCAAGCAAGGCGGTAGCCCTTTGTGCCGATGTCGAGGTAGCGAGAGCGTAGGGTGGTGAAGCCGTAGCCGAGGTAGTCGTGCGAGAGACGTCGTGATCGATGTCGAGTCGGGGTAGCAGGTGTCGAGGAGCCGTGTAGCCGCGGGGGCAAGTAGCGCATGGGGCGTTGGGTAGTAAGGGGCGCAGCGCGGCTCAGATCGGTGTTTCCAGCACTGGGCATGCGTAGACAGGGACCAGTACGAGTTGAACGCCATGTCGAGGGGGCTAGCAGAGAAGGACTCGATGACGGTTGTGGCGCCGATCGTCATGCGCCAATGTCGCTCGCGGTTGTCGGAGTAGATGAAATGGCCAAGGAAGATGACAGCGACGCTGGCCATGAGCTGGTGATGGACGAAGATGAAGAGGTGGACGACGGTGTAGTAGGCAAAACCAGAGGTAGCCCATGGGGGGCCACGACGGTCGCCGGCGGAGGCGGCGCGGCTCGGATGAGCGGCAGCAGCGTGGGTGGCGCGGCGATGGTGGTGCTCGAAGTAGGCGAAGAATAACCCAACAGCTCGACAAAGACCAGGCACAATGATGGTGTTCCCGCTCCTATGGAGGCGACGAGGCGCATACCACGTAGAAGTCAACGCGCGGGAACGGCGTAGTGGACAGCGTGCGTTACGGCTCATGGAGAGACGCAGCAGTGACACGCATGTCAGGGAGACGCCGAAGCCACCATAGAAGGGTGCAGTCGGCGGGGCGGCGACGTGGACCGCGTGCCACGACGTTGTGGCCCATAGGGGCGACATAGTGGCAGCGCGAGGGTCGAGGAAGCCGCCGGGAGAACAACGGGGAGGCGATGCTGGCCATGAGCTGGTGATGGACGAAGACGAAGAGGTGGACGACGGTGTAGTTGGCGAAACCAGATGTAGCCCATGGGGGGCCACGACGATCGCCGTCAGAGGCGGCACGGCTCGGATGAGCGGCAGCGGCGCAGGTGGCGTGGAGATGGCGGTGCTCGAAGTAGGCGAAGAATAACCCAACAGCTCGACAAAGACCAGACATGATGATGGTGTTCCGCGCCTAGGGAGGCGACGTGGCGCATACCACGTAGAAGTCAACGCGCGGAAACGGCGTAGTGGACAACGTGCACTACGGCTCATGGAGAACGCGGCAGTGACGCGCGTGTTAGGGCGACGCCGGAGCCACCATATAAGGGTGCAGCCGGCGGGGCCGCGACGTGGACCGCGTTCCACGACGTTGTGGCCTGTAGGGACGACACAGTGGCAGCGTGCATGTCGAGGCAGCCGCCGGGAGAACAACGGGGAGGCGACGCTGCGGGCCGAAGGGGCGACGCAGCAGCAATCCGTTGCTCGATCGGGTGGGTATGCGTTCATACTGGGGGATGCTCTTCGCGGGATGTGGAGGAGCATGCGGACGACTGCGCGGCGCGGATGGGGACGATCACGGGCGGGCCGGTGATCAATCCGATCGCCCGCGAGGTGGAGGAACGGCCGCTCGGCATGACGAGGACGACGAGAGGCCGAGCGGCCAACACGGCGCCAAAGCTGGGAACGCGGACGTGGCCTACGTGGACGCCATGTGTGATGGCGTCGTGGTTGGAGGGGGAGTGGCGGAGGGATCCAGATCGAAGCGGGGCGATGATGGCTGGCGTATAGTGATGGGCGGCAGACGCGCGGATGGCGGACCGAAGGTACTGCTCATCCTCCACGCACGCATGTTGAAGCCAATGAAGTTGCATGTCCATCTTTTTTTCTTTGAAACGGAAGTCGCATGTCCATCTAGTATTGTTGATGGTGTACGTAAGGCGTGTCGATCGTCACCCGCAATTATTAGCTTTATCCACGGCGGCTCCAAATGCATTGGCTCTGTGTCGACTGCTATGTACCCACCATATATAGCCATTTTTCCTGCTTTTGCTACCGACGCCCGCATATCCGCCATAATCGCCTGGTCCACCGATCCTCGGCTCTGGTAGAGCCTCAGGCATTGCGTGTGTCATAAACCGTAGCTGACATATCATGCATGAAAAGTCGGTGTTCGGCCAAGACGGGGTGTTGACCGCACTTTTCAAGTCGAGGTTAGTTGTGTCGGTTTTACGCTACCTACCTTCCTAGGTGTAGAGAGTAATATAGTATTTGTATTTATCAACAACATAAATATATAGTGTTTTACAGAATATTCCATCCTTATTACAAACCAAGTGTGCCACGAAACATATTTTTTCATCGGTGTTAGTCACCTTTCAAAAATAATATAGGTAGGTTCCTAATTGTTTTAATTTTCATCTAGTGGCACGTAGCTCTAGGGTACTAGGTCAATTTATGTGGTGAGAGTAGAATAAAAGGAAATCGTTTGGCCGGGACTCCTTTTATTTTGGAGTGGGTCACAAAATAATTGCAGTCTTTTATTGCATGGTCTGTGAGAAATATAGGGCTAGACGTAGGCTTTGGCAGAGCTACTCGAGCAAGAGAGATGGGACGTCGGACATAGACATGTGGGCCTGCTTGCTTTGCCACTCCCTCCACTTCCACCAATTCAAAGCTCCCGAAAAAACTTTGATGTGTACGACGGGTCTCTTCCCGCCGAACCTACCTAGCCTAGCTAGCTACAGGTGGATTGTGCTCACGAATTTTTCCTTTTGATTGATTAATGAGTGCACATGCACATGATGCCAGCGAGGATCGAAACCTAAGGTTGTTTCAGGATCAGCTAAGAGCATGGTTAATAGTAGAGCCGGCTGTTGGCTATAAGAGCATGTCTAACAGGCCCCCTATAGCGCGGGCACCCCGTAAAATTCCGGCGGCATACGGGGTGCGGGCCAACGGCCGTCTAGCAGCCCCCGTATGCGGCCCGGCCCTTACGTAAAATTTACGGAGCCTGCGAAATAGCCCCCGCCGCCCCCTACAAGTAGTGGGTGAGGGTCGGGGTGGGGGTCCAACCCCCCACCCCCAACCCTAGCTCCGTCGCGCGCCGCCGCAGCTCCGGCGAGCAATCCCGCGTCCCCCGCCGCCCCATTTCTCCTTCCACCGCCCCTAACGCCTCCGCCCCTAACACCTCCGCCTCCCGGCGATGAACTCCCCCAACGGATCGAGCTCCTCCACCGGCCGGTCGAAGCGCCGCCACGAGCCGGAGACGCTCGAGGAGGCGTGGCGGCTCCACTGCAAGCATTCGTTCGCAGGGAGCCGCCGCGCCGCCTGGAAGTACGCGGCGTTCCCGGAGAACATGCCGCCGTCGCTGGTCGACTACGCGGAGGGCGGCCGCTACTTCTCCGTCGACCCGCCGCCGAGGCCGATGCGCGGCCCCCAATTCGAGAAATGGCGCGCCGAATGGGAGATGCTGCAGCAGTGCAAGCGGGTCCGCGGCGGCGCAAGCGGAAGCGGAGGAGGAGGCGCGGCGGTGCAAGCGGTGGCGGCGACAGCGGAGGAGGAGGAGGCCGCGTTCTTGGCAGCCGTCGAGCTGTCCAAGAAAGACGCCGGGCAGCGGCGCGCGCGGAAGCGGAGGAGGAGGCGCGGGCCCTCGCCGACGTCGAGGCCTTCAAGGCGATGGAGGCCGCCGGCGACGTCGTCTTCATAGATTAGGCTAGTTAGGCTAGTAGATGGACGAGCTCGAGCTCGAGCTATGTAGCAGCAATGGTGATCAAATAAAATCGACCATTGTTTTCTCCCGCGAAGTTCAATTCAAAATATACAGGCCGGCTATAGGGGGTCTGCTAGATGGACGAGTTCATCTGAGCAAAAAAATTCATCGATTTCGTGTGCAGGGCCCTCTACACGCGATTTAGGGGGCGAAAATGTAAGGGGCCTGTTAGACATGCTCTAAGGCATTACCATGTCATCTTACAGCCAGCTTATAGCCAACATATACAATAGTATACTATATGCATGCACTATTTTGTCAACACATGGCCCACCTTACACTCTCACAAAGTGTCTATGAGCACGTGCAAGAGCGGGCTACTATCTTGCAGCCCGGTTCTTCTCTCTCCTCTTTCTCTCTTCCAACTAAGCACAAATATATTATTTAATTCCTTATAGCCCGATTACATGGGCTTATTATACTTGCTCTAAGGAAATGCACCTACTTGCTCATGTGGTGCGTGTGGCCTAACCAACAAAACATACCATTGTTAAAAATTACTTGTTGAATACAATACAAATGTTCCATGCGCATAAAATATTGACCAGCCTCTCCATGGCCAGGCCTGATGGAGATACTCGGTCCTTCTACTATGCCACCAGCCCGGCAGTGCGTCATGACCTCCCCTCTCGTTGGGGCCATGACAAAGCTCTCCACATGGACCTCCGCAACAAGTTAGGGATCGCTCCCTAATCAGGGGACCCAGGGACAAGCATGGATGACCAGGGGCTGCCATGCCCCGAATAGTCGGCCCGAGGAGGTTTAAAATTGGAAACAAGGCACAAACTGGAAGTGACAAAGACAAAAAAAGGCATCTTAAATTCCGATGGAAAACTTCACATTATGGTTGATGTAGGAAAACTTCACATTTTCTCTCTCAGTAGCAACAAATTCAAATGTAGCGTGTATCTTTCCGTTGTGAGGCGAAATCATCTAGTGCTGGCGTTGAAGATGTCGGAGGCCACTACGACGAGTCCTTCGTTGAGGGCAACGGATCATCTCCGGTGCTAGAGTTCCTCGAACCTGCTGCTATATTTCTTCTCGTCACTGACAAGGTACACGTGCATGCATGGACCCGGATTTTTACGAGCGCATTGCGCGCACAACCTCTATCTCCCACCGCTCATTTATGTTTAGATTTGAGCCAGCGGGTCCATGTTTTGTCCTACTTGAAAAGAGAATCTGCCACTGTACTATGTCATAGACCAAAGAACTTAATAGATCCAATCTGAAAAAATTGAAGAACTTTTCATACAACTCGGTTGCACTTTTTAGATCCCATCTGGAGAAAACGAAGAACGTTTCATGCAACTTAGCCGCACTTTGTAGATCTCGTCTAAAAACACTTAAGAACTTAGTAGCCATCTTTTAAAAATACTCTTAAATATATTGAATATTAGGCTTGTTTTGAAGAGTACTCCCTCCGTCCAGGTTTACCAGGCTTCTAAGCAAATTCTATTTGTCCAGGAATGAAGCACATGGAAGGCCCGAAAAATTAAATTTCCTCAAAACTCGTTTCATTATTAATTGTGACAGCGCATGTGCGTGAGCTCATTTCCGGTTTGTACTCGTTGCATGCAGTGTGAAAAGGAAAATGGTTGGGCCCCTTGCATGTGGTGTGAAACCTCTCACCTCATTCTGCATGCCTACAATTCTACCGAGCGGGTTTAGTTTCCGGTTATTCTCTCCAGGAGATGTTCTGCATGCCTACAATTACTCCGCTAATTAGGAATTTTACTGCTAATTGGTTACCCAGGCAGCCAGTAAAATTAAGCATTGGTCGCGGTGCTTTTTCTTAGGGGCCTGGTAAACCTGGACGGAGGGAGTACGTTGTGAGGATGCCAAATATGAAAACTGAATTAAATTTGCATGTCCTACCTAGAAGTTATGCTCTCTTTTTAATTTATAGTGTATTTAAGATAGAGAATCTAGTATATGTGTGGAGCAGGTACGGTGCCCATCCCCAAAAGCATCCACGGATGAGATTCACGTTGCGCGCGCAATGCGCTCGTCAAGTGCATTTTGCATGCATTGGTAGGCATCAACTACTAGCAAGCATCTAGTATTACTCCTAGATAGATCGAAAAAAAACGAAATCTCCCTTTTTCTGTCTCCCGCATGTACCACATCCATAAGAAGCGGGAGTTGGATTGGTTGGTCAACTTCAGCCTAGAGGATTTGGTAGCTAGCCCAGGCTGAGATCACCGTGTTTCTTTACGTGGTGTTGAATCACCATTCCTTCTACCGTTCTACGTATAATTTGGACAGTAGGGGTCAGCTCAGTCCAGTAGCTAGCTAACGTACACACCATCTCGATCCCATCTCGATCTCGTTGCAGGCAGCCATTCAGCTAGCTAACGTACACACCATAACGCACACACTTCACAAGAAATTATATATTATTACTCTCATCATGTGTATCAGTGCTATCGTCTAACAACTTCTAAAAATCAAATTCTACAAAGGAAAATAAAAAATCCTTTCATCACTAGTGAATTAAGAAATCTTGGATTTTTTCCCAATCTTGGACGAACAAGATGTATCCATACACACGTACTCCCTCCGTCCGGAAATAGATGATTTGTGCTCGTCCAAATACGGAGGTATCTATCTATATACTAAAATATGTCTAGATACATCCAGATTTGGACAACCATAAGTCATCTATTTCCGAACGGAGGGAGTACGTACGTAATTAGAGAGGTCACGAGATTGTACATACATGCAAGAAAATATATTTGGTGTGTTGGAATTTTACATGGGCTCCATCATATGGGCTCACTTGGCTAGCCCATTAAGCCCACTAAAAATCCTGAAATTGTCATGGCCCATTCATGAATAATAAGTGGAGTGAGTGGGACTAAAGTTTAGTCCCACATTGCTAGTTTGAAGAGAGTGGAAGCACCTTATAAGGTGAGCCATTCTAGCTCATGTATGAGTAGGCAAGGCAAGAGGAGAGGTGTGCCACACGCGCGCTCCTCCTCCTCCGCCGCCCGCCTCGCCACGCCTCGCCTCGTCACGACGCGCCGCGGGTTGCGGGAATGAGCCGAGAGCGTTTATTTTGTCGATTGGGAAAATTTAATGAGTCATTTAATTTGGTAATTGACGGACGCGTTAATTCCAAAACCGTTTCCTTTCTGGATCGTGGATCCGAACCGACTCAGACGTGTAGTTACGCCCACGTCTCTCCCAGCCCGCATATAAATACGCGCATACGGTAAACCCTAGCCGCCACTTCGTCATAAAGTGCCCTCCTCGGTATTATCGATGATTCCATCGTCGATCCGTATATGTCGTTTGATAACGGCAAGGATATGTGGGCTGCACTCGAGGCCAAATTTGGGGCCTCGGATGCTGGCAGCGAGCTGTATGTCATGGAGCAATTCTATGACTACAGGATGACTGATGAGCGCTCTGTTGTTCAACAGGCTCATGAGATACAGTCACTCGCTAAAGAACTTGAGCACTTCAAGTGTATGTTACCGGACAAGTTTGTGGCCGGAGGCATTATTGCCAAGCTTCCATCTTCATGGAGCACCTTTGCTACTTCTCTAAAACACAAGAGACAGGAGTTTTCCATAATGGACCTCATCGGATCTCTTGATGTGGAAGAGAAGGCGAGAGCAAAGGATACACGTGCTCGGGTTGCTGAGGTAGGTTCTTCTGCTCATGTGGTACAGAAGAAACATTACCCGCCCAACAAGCCTAAATATAACAAGAAGAAATCCGAGGGTAAAGGCAAGCCCGATGGCAAGTTTAAGCCGTCGCACTCTACCAACTTCAAGAAGAGAAAGGGGTCATGTCACGTTTGCGGTGAACTGACCCATTGGGCTCCAAAGTGCCCTAAGCGTTATGAGCTGCAGCAGCAGGAGAACAACGGCAAGACCGCTAATGTTGTCATGGCTGACACTGAGATGAAGGATTCTGGGTACGGTATAGTTCCACTATTCTTTCAGTTTGTCATTCACCTGAATGGTTAGTTGACACAGGTGCCAATGTACATGTTTGTGCTGATGCTTCCATGTTCTCTTCTTATCAGGTCACAGGGACTTCCCCCGTGCTGATGGGGAACGGGTCACATGCTACTGTTCGTGGTGTTGGTACGGTCGATCTGAAGTTTACTTCGGGGAAGATCGTGCGGCTGAAGAACGTTCATCATGTGCCCTCCATCAATAAAAATCTCGTCAGCGGCTCACGTTTATGTCGAGATGGTTTTAAGTTGGTTTTCGAGTCTAATAAAGTTGTAATTTCCAAGTATGGACAATTTATTGGTAAAGGCTATGAGTGCGGAGGCTTGTTCCGCTTATCCTTGTCAGATATTTGCACCAAAGTTATTAATAATGTTTGCCACGATAATGATTGTGATGTTTGGCATTCACGACTATGTCATATTAATTTTGGTTGCATGACGCGGTTAGCAAATATGAGTTTAATTCCGAAATTCAGTACTGTTAAAGGTTCCAAATGTCAAGTGTGTGTTCAAGCTAAGCAACCTCGCAAATCTCATAAGACTGCGGAGGCGAGAGACTTGGCACCACTAGAACTTATACATTCTGATCTTTGTGAGATGAATGGCGTATTGACAAAAGGTGGAAAGAAATATTTTATGACACTTATTGATGACTCCACTAGATATTGTTATGTGTATCTTCTGAAATCTAAAAATGAAGCTTTAACTTATTTCAAGAACTATAAGGCCGAAGCTGAGAACCAACTTGATCGTAAAATTAAACGGCTTAGGTCTGATCGTGGTGGAGAGTATTTTTCCAACGAGTTTAATTCTTTTTGTGCTGAACACGGTATTATTCATGAGAGGACGCCTCCCTACTCACCCCAGTCAAATGGGGTGGCTGAAAGAAAGAACCGAACGTTGTCTGATTTGGTTAACGCCATGTTAGACACTTCGGGTCTCTCCAAGGCATGGTGGGAGGCACTAATGACTGCATGTCATGTCCTAAACCGAGTTCCCACAAAGAATAAAACCATTACTCCGTTTGAGGAATGGGAAAGGAAAAGATTGAAACTCTCCTACGTACTTGGGGTTGTTTGGCGAAAGTCAATATACCAATTCCCAAGAAGCGCAAGCTTGGACCTAAAACCGTAGATTGTGTTCTTCTGGGCTATGCTTTTAATAGCATTGGTTATAGATTCTTGGTAGTAAAATCTGAGGTATCCGACATGCATGTTGGTACGATTATGGAGTCGAATGATGCGACTTTCTTTGAGAACATATTTCCTATGAAGGATATGTCTAGCTCATCAAATCAGAAGAAACCTGTTTCATCTAGTCAGGAATTAGCTGAGATTCCTGAATCCACCATTCCGATAGAACACGTTGAGAATCCCGAGGAGGATGACAATGAAGTTCCTTTAAGGAGCAAGAGACAGAGGACTGCAAAGTCCTTTGGTAATGATTTCATTGTGTACCTCGTGGATGACACACCCAAGACTATTTCAGAAGCCTATGCGTCTCTTGATGCTGACTACTGGAAGGAGGCTGTCCGTTGCGAGATGGATTCCATCTTGGCTAACGGAACCTGGGAAATCACTGATCGTCCTTATGGGTGTAAACCTGTAGGATGTAAGTGGGTGTTCAAGAAAAAGCTTAGGCCTGATGGTACAATTGAAAAGTACAAGGCAAGCCTTGTGGCCAAGGGTTATACCCAGAAAGAAGGTGAAGACTTCTTTGATACTTACTCACCTGTTGCTAGACTGACCACTATTCGTGTGCTACTATCACTAGCTGCCTCACACGGTCTTCTCGTTCATCAAATGGACGTTAAGACGGCTTTCCTTAATGGAGAGTTGGACGAGGAAATTTACATGGATCAGTCAGATGGTTTCGTAGTACCCGGTCAGGAAGGCAAGGTGTGCAAGTTATTGAAGTCATTATACGGCCTCAAGCAAGCACCTAAGCAATGGCATGAAAAGTTCGAAAGGACTTTGACTGCTGAAGGCTTTGTTGTAAACGAAGCTGACAAGTGTGTGTACTATCGCCATGGTGGGGGCGAGGGAGTTATTCTATGTCTATACGTTGATGACATATTGATCTTTGGGACCAATCTTGATTTAATCAAGGAAGTTAAGGATTTCTTATCTCGCTGCTTTGAGATGAAGGATCTAGGAGTAGCTGATGTTATCTTGAACATCAAGCTGTTGAGAGATGATAATGGTAGGATCACACTGCTTCAATCTCACTATGTGGAAAAGGTCTTGAGTCGCTTTGGGTATAGTGACTGCAAGCCTTCTTCAACTCCATATGATGCTAGTTTGTTGCTTCGAAACAATCAACGGATTAATAGAGATCAACTGAGATATTCTCAGATTATAGGCTCGCTTATGTATTTGGCGAGTGCCACGAGACCTGACATCTCTTTTGCTGTGAGCAAATTGAGCCGGTTTGTTTCCAATCCGGGAGATGATCATTGGCGTGCGCTTGAGAGAGTTATGCGCTATTTAAAAGGCACTGCGAGCTATGGAATTCACTATACCGGAAACCCGAGGGTTCTGGAAGGATATAGTGATTCTAATTGGATATCTGATGCTGATGAGCTTAAGGCCACTAGTGGTTATGTTTTTACACTTGGTGGTGGCGCTGTTTCCTGGAAGTCTTGCAAGCAGACCATCTTAACGAGGTCAACTATGGAAGCAGAACTCGCAGCATTAGACACAGCCACTGTTGAGGCAGAGTGGCTTCATGAGCTCTTGATGGACTTGCCTATGGTTGAAAAACCAATACCCGCAATCCTAATGAACTGTGATAATCAAACTGTGATCGTCAAAGTGAACAGTTCTAAGGATAATGCAAAGTCATCAAGACATGTGAAGAGGAGATTAAAATCTGTCAGGAAATTGAAGAACTCCAGAGTTATTGCGTTGGATTATATCCAAACGTCCATGAACTTGGCAGATCCCTTCACAAAGGGTTTATCACGGAATGTGATAGATAATGCATCAAGGGAGATGGGTTTGAGACCCACGTTATGAGTTGCCCACAGTGGTAACCCACTCTATGTGATCGGAGATCCCGTGAATTAGAAGTGGGAGACAAGCTGTTGGTCAGCTGAGAGGAGAGTATCCTTATATTTTATTCCACTCCATAAAAGATGCAATACTCTCCTGATCTGTACGGTAGGTTGACATTTGTCTTAATGTGTTCCAAGTGGCTTATTTATATAAGCAGAGATGTGTCCTACAGAACATCTCCTTGAGGAACTCACCTATATGAGTCTGACTGTTAAACGTCGCAGTCTATGAGAATCGGGTGCTCTCTAATAAACTCATGAAAGGCCTTCGGAGTATGACGCATACGCTCCAAACCGCGGGGAAGCCTTGCGGCAGCCTAGTATCGGTTCAGACGTTGTGTGAAACGGGTATCACAGCAAACTTGTAGTTCAAGGCGTAGTCCACTATTCAAGTTGTGAACTAGTGTAGCATGATGTTCTAAGTGGAAGTTCAACTTAACAGTCTCCACTAACACCGGTATATAAACAATGTTTTGGAACAGAGTTTATGAAATGTGCTAATGACACTTGTGGGGGATTGTTGGAATTTTACATGGGCTCCATCATATGGGCTCACTTGGCTAGACCATTAAGCCCACTAAAAATCCTGAAATTGTCATGGCCCATTCATGAATAATAAGTGGAGTGAGTGGGACTAAAGTTTAGTCCCACATTGCTAGTTTGAAGAGAGTGGAAGCACCTTATAAGGTGAGCCATTCTAGCTCATGTATGAGTAGGCAAGGCAAGAGGAGAGGTGTGCCACACGCGCGCTCCTCCTCCTCCGCCGCCCGCCTCGCCACGCCTCGCCTCGCCTCGTCACGACGCGCCGCGGGTTGCGGGAATGAGCCGAGCCGAGAGCGTTTATTTTGTCGATTGGGAAAATTTAATGAGTCATTTAATTTGGTAATTGACGGACGCGTTAATTCCAAAACCGTTTCCGTTTCCTTTCTGGATCGTGGATCCGAACCGACTCAGACGTGGAGTTACGCCCACGTCTCTCCCAGCCCGCATATAAATACGCGCATACGGTAAACCCTAGCCGCCACTTCGTCATACCGTTCCAAAACACTGCGCCGCCAATTCAAGTCTTCTCCATCCCTCCTTTCGGCGTGCACCGCGAGAAGGGACAGCAGGCCTCCGGAACCCCGCCTCTTGTGATCCTGTACGGGAGAGGGGCGATCAGGTTTTTGGGGAGCGCATGAGCGCGACTGCTGACGACGACCACTTCCCCAACGACGATTTCTTCCCCGACATCGGCAACCTCTTCATCGACGACAACGACATGGCCGACGTGGACAACAACAACGGCGGTGCCGCTACCGCTCCATCGTACGTAATTCTATTCCATCTGTATGAGATACTCCTGGAATTCTTATGTCTAGTTCTAGCTATAGATTGGATCAGTTTGTCTACTGTACTAGATCTAGATATTTGCATGATTACTGTATTTGCTACTGTCGCAATTCATCTGCTGCTATTTCGCATTAAATCATGTGCTAAATTGCTAATATATTCAACATGGTGTAGCCGGCCGGACCATGCTGTACGTACGTACTGCTGGGGTGTAGCTAGCTCGGTAGCTAGAAAGGCATATGGGCGTAGGCCATTTTTTTTCTATTTTGAAATTCATATGGGCGTAGGCTTAGCTGCCACAGCCACGTGCCCACGTAGGACGAGCCAGAATGAGGGTTGCTTCGGCAGCGGGCCGGGCTGACTTCAAGCCGTTGGATGGGCGGGGTATCAACGATTTAGATCGGGTTTGGTTGTTTTATCCGCATGTACGTCGTCTGTGTCGTCTGATTGGCTAGATGCGAGCATGGATATGCACACGGATGGTTTATACTTTAGATACTCCATCCGTTTCATATTAATTGTCTCAAAATTGGACAAAAGTGGATGTATCTAGGCATATTCTAGTGTTAGATACGTACATTTTTATCCAACTTTAAGACAATTAATTTGGGACGGAGGAAGTACATGCATTCACACACTCAGTCACGTGCGCGACAGAGTTATCTGTCTATAAATAGAGGTCGTAGCAGCGAGCTACGCTTGTCCGGCCGTAGGTAGGGTCGACCGAGTCGAGACGCAAAAGGCTAGAAAAAATTGCAAGTTTCAACCCGGTGGATCGAGGTAGTACTAATCATGTCAATGGTGCTCTAGACATGCATGCATGTGGCATCATATTGCCATGCATGCTGAGTAGTATTCCTAGTTTCTTAATATTGTATGTGTATGTGCCAACTGTTATTTACCGTACAAGACAACAACTATTTTTCTTAAATTTTAAAACAGGATCGGTGCCTAAATTTTGACATGGAAAGTCACTAGATTAATCGGTAAAACTAACGAAACAATAGTAGTACATACATAATGAGTGCACCCATTGACTACTATAGTCCATTAAATGTAAAATATGGGGCCCTCCTTCAGGCGACAAGGGGAACCCTGATTTGCGCCTCCGACAGCCCCCATCATCTCCCCCTCCCCTCGCCCCCACCGAGAGGCTTCGTCGGGCAAAGCCCGGGTGGGGATTGCGACAACGGATCTCGGCCTCTTCAGATCTAGTTGCAAGGGGCTACAGGAACCGTCGGCAGGCGGCGGCTTGACGACGACGCGGGTGGAGGATTTGCCACCGGTCCTGGGTGGTGCCCTTGCCGCCGAGGACATTGTGATCTACCACAAGCACATCGGGGATATGGATGAGAAAAGAGAAGGATATCGATACCCGTTTTATTTGTGTTATGATAAAATATTTTGATTAGACTATAGCACATAGTCTCACATCGTGATACCGTTGGTATCTTGTGCAATGAGTAAATTAAAGGTTCAATCTTTTTTGTGGACACACATGAGCCATCATGTATGTCCACGGCTCCGATATTGGTTATTGTTCGGGAAGTTCACGAACATGTCTGTGTTTTACCGAACCTTTACGGCTTTGTTTTAATCTTTGATTGAGGTGTTTTACTAGTATAAGTGGTTTCGAGAAAGGCTGGTCATTCCGATGTCACGGGAATAATTTTGGATTCATTTGGAGGTGTTCAACTGAACTTACTATAAGAGACAAATAATGTCAGGACATGACATAATTATTTAGGAGAGATACAAAGGGCATAAGATGTCTCGGGATGTTAGAAATATTTTTCTGACATCAGTAGATAAGGTCGATAATTTTACATATAGGGGTCACAGGTTTGTAGAAAAGTTTCGGAGAAAACCCGGAGAAGGGGGGAGTGCCGGAGGGAGCAGAATTGCCACAGGGTACAAACTTTCTCATATAGTAAAATGTTTTTATAGACATTCACGGGTATGTACTTCCCGCTTTTTTTGAGAGACAAATTATGACCAAGTTTATAAATAAATATAACAATATTTGTAAAAATGAATATCTATGTGGTAAAAATAAATTTCATCATGGATCTAAATAATAATAGCCTGGTGGCCTAAATATTGCTGAACAATATAATGATTTTGACCGAGCAAAGGCACTTCCGCGGCATCTCGCCACACACATCTTCACTCTTCTACACACGTTTCTAGGTAGCCCTCGACAACACGGTCATGGAGAGGTCGTGGGGATTCGGTCGTCTTCGCATCATCCAGCCCGTTCTCCACGGGTTCCCATCTTCTTTTCGCGGGGGAGCTAGTACCACACGAGACCCGTGCATCGCGATGACACCTTAGCGGCATGCGATTTGGTTCCTTGTTGTCCGGATATTACACATCGTATCACATGAATATCTCGGTGAGGCAACAGTGCGGGACCAGAGTTTCAGAAGTATCCTGCACAAATTTTGAAACTTTTGGCCCAAAACCAACGTTTCGTCTTTTCCCGCCCAAATTTTGGCACCGTGCTGTCAGGGTTTACCATGAACATCTTTTGAGGCTCAACTCATTTTTATGTTGCTATGAGTCGTTTGGGGAGAGTGTTTGGGTGTGACGAGTGGGTAAGTGCGTCCCCATAGACGCCATCTTACGTCTGGTCCAGATGCATCCCAAAGTGCCCGTTTCGGCGTCGATCTGGACGATGATTGGGGGGCGCGAACGGAGATTGGGGGACGTCTAGGTAGTACATATTGTTGAAAGGGAACAATATGGCTAGGTATACCCTAGTAGTTGATATGCTAAGAGATTACATTAAGACATCTTTGTCCTTAGCAACATATCACAATATTGTCATATTACAACATATCCTTTAACCATAAGGTTACTGAGATCGTATAATCTGGAGGTTTTACTTCGATACTATCTAGAGTCACACCGTAAACTAGGTGAACATAACAGTAGCCACTGGGTAATTATAAAGGAGTATATTTCCTCGATGTTCTCAGATGGGAATTACTCCTCCGCAAAAAGAGAGATACAAATCTGGGGCCACTGGGTCTTTTTGATATCCATACGTTCTATAGACAATGCATCATGATGACACATCATGTGGGATATCATAATACGATAAACAGTAAAAAGAAGCTTACCGGTTAACGAGATAAATAACGGTATAGTTAACCAAAAATTGTTTCACGGCAATACCAGAATCCATACTCTCGGGTAAGTTCAGTATCGTGAGTAATTGGAATATTGTATAATTGCCAACGGGTTCAACAATTTATACGTATAGTATGTGGAAGTTAATATGGGCGTCCATGGCCCCGCTATTGAGCATGTTATACTAAAACAAGACACACATAAAATGAGAGGTAATGACAATAGTTTCATGCATAAAATAATAAGCCAGACACCAAGACCACACATGAAATCATAAGTAATACCTTGCTCCTAAGGTCCGATAAGCTAGGGTTTTCTCCACCGGGTCTAGGGTTTCACCGGGTTTTCTCCACCTTGGTGGTGCCATAACACATATGTACAAGTGTGTTTTTGGTCTTAGATTTCTAAGGCCCCACTCCATCGTGCGACCGGCATCACCTTCTCTCTTGTGATTTTATGGACTTACACCTCGGAACTCCCACTTCGGGCGAATCGAGGGGAATATTTTTAAGACTTGGGTAGATCTTATTTTTGGTTGTTCATAGGGGCTAACCTAACCTAACAAAACCAAACAATTAGTTGCACTTTTCTATGCTCCTCCATCACAGGTGTAGGGGGTAGCCCGAATAGCTAGGGTTTTGTCGGAGAGGGGCTCTGGATTGTTTGAATCCGATCAAAACCTACATGGTTCCATATCACATGTGTACAAGTGTGTTTTTTTGCATTACATGTACAAGATCCCACTCCGGCGTGTGACCGGCTTCACCGGTATAACCTTCTCTCTCGTGATTTTATGGAGTCATAGCTCGAAACTCCCACTTCAAGCGAACTAAGGGGAATCTTTTCAAGATTATGGTAGATCTCGTTTTTGGTTGTTCCTAACAGCAAAACAAACATAAACAAGCAATTGGTTGCACTTCTCTACCCTCTCTCAACGCACGTATATGGGGTAGCCCAAAAAGCTAGGGTTTTCTCAAGCGGGTCTAGGATTTCCGCGGAGAAGGGCCCGGATTGTTTGAATCCAACAAAAACCAAAGTGGTTCCATATCACATGTGTAAAAGTGTATTTTTGGTCTTATATGTCCAAGATCCCACTCCGGCGTGTGACCGGTTTCACCTACATCACCTTCTCTCTTGTGATTTTATGTACTTATAGCTTCGAAACTCCAAGTTCGTGCGAATCACGGGGAGTCGTTTCATGAGTTGTGGTAGACCTTGTTATTTGTTGTTCCTATGGGCTAGCCTAACACAACCAAGCAATTGGTTGCACTTTTGTACCCTCTTCCGACGCACGTCTAGGGGGTAGCCCGAAAAGCTAAGGTTTTTGTCTAGCGGGTCTAGGGTTTCGCTGGAGAGGAGCTTTTGATTGTCTAAATCCAACAAAAACCTAGGTGGTGACATATCACATGTTTACATGTGTGTTTCTAGTCTTATATGTCCAAGATCCCGCTCCGGCGTGTGACCGGCCTCACCGTTATCACCTTCTCTCTTGTGATTTTATGGACTTATAGCTCGAAACTCCCATTTCGGGCGAATTAGGGGGAATTTTTCTAGAGTTTTGGTAGATCTTATTTTTTGTTGTTCCTAGGGGCTAGGCTAACACAACCAAGCAATTCGTTGCACTTATCTATCCTTTTCTAGGGCACATGTAGGGGGTAGCATGAAAAGCTAGAATTTTCTCCACCGGGTCTAGTGTTTCGCCGAATATGGGCTTCAGATTAAGTGATTCTAACGAAAACCTAGGTGGTGCCATATCAAATGTGTACAAGTGTGTTTTTTGTCTCTAGCGTCTGAACGGCTTCACCTCCATCACCTTCTCTCTTGTGTTTTTATGGACTTATAGCTCGAAACTCCCACTTCAAACGAACCGGGGGAAATCTTGTCAAGAGTTGGGGTAGATCTTATTTTTGGTTGTTCCTAAGGGCTAACATAAAACAACCAAGCGATTGGTTGCACTTTGCTACCTTCTTCCGACGCACGTGTAGGGGTAGCCCGAAAAGTTAGGGTTTTCTCCACCTGGTTTAGGGTTTCATCGGAATGGCCTCCTGATTGTCTGAATCCAACTAAAACCTAGGCGGTGCCATATCACATGTGTACATGTGTTTTTTGGTCTTATATGTCCAAGATCCCACTACAGCGTGCGACCTGCCTCACCGGCATCACCTTCGTTCTTCTGATTTTATGGACTTATAACTCGGAACTCCCACTTAGGGCGAATCAGGGGGATCTTTTCAAGAGCCGGGGTAGATATTATTTTAAGTTGTTCCTAGGGTCTAACCTAACACAACCAAGAAATGGGAAGCACTTTTCTACCCTCTTCTGACACACGTGTAGGGGTAGCTCGAAAAGCTAGGGTTTTCTCCATTGGGTTTAGGGTATCACCGGAAAAGGGCTTCAGACTGTATGAATCCAACCAAAACCTACATGGTGCCATATAAAATATGTACACGTGTGTTTTTCGTCTTAGATGTCCAAGATCCCACTTCGCCGTGTGAACGACCAAACTTTTCTATATTACAATCGATTAAAAATTTAGTAGAATTATCGATTTAAAATTTAGCAGAATTGGGGTCCCAAACTCCCAATGCAAAATCTAGCTCAATCACAACCGCGGCCATACTCTGAGACCGGTGACCCAACCCTTGTAAGAAATTGGCATCCTTTTGATTTGTTTGTCTTCCTTTGAGTTATCATAACACAAACAAGGATAAATCCAAATGAATCCCGAGTTTTGAAGGAACATTAGGGGTAAAGACGACATCGGGAAACATAAAAGAGTTTGCTTCGACAAGAAGGGGACGACCAAAACAAGCACTAGCGACAGAGCCTTCTTTAGGGCGGCTAATATTTAATGCTAGGAAATAGTTACTAAATAGCGTATCATGTGCAATCTCCTTGGCTCACATGAAAGAAACTGCACTTGCTACGTGATTTCATGTGTTTCCCACCCAAAACATCAACAAGGGCTTTAACTGCTCGGAAGTCCAGTTTTCAGGACAGTTTCGAGGGAGCCCCAATAGTTCTATGTCGGTTCAGAAAGTAGAGAGAGGTGTGCCCTCCCACATCGCCAAATATACGCCCCCAAACCCGACCGACTGGGCCCTCCTCGAGCAGATTGAAGAGGGCCTCGTCGTGCTCAACGTCTCTGTCCAAGGAACCGACTCGAGCGGCTGGAATTGCGGCGCCCCACCTTGTATTTTCCACAGTAGCTCGAAGCTCCGTCTTGCCTTGCCGCCTTTTCCCGGACTCCCGTGACGAATCAGAGACGATCACGAGCTTTGCCTTGTCCTCCTCTCTGTCCTCCTCGATCCACGTGCACCGCGATTTTGAATCGACAAAAACTAACCGAGATTTTCCCAACATTGACGGAGTGTTTCTTGGGGGGGGGAGGCTTATTGTGCTCATGAAATGATATTTCAACTACCATTTCTTGTGGCATCCTATTGCTAAGTGGAAAACACCATTCCGGCCATGTCCCACATGTTCTCGGGTTACCCGCCGATATTTTTGAACGGTCGCTAAATCAAATCCCACTACATTTTTTTCAAGTAATTGGTCCTCAATCATTATATACCACTGCCCTCGGGTTTAAAGTGTGTTCGCTCTGACGAGCTAGTCGGACAGCGCCGAGGCGCGACCTAGGTTTGCGGTGTGTTGGTTCCCTCCGGCGATGGCGCGCTAGACACTAAGCTGTGCAGACTCATGTATCGCAGAAAGCGGGAAGTTCGGGTCCACCCTCCGACAATGAAAATTCATTTGGGAGCCAAATTCTCGACAGACTGGTAGTCCCGCCAGACATATTTCATTCTGTAGCGTTTCGGCCGAGCGGGGCTTTTGTGACCAAAACCATGGAAACCGCTCACAACTTCACACATGACTATAGAGGTTGCCGCGTGAATTTCATTTTCTGGCCGAGGGGAAATTTTGGAGTTGTAACGGGACTAAGCAAGAACTCACGTGAAAAGGCATTCAACCAATGAGATGCAAGTAAATCGGCTCCCATGGATCCCCGGTTGAAACCGATATAAACCGTCCATTCCCCAAGGATCCGACGATCCAATCCGATCATATGCGAAAGCCAGAGAGACCCGCGGGACATGAAATTTGTATAGACGCGCCATTTTGGAGGCAAAATTTTGTATCGGGCTGGCGGGGATTTTTGGCCCAAAACTAAATTTGGAGACCCACCCGAGCGACACCAAACTTTCCCCATGGACAGCTCCTCTCTCGTCCCCACTCACCGCATCGCACCATCTCATTCTCCCTCCCCAATCCAAGCCGCCGCCTCCCCTGCTCACCGCCGGCAGGCCCTCTCGGCCGCCGTCCGCTCCTCCCCTTGCCCGGACAACTCGTCCCTTCCTTCCCCAGGCTCTTCCGGTTCGCCCAGTAGCAGATCGAGGCCGTCACCCGAGCATCGCCGGCGGTGGAGGCGCCGCCTCCCGGGAGCCACGGCGTCACGGCCGGCTGTCTCGCCGGCGCGCGCGTGCAGCGATGCACGGCGCTCCGTCGAGTTGGCCGGACCACGGCGCGCGCGTGTCCTAGGGTTTGGGTGACGGCGCCCTGCCGTCGATCTCGGCCGCCGCTGCTTCACCGGCCACAAGGACGGAACGGCGCCGACGCTAGAGATGGACGTCCGTCTTCCGCCACGAGCTGCAAGGAGGGGACTGTGGTGTGCATCTGCGCCGCTGCTCTCCGCCGGTGATGGGCGTCGTCTGCGGCGTGGACACGGACGGCGTCGCATAAGGGGAGGAGGGACGGCCTGGAGATGCGGGGCCCCTCCCTGGAGCTTGACGAGCAGGTCAATAGGCCCGACCAGAATGTAGCGCCGCTACCACTCCAAGGTTCCCTTTCTTCATGTTCTTCTGTAGGCTAGTCTCTGTCTAGTTGGCTTGATCCAGCTGCAGATTAATTTTAGGATTTGGTCTCTGGTCCTTGGTTCTTTTCTTCAGGTCATGTTGTTGTTTTTGGGTTAATTAAGACTGATTCATCTACTCCAGGAAACTACTCTAGAGTTTATCAATTTCGTTGCTCCTGTAATCTTTAGTTGGGGTGCCAGTTTAGCATTTAGATTATTATTAGCTTGCTCTGATTGATGGGTCTTCGATTCTGATCAATATTGAGTGAGTTCTAGTTGCAGCATACGTACCTGCTATGTGCTATCCACTGGAAATGTTGATTTGCTACGACGATGATAAATTGATCTGAGAAGCTGAGTATCACCATTGTCATGTTTTGGTTAGTTTAGAGTAGCTTTGTTCGTCTTGAACAAGTACACGATCAATAAGAACTTATTACTCTTGTGCCTGATTCATGACCAGTGAGTGAACCAGCACATGGTCTTGGTTTTTTTCTTATCTGTCCTAGTCATTAAAATTTATTGTGTGCTTAGCTCTGGTATAATCTACATGGATTTTATTTTGAATGTAGCTTAAATAAAGCTTGAACTCATGGACATTTCGTGTTTACTGAATGTTAAATATTTTCATGTTGCCAAACAACCGGAATGTTATATCTTTGTGTGTTTTTAAGCAACAGTTTCATGGTTGTTCTATTGTGGTGCAGGCCCCGTTGGAAGGTGACGCAGTGGCAGCAGCAGCAGCAGGAACAGGGAGATGTGGAGCTAGCTAGGTGGTTTCGGAAGGTAAATTCTTGGCTTCTTGTTCCTTTTGAGCAGAAGAGGAGCATGCTGTCACATGCTACAATATGTGTAACTGTGTTGAGCCCCTCGGATTCCTGATGTGTTTTTGAAATATGCTGGGTCGATGGTGAATATCATCATCATGTTTTGGTTCGTTTCGAGTAGCTTTGGGATTGTTGGTCAAGTAGATGATCATGTTGCTGCAAGTAATTGCCTATTCCGGATTCATGCATGACCAGTGGGTTATTTTAGATTTGTATGGTTAGTCATTTCTAATTGTGCCGCTTGCATATTAATCTGCAAGGATGATTTTGTGTTGACTGTAGCAGATGGTAACTAAAGATTGAAGTCATGTTTATTTCTTCATTGTTGACTGGATGTGAAGTCTTTTCATGTTTCCAAACACAACCTGAATTCTAAATATAAGTAAACTGTGTGCTTTGGTCCTTGCATAATCTGCAGTGATTCTGTACAATGTTGACTGGATGGTAAAGTTTCAAGTTGTAGATATTCCATCCGTGTTGAATTACTGTTGAATCTTTTCATGTAACCAAACAAGATGGAGTGTTCAATGTGTGTGTGTTGTTGAGCAATTGTTTCCTGGTTGGTCGTGCAGGTGACGGAGCCCGGTTTGGAAGGTGATGCGGTGGCGGCATCAGCAGCAAGGGGGAGATGTGGGGCTGTCCAGGAGGCACAGGTAGGTAAAATCTTGGCTTCTTGTTCCTTTTCAGCTCAAGCAGAGCATGTTGTCATATGCTACAGTCGGTGGAGTTGTGTTGAGCTCGTCGAATTCCTGATGTGTCTGTTGTAATATGTTGGCTGGATGGTGAATATCATCATGACCATCATGTTTTGGTTAGTTTCGAGTAGCTGAATAAGTACACGATCATGTAGCTTCAAATAATTACTTGTTTCCTGATTCATGACCAGTGAATGAATAATGATCGAGTGGTTATTTTAGATCTGTGCTAGTTATAATTACTAGTTGTAGCGTGTGTGCTTAGTCCTTGCATTTTATAATCTGCGACAATTTGAGACCTCATGTTGACCTGATGGTAGGAGCTTGAAGTCGTGGATATTCCATGCGTGTAGAATGAGTGTTAACTATTTTCATGTTGCCAGCAAATCTGAATGTTAAATCTTTTGCGTGTTGTTGAGCAATGGTTTAATGGTAAGTTCTATTGTGGTGCAGGCCCTGTTGGAGTCTGCGGTGGCAGCCATCAGCAACATCAAGGGGGAGCTGGACAGGAGGTTTAGGTAAAATATTGGCTTTTTGTTCCCTTTGAGCTCAAGCAGAGCATATTCTCATATGCTACAATCTGTGGAGTTGAGTTCAGCTTGTCGATTTCGTGATGTGTGTTTGTTGGCCTGATGGTGGGTATGATCATCGATCATGTTTTGGTCTAGCTTTGAGTAGCATTGGTCAACGAGATGTTAGCGTACGTGTTGGTGCAAGTAGTTAGGTGTTTCCCCGATTCATGACCAGTGAATGAATGAAGAAGCTGGGTCATGTTAGATGTGCGTGCTTGGTCCTTGCATAGTATTCTGCAAAGCTGATTCTGTGTGGACTGTAGTAGATAGATGGTAAATAAAATCCTGAACCCGTTTTCAATATTTCTTTCTTTGTGTGTTGAAGAAGATAGGATGTGAAGTGTTTCATGTGAAGACAGGATGTTAAGTCTTGTGTGTTGCTATTGGGCAATGGTTTCCTGATCGGTCTGTTTGTTTGCAGGACACGGCGGCGTCTGTGGTGTCGCCGGAGAGGAGGTGCTGCGTCCTGCTGCAGCTCGGTGGTGGTGGTGGACCATGAAGTGCTTGCTCGAGCACGAGGCGTCTAGGATGAAATTTTTCGGAGGTGTCCGGTGATGTTGGACCCTTGGTGACCGACCGCTTGTAGGTGGTTCTGTTTGTGGTGTTGATGTAATAAATAAATAAATAAATAGCATGCTGCTAGGTTGAGGTGTTGTTGATTGGATATTGGGATTTGGGAAAGTTGGGGTTTGGCACTGGCTGGCAAGTTGGGTTTGATTTGTGGATTTCGCCATTCATTTATATCTGCCAAATGTTCTAAGGAAAAAAAATAAAAGAAAATCGGTGCACGGCAAAGAGCAGGAGCAAAAGCAAATTAAGCCTAGACACGCGCGAGCGATCGTGGAGGAAAAAAAAAGGGGGTGAAATTTCTACGTAGTAGGCCGACCTCAGCGAAAGAACGTTTTGTGCTCCGGTCGCTCAGCAGTTGCGTTGGTACGTGCCAGATCCCGATCCCGATCCTGATCCAACCACTGTCACCCGCAGCCGCCGGCGCGATGGAGAAGCCCTGCACGGTGCTACGGAGAAGGAGATCAATGGAGAAACCCTGCCGACGCTCTTCAACACGGTCTGAACCTCTATGGGCAGGAACGTGCTTTGGCCCACGCTGTTGGGCATGTTGGCGAGTGGCCTCATCTCCTGCAGATGGTGGCACTAGATCTGGTCCGCAAGGTCGGCCGCACTCCAGACCGTGCAGCCAAGGGCAGGTATATCAAGATCGTTTTATCACTTCTTTCCTCTCGGAGCACCGCGGTGGTGTATGAGTGTGCAGGTACTCTAATGTCGCTCTCATCGGCACCCATTGCTCTGCGTGGCGTTGCCATACATACTACCAGATGCTCTCACGGGAGACGAACAACAATGTGAGGCTCGTTCTCCTCGACCGTCTCAATGATCTGCGCACTTCACACCGGGATGTCATGGTTGAGATAGTGATGGATGTGCTGCCTGCACTTGCCAGCCCCAACTTAGACGTCAAGAGAAGGTGCTCGACTTGGTGCTTCATCTTCTAACCCCTCGTAATGCTGTGGAGGTCATGCTATACCTCAAGAAGGAGCTTGTCAAGACACAATCAGGTGAGCTTGACAACGGTGGTGAGTGCCGACAGATGCTGCTGCAAGCTATCCATTCATGTGCTGCGGCTATTGTCATCTGGATGTTTCGATTAGTTTCTGAATTTCTGGATAACCTTTAGGTTCACTTTTCCTCCGGAGGAGGAATGGGGGGAGACGACTGCTTTTCCTCCGGAGGAGGAATCGTGGGCGACGGTTGCTTAACCGCCGGAGGAGGAATCGTGGGCGACGGCATCTTACCCGCCGGAGACGGCGTCGAATGGCGTGAAGGAGGCGTAGGTGAACCAGCACCACCAGCACCACCACCACCAGCACCTGCACCATCGGAGAGGGGTGGACTTGTTAGCCTTGGCGTCTCGCCTGGAAACACTATGTACTTCTTTTTCCATAGAATGAACTGACGCTTGACATCTCCAAGTCTTCTCTCCCCTTCGGGTGTAGCTATGTCAATCTCCAGGTCCTCAAACGCTTGGACTATATGTCTTCCACCGTGACTCGAGCATAGCCATATGGAATGGGGTTGTTGTGATGGAGTGCTCCAGGTGTATAGGGTAAAGCACTGCCGGTAGCTACCTTCATGGAAATGTTCCCCACGGGATAATGCAGATCACATTCTTTCATCTCCTTTACATCATCCACGGGGTAGTGAGGCTCCGGTGCACGACTCTCGATCATCGGTGCATTAGCACCTGCAGTCGGGGCCTCCGTGGAAGCCACGCTGCTTCTCCGCTGATGCAGGCTTCCGAGATCCGCTGCATGTTCTTCATGGGGCCCTGCAGCCGCCGCTTTTTCTTTCTCAAGTATTCCCGCCACGATCTTCTTCAACTCATTGAATTCCGCTGCAAGATTCGACAGTTGATCTGCAGCCCGGTCCGTACCTCTCTTACGGCTTCTGTAACAGTACGGGTCACCCTCCTGGGAAAACCCTACTTTCCACGGCAATCTGCCTTTGCCTCGTACATGTCCTCCGTGTTCAGGATTCCCGAGGGCATGGGTCAGTTGGTCTCTCTCTCTGTTGAACGTGATCACGCCCTGTTGAGCTGAGGTCATTGCGTCAACAAGGTCTTTTGTGGGAGCAAACTTTTTCTGCCGGTGAACACACTCCCCTGTCTCCGGGTCTAGCGATCCCCCATGCCCGTACCACCACATTTTGGCTCTTTCGTCCCATCCCTCTGTACCTAGACGGATTCCTCTTGCCCTTAGGCCGTCCTCCATTGCCTGCCACTTAGGCGCCGAAACGCGGTATCCTCCTGGCCCCATAACATGATGGTACTGTTTCTTTTCCGCATTAGCCTTATTTTTTGCCGACATTTCCTTGAAATGCTCCGATTTATGTTGCGTCACAAATTCTGTCCAATCATCTCTCAGTTTCTCATGTTGTCCAGTGAAAATCGGAGTCTTGCCCTTGCTGACATATTCACGGAACAATTTTTTCTTGAAGTTCCGGAATGCTTCGGCCATCTTCTGAAGAGCGAACTCTTTGACTATCCTCCTCCTCTCACGTCCACCCGGAACGTCCTGACCGAATTCATCTTTTTTGTTGTATTCCGGAGGTAGAATGAAATGTGCAATAAGCTTTCTAAACATAATCTTTTTCGTTCTCTTGTCGACATAAGTGAAACCAACACGTGCTTTCTTTGGCTCCTTCCATTCCTGGACGGTGATCGGGACGGTATCTCTAACAATGACTCCGCATTGGTTGATAAACTTTGTGGTGTTTGTAGGGGCTTGCCGATTACACTGACTGATTCGATGGTATATGTTTCTCCATCTTTCATCGACTTGGATTTGCCACGCTTTGACATATTAGAATAGCGGGTATTGGTTTTTCAACCACAGGTAAGTCCATCAAGAGCTCACGAAGTCACTCTGCTTCAACAGTGGCTGTGTCTAATGCTGCGAGTTATGCTTCCATATAGTTGACCTCGTTAAGATGGTCTGCTTGTAAGACTTCCAAGAAACAGCGCCACCACCAAGTGTAAAACATAATCACTCGTGGCCTTAATCTCATCAGCATCAGAAATCCAATTTGAATCACTATATCCCTCAAGTACCCTTGGGTCTCCGGTATAATGAATTCCATAGCTCATAGTGCCTTTTAAATAGCGCATAACTCTTTCGAGCGCATGCCAGTGATCATTTCCCGGATTTGAAACAAATCAATTTTCTCACAGCAAACGAAATGTCAGGCCTCGTGACACTAGCTAGATACATAAGCGAGCCAATAATCTGAGAATATCGCAATTGATCTCTAGTAATCCGTCGATTTTTTCGAAGTAAAACAGTAGGATCATACGGCGTTGGAGAAGGCTTGCAGTCGCTATACCCAAAACGACTCAAGATCTTTTCCACATAGTGGGATTGAAGCAGGGTGATCCCACCATTGTCGTCTCTTAGAAGTTTGATGTTTAATATAACATCAGCTACTCCAAGATCCTTAATCTCAAAGGATCGAGATAAGAAATCCTTGACCTCCTTAATCACGTCAAGGTTGGTTCCAAATATCAGTATATCATCGACGTACAGACATAGAATAACTCCCTCGCCCCCTGCATGACGATAGTATACACACTTGTCAGCTTCGTTTACAACAAAGCCTTCACCAGTCAAAGTCCTCTCAAACTTTTCATGCCATTGCTTAGGAGCTTGCTTGAGTCCATACATTGACTTCAATAACTTACAAACCTTGCCTTCATGGCCCGGTACTACAAAACCATCTGGCTGCTCCATGTAAATTTCCTCATCTAACTCTTCGTTAAGGAAAGCCGCCTTAACATTCATTTGGTGAACGAGAAGACTGTGTGAGGCAGCCAATAAGAGTAGTACCCTAATAGTGGTCAGTCGAGCCACAGGTAAGTAGGTATCAAAGAAGTCTTCTCCTTCTTTTTGGGTGTAACCCTTAGCCACAAGCCTGGCCTTATATTTTTCAATTGTACCATCAGGCCTAAACTTTTTCTTGAACACCCACTTGCATCCTACAGGTTTGCACCCATAAGGACGATCAGTGATCTCCCAGGTTCCGTTAGCCAGGATAGAATCCAGCTTGCAACGGACAACTTCCTTCCAGTAGTCAGCATCAAGAGATGCATACGCTTCTGAAACAGTCCTGGGTGTGTCATCCACGAGATACACAATGAAATCATCACCAAAGGACTTTGCAGTCCTCTGTCTTTTGCTCCTTAAAGGGACTTCATTGTCATCCTCTACGGGATTCTCAACGTGTTCTATCGAATGGTGGGTTCGGGAATTACAGACAATTCCTGAGTAGATTAATTAGTTATCTCAAGATTCGATGAGCTAGGCATCTCCTTTTTGGGAAAGATGTCTTCAAAGAAAGTTGCATCATTTGACTCCATGATTGTACCGACATGCATGTCTGGTACCTCAGATTTTATTATAAAGAATCTATAACCAATGCTACGGAACGCGTAGCCCAGAAGAACACAGTCCACGGTTTTGGGTCCAAGCTTGCGCTAGTTGGGAATTGGTATACTGACTTTCGCCAAACAACCCCAAGTTCGTATGTAAGATATTTTTAATCTTTTCTTCTCCCATTCCTCGAATGGAGTTATTTCTTTGTTCTTTGTGAGAACTCGGTTTAGGACATGACACGCAGTCAATATCGCCTCCCCCACCATGCCTTGGAAAGACCTGATGTATCTAACATGGAGTTGACCAAATCTGTTAGAGTACGGTTCTTTCTTTCGGCCACCCCATTAGATTGAGATGAATAGGGAGGCGTCCTCTCATGGATTATACCATGTTACGCACAGAAAGAATCAAACTCGTTGGAAAAATACCCTCCACCACGATCAGACCTAAGTCTCTTGATTTTCTGCTTCAGCTTTATAGATCTTGAAGAAGTTCAAAGCTTCATCTTTTGTTTTTAAGAGATACACATGACAATAACGAGTGGAATCATCAATCAATTTCATGAAATATTTCTTTCCACCTTTTGCTAACATTCATCTCACAAAGATGTGAATGTATGAGCTCAAGTGGTGCCAAGTCTCGTACCTCCGCAGTCGCATGGGACTTGCGAGGTTGCTTTTCTTGCAGACATACTTGACACTTAGAGCCCTTGACAGTAGTGAAAGTTGGGATTAAATTCATTTTGGCCAGCCGAGTCATCCATCCAAAATTAATATGACAAAGACGTGAATGCCAGACATTTGATTCACTATTGGTGCAAACATGATTCACAACTTTATTACAAACGTCTGAAAGAGATAAGCGGAACAAGCCTCCTCAATCATAACCTTTACCAACAAAAGTTCCAAACTTTGATACTACAAATTTATTAGACTCAAACACTAACTTGTAGCCATCTCGACAATGGAGAGATCCGCTAACAAGATTTTTATTGATAGAACGTTCTTCAGGCGCACGATCTTCCCTGAAGTAAACTTCAGATCCACCATACCAACACCTCGAACAGAAGCATGCGACCCGTTTCCCATTAGCACGGAGGAAGTCCCTGCGAACTGGTATGAAGAAAACAATGAGATATCAGCACATATGTGTACATTGGCACCAGTGTCAATCCACCAATCAGGAGAATGACATACTGAAAGAATAGTAGGGAATTTACCGTACCCAGCATCCTTCATCTCAGTATCCCCAATGACAACATTGACATTCTTGCCATTCTTTTCAAGTTCTCGCAGCTCATACCATTTAAGGAATTTCAGAGCCCAGTGACTCGGGTCACCACAGAAACGGCAGGATCCCTTCCTTTTCTTGAAGTTGGTAGTTTGTGCAGGCTTGTTCTTCCTATCATACTTGCCTTTGTACTCAGACTTGTTCTTGTTCTCGGGCTTGTTCTTTTTCTCGGGCTTGTAGGACTGAAAGTTCTTCTTCTGAATGAAGTTTGCACTAGAACCTCCCTCAAGACCTTGAGCACGTTTATCTTTTGCTCTCGCCTTCTCTTCCACATCAAGAGAACCAATGAGATCCATAACGGAAAAATCTTGTCTCTTGTGCTTCAAAGCGGTAGCAAAATTTCTCCACGAAGGAGGAAGTTTGGCCATGATGCCTCCGTAAATAAAATTGTCCGGTAACTCACAAGATAACTGCTCAAATTGTTTGGCAATGGTCTGTATTTCATGAGCCTGCTCAATAATGGAGCGCTCACCATTCATTTTGTAGTCATAAAATTGCTCCATGACATACAATTCACTGCCTGCGTCCGAGGCACCAAACTTTACCTCGAGCGCATCCCACATACCCTTGACCGTAGGAATGGTCAGATACGGGTCAATCAGATTCTCATCAAGAACGCTGAGAATAGAAGTCCTCAGAAGGGTGTCGGCTTCCTCGAAAGCTTTCTCATCAGCAGCAGAAAGCTCTCCTTCAGGCTTGCCCTTAGGCCACTTACAACGCGGCCTCTTAACCGGACGTTAGGGAATATAATCCCAGCGGTTAGGCCCTGACGGAGGCATGGATCCTGGACCCTGCGAGTAAGGACACCTCCTCTCAAGCCTTCTGGTCAAGGCCCGACAGGAAGCGCCCTTGGAGTACTCTAGAAGGCCCATGAGAAGCCCACCCGCATCAACTTGCGGGTTAAGTTAGGGATTGTAACCGACCCAAGCTAGGGTTTGTATCCTCTCCGGGTTGGACTCGAGACCTGGCTATCTATATAAAGCCAGGAGAGCCCCCAAGGAGAGGACCAAGTAATACCGCACGACCACAAAAGCCTTGAAACTCGAGATCTCTCTCTCGATTCGAGCATCCTGTAACCGATCTAATCATCTAATACAGATCGACAGAAGGCAGGAGTAAGGGTTTTACCTCTACGAGGGCCCCGAACCTGGGTAAATCGATCTAATCATCTAATTCCCGATGGATACTGGGAACGTAGATAGCATCGACGACAGAAGTTGCGTCGAGCGCTAAGGCTATTTTTCTCCGTTCGAGTTGGAGCGAATAGCCTTTTCTACTATCGCTAACGTCCCAAATTACCATCGAGCGTTGCGTGATCCAGGCCCTTGCGTATATAATTGATGATAATAATTATTTGTTCGTTACTTAAGCGCCTGTGTTAAAGGACAACGTTGTACATGCCCTTAGCGGCGTCGTAGCACATCATGGTTTGAAACTAGAGAGTGGCTCTTGCACGAAACCGCTTGAAATCTTTCCCTTTGAAAACGGGGGGCTTCATAGAATCAGCAAAGCCAATGATTGAAAATTGCCTAAAATAAGGTTTTTGGATTGTTGAAAATATGAGCAATTTTCAAATGATTTAATCCACGAAAAAGATCAATAACATATGGCTAGAATAACTGGAAATAAACTAGTCATATGATTTGCACGAAAACGCGACATAGACAGATTCAAATATATCGGTACTAGAAGAACATGCGGCGTCTGGGAGGTTGTCGACGTCTGGGAAGAACTCGTCGTTTAGGAAGTAGTCGTCGGCGTCCGTGATGACGATGATGCCAGTAGTCGCGCCACAGCGCTCCCCAAAAACCTTATCGCCCTTCTCCTGTACAGGATTCCGAAGAGATGCGGTTTCGGAGGCCTACTGTTCCGTCCCGCGGTGCACGCCGCGGCACGGGATGGAGATGTCCTGATCGGTGGCGCAGTGCTCGAGTGAAATATGAGGCAGATGTGTGGATGTGTTGTGTCTACGGAGAGGAGCGACCTCTCTTATATAGGCGCAGCAACAGGAGGCGAACGGGTAGCGAGGGAGTGGAAACAAACAGACATGCGGCGAAATGAATAGCCTGCAGCCGAAGTTGAACAGCCATCCACTCACGCGTAGTAATTTCCCACTAGTGCAAAACGTTTTAACTCTCGCGTAACCTTTCATATTTCTTCATTCGTGTGTGACAAAAATAAGGCAAGGCGTACACGCAGCGTAGGTCCTAGCTTGGCTCGGCTCATTCCCGCAACCCGCGGCGCGCGCGCGAGTCGTGACGAGGCGGGCGGCGGAGGAGGAGCGCGCGTGTAGTCATCTCCTTCTCATGCTCATACAACAAGTGGAAAGGTCTCCCTTATAAACAGATAAAACTTCTACACAACTAGCAATGTGGGACTAAACATTTGTCCCACCTTTTGCCATAAACGAATGGGCCACATGGGCCTCTAGGATTTCCAGGAATTTGTGAAGAACTAAAATAGGCTGGGCCATATTTGAGCCAAAATTCCAACAAATGATTGGCTACCAATGTTTGAGGTGAGTTGGGTACAACAGTTTGTGTATGGGTGTTGTAATCCAAAATCGGAGCGGAATTACGTTTTTTGTGTGTGTTTTTTAAGTTAACTTAAAATGGAATACTTTATCCAAAAGAGAAAATAATTAAGTAATGGTAATTAGTAACAGAGGATTTTCTTCTTTCTTTCCAAAAAGAATAAAGTTATATAAAGTACATGCCACCGCCTCGCACCGTGACTTCATCGTCTCCCACCGCCTCGTGCCACGCCGCCGGTAACCCTCTAAGTGTAGTTCACCGTGATGGGTCCGCGCCTGCGTCGCCATCCGCCGGTACATCTACGTGGTCACCCTCTCCCGCGTCGCTCCGTTGGAGATCGGTGTACCGCGCTGCGTGGGAGGAACGTGACAGGGCAGGTTCGATTGTTCTACGTTGTGAGGAACGGAGGCTGGTCCTGGTGGACCATGGCGGTGTCGCCGTCGACGTGTGTCTTCTCCGACACAAGTATTTCCAGGTGAGTGCGTAGAATTTACGTGCTACGCTGCGGTTGTTGGTGAACAAATTGTCTCGCGACGGTCCCAAGCGCATGAGACACGCGTCCCTCGGCGACCGTCTGGCACGTTGGGCCCTCGTGCGCTCTTCCGCTTCCTACCGGAGAATCATCACAGGTCGCCATCTACCCGTATCGCTGCAGGTGGGCCGCTCCGCGGGTCTTCGTCGTCGGTGCTGCCAGGTGGAGGGGGTGGCTATACCTTTTCCTTCACGCCCCCGTGCCCCCCAGATCCATTTCCATCCAAATCCAGATTCGCTCACATCTGGGAGAAGGGGAGGGCGGCGGGGAACCCTAAGGTGGTGTTCGTCGACGTTGAGCTGCTCAGATCCATTCTCCGGCCTTCCTCCTCTACTCCTTCGTGGAAGGGCACCGTCAGGGGTGAAAGTTGTACCTTTCCAGCGGTGATTTTGTCCCCATCTCCGAGTGGTAATCTATGCATAGTCATTCCAGGTCCACATATGTTGAAGATAGTTGTTATAAAATTTATAGAACCTAAAATTCATGAAACACCTGATAGCTGAAGACTAAAAATGGCTAAATCAACTACTCCTCCAGAATGGCTGGTAATACCACTTAAGGGCGGATAGACCGTCCACCCAGTGCCGCTGCCCACTTCTACTAAGGCTGAGCTTAATAGGAGCAAGAGACTTGGTGGCAACAACCAGAATGATATATTATTTAATCGTGGAAATGCCACATTATAGCAATCCTATTTTCAGTAGCATTATGATTTATAACATCAAGAAACATAGGACCATCATCTAGAGCATTATCATATAAATTTTCTATACAAACTTCCTAATTATCATGCATATCAATAGTTCGAATAAATAGAGGATTATCATAGGATTTATCAAAGTAGCATGGATTATCATGCATAACAGTAGCAATATAATTCTCACAAGTTTCATTCATAGTAGTATCAAGGTCACAAGTATAGAAAGTATCAAACTCGTCAAAAAGAGATATTTCAAAAGAATCAATAGGATCATCACAATTATGAGTTAAAGAGTTACTATCATTGGGAGGTAGACATGGGTTTCATTCTTCCTCCTCTTGATCATCACTCTCCTACTCTTTTTCATCCAAAGAACTTCCAGTTTAAGCAATCTCTTCTTCCATAGTTTGCTGCAAGGAATTAGTCTCTCCCTTTGGGGGAGAGAATCTATTAAGATAATCCATTATGTAGTTATTACAATAATTGTAATTATCAAAGAAATATTCAAGTATAGCATAAGTCTCATATTTATAAGGTGCATCATTAATACTTTCAAGCAAATAGGCAATTTCGAATGCACCCTTCCAAGCAATAAATTCTTCAATTTGTTTCACATCATTATAAAATTCATAATTTCCTTTGACATAAGAAGATATGGTAACATTATCATTATACTAACATTGATAAGGGAGGTGTTTATACCTCCTACAACAACGAGATTTATCAAATCAATAAGTGACATTACAAGTAGAGCACAAGTTTCTAGCATAGTCATGCAATTTATTAATTTGTTCCCATAAGTGTATCCCTTTCTCTGAAAAGCGGTTTTCATTATAATATTTTTGTTGTTCATCCATGAAACCACCTTTCCTATAAGATCTAGTTTCAGAGACATCAACCATTGATAGCAAGCATGATAAAGTAAAAAGAACAACTAGAATAAGAACTAATTTTTTTGTGTTTTTGATATAAAGAAGCAAAACAAGACAAAAATAAAAACAAGACAATAAACAAAATAAAGAGGTTGAGAGTGAGAGACACCCCTTTCCAGAAGACTTCTTCCTCCCTGGCAACAGCCACAAAAATTCCTTGATGCCTGCGATGGTGTGTTGGAAACCCCGAGAGGAGGGTTTGATGAGCAAGCGGTAAGAATTTCCCTTAGTTAAAAACCAAGGTTATCAATCTAGTAGGAGGAAGAGGATCTTTGGAAGGTTGATGCCACTGACGGTGGTGATGGAGCCTCACCGGTATCAGCAAGAACGTGGAACCTGCCCACAACACAACCAAAATACTTTGTCCCAACGGTACAGTGAGGTTGTCAATCTCACCGGTCTTTATAAAAACAAAGATTAGACGTATAGTGTGGAAAATGGTGTATGCTTGCAGTAAATAAAGAAAGCAGGAAATTGTAGTGGTTTGTTTAGCAGTGTAAGAAAATGGACTGGGGTTCGTAGGTTCACTAGTGGTGTCTCTCCATAAAAGATAGCACGCTGGGTGAACAAATTACAGCTGGGAAATTGACAAATAAATTTGAACCGTAGTGCACATTCATGACATGATGACTACTATGATATTTAGTGCGGGCATTACAACAATATACATAGACCGTGATCCAACTGCATCTATGACTAATAATTCACCCTCAGTTTATCATCCGAAGTCCCTTAGGTATTAAGTTGTAAGCAACAGATAATTTCATTAAACAATGTGTGTAAAGTAAGAAATGATTGTACACGCGGGCACTCACACCTCTGTTTTCTCCCTAGTAGCAACATCACATCCTCCCCTGTCACGTTTCTGTCACTCGAGCACAGGCGAAAAGGAGGCACGAACCCACTATCGAGCATAAATACTCCCTCTTGGAGTCACTAGCAACTACTTGGCCAGAGCAACCACTAGCAACGGAAAGCATGTAAGATCACAAATAACATATGCAATAAAGACTATAATTAACTTGGCATAAGTTCAATATTCATCGGATCCCAGCAAACACAGCA
Organism: Alopecurus myosuroides; assembly: GCA_028641055.1. Taxonomy (NCBI): domain Eukaryota; kingdom Viridiplantae; phylum Streptophyta; class Magnoliopsida; order Poales; family Poaceae; genus Alopecurus; species Alopecurus myosuroides. The sequence goes on along the minus strand of CM054057.1, from coordinate 621,889,381 downwards.
TATAGAATTACATAAGATCGATCTCGATCATGATAGGCAGCTCATGAGATCTAGACATGGAGGCATATGAGGAGAAGACAACCATCTAGCTACTACTATGGACCCGTAGTCCAAGGATGAACTACTCACTCATCACTCCGGAGGCAGGCATGGTGATGGAGAAGCCTCCGGTGATGATATCCTCTCAGGTAGGGTGCCGGGAGACAGCTTCAGAATCCCCAGATCTAGGGTTGGCGACGACGGCAGCTGCAGAACTTTTTGGGGATATTTGATCAGGTGCCTAGGGTTTTCCATCGGAGGGGAATATATAGGCGAAAGGGCAAAGGAGGTGGATCCCTGGGGGGCCCCACACCACCAGCTGGTGCAGCCAGGGGGGCGTGAAGGGGAACGTTGCATAGAAAACAAAAAACTTTCCTACGCGCGATAAACCCGAATGGCCAAGGTCTAATCTATGACATGAAATGCAACGGGGAGATAGAGAGTCTTGAGATAACATACCCTCAAAGAATCAAAGTGGTACGAGATCTCGTTGTTGGCGTAGTCGTTCTCATGCCGATCCCGAGCGAGAAGAAGTGCACCGCAATCCGGCGGTGCCTCCGTAATCGGTCACACGTTCAGCTCGATCAAGACTTTCGTTCCCTCGATCCAGCGGGTTGCGGAAGTAGAGGATCCCCGGAATTCCAGCAGCACGACGGCGTGGTGGTGGTGAAGAATCCCACGGTCAGGGCTTCGCCAAGCCGAAGACCATGGAATGGAGCAGCGGATGGAAGGGAAAAGAACTGGGCAAGTGTGTGAAGAAGAGGGATCCCTCACCCTCCTTTTATAGGGGAGGGGGAGGCAGCCCAAACGGGGGGGGGGTGGGGCCAGCCATGGGTGCCCCCACCCCTTCCTCTCTTCATGTGAGTGGAAGCTCCACTCACACCCACTCAAAATTCCTTAATTTCCCACTTAGAAAATAAAAAGGTTTTTCATTAATAAATAAATAAAACATTTTTATATCTTTATTTATATTTGTTAATTCCGTTAACAAACATTTGCATGCAGCACCTCGAACCATTTTTTAATTCTATTAACAACCGTTCGACGAAAAACCCCTTGAACTATTTCAATTTTCCCCGAAACAATTTCGGAGCTGCCCAAAATATTCTTCGGTGTTCCGTATCCTCTGTAACGCTTCATCGAACCTTAAGTGTGTCACCCTACTGTTCGTGAATAATATAGACATGATCGAGACTCCTCTCCGATCAATAATCAACAGCGGGATCTGGAAATCCGTGATGACTCCCATATATTCAACGATGACTCTCGTGATCGTGTGAACCTTTCAACGTCGTAACGATTTCCCTTTGTCTCGCGATATTTTACTTTCCCGGGATCCGATCATCGGTATCCACCGTACCTTATTTGATCTCGTTATCCGACAAGTACTCTTTTCTCGTTCCTGTGATATAACATCCTTGTGATCATATCACTTGCTTGCAAGCGGTGTCGATGTGATATCACCGAGAGGGACCTGAGTATATCTCTCCGTCATATTGGATGGACAAATCCCATTCTTGATCCATGAGCTTCAACTAACACTATCCGAATACCAAATGCCACCTTTATAGTCACCCTGTTACGGTGTGACGTTTGATGTTATCAAAGTATTCTTCCGGTATTAGTGATTAACATGATCTCATGGTCTAAGGAACAATGTTACTCCGAATGTAACACATAACAACAAAACTAAATGACTTGATCGTATTGTTATACTTAGTTAGGGTCTAAGTTCATCATGTCATTCTCCTAATGACATGATCCCGTTATTAACAACATCCAATGTCTATGATCAGGAAACCTTGATCATCTGTTAATCAACGAGCTAGTTAAAAGAGAGGCTTTACTAGGAACGATGGTTTGTTTATTAATCACACATGTATCAACGTTTCCGGTTAATACAATTCTAGCATGATAAATAAACATCTATCATAAATAAGGAATAACATAATAAACACTTTATTATTGCCTCTCGGGCATATTCCCTTCAGTCTCCTACTTGCACTAGGGGCAATAATCTATATTACATAGTGATGAATCTAACACCCATTGAGTTCTGGTGTTGATCATGTTTTGCCCTTGAGAGAGTTTCAGTCAACGGATCTGCCACATTCAGATCCGTATGTACTTTGCAAATCTTCACATCCCCATCTGCGACATGCTCACGGATGGAGTGAAAACGGCGCTTGATATGCTTGGAATTCTTGTGAGACCTTGGTTCCTTAGCATTGGCTATGGCACCATTGTTGTCACAATAGATAACCATTGGATCCAACGCACTCGGAACCACACCTAGTTCGGATATGAACTCCTTCATCCAAACTGCTTCCTGTGTTGCCTCCGAGGCAGCAACATACTCTGCTTCTATTGATGATCCCGCCACCACAGATTGCTTGGAACTCCTCCATCTTACAGCTCCTCCATTCATAACAAATACATACCCGGACTGAGACTTAGAGTCATCCGGATCAGTGTCAAAGCTAGCATCGACGTAACATCTTGCGACGAGCTCTTCTTCACCGCCATATACGAGAAACATATCCTTAGTTCTTCTCAAGTACTTAAAGATATTCTTGACCGCAGTCCAGTGTTCCAAACCTGGATTGGATTGGTACCTACTAGCCAAACTAATAGCATGTGCCACATCCGGTCTTGTACATAGCATAGCATACATGATAGAACCTATGGCTGAAGCATAGGGAATCATATTCATTCTCTCTCTATCTTCTGCTGTAGCTGGACATTGAGTCTTACTCAACGTTTTGCCTTGCAACATTGGCAAGAACCCCTTCTTACTCTCCTCCATTCTGAACTTCTTCAGAATCTTATCAAGGTGTGTACTTTGCGGAAGTTCAATTAAGCGCCTTGATCTATCCCTGTAGATTTTGATGCCTAATATATAAGCTGCTTCACCAAGGTCTTTCATCGAAAAACTACTGTTCAAATAACCTTTTACGCTTTTCAAAAGTTCTATATCATTTCCAATCAACAATATGTCATCCACATATAGTACTAGAAATGCTACAGAGCTCCCACTCACTTTGTTGTAAATACAAGCTTCTCCGTATGTTTGGACAAATCCAAACCCTTTGATCACCTTATCAAAACGGAGGTTCCAACTTCGGGATGCTTGCTTCAGTCCATAAATGGAACGTTGAAGTTTGCACACCTTGTCAGCATCCTTAGGATCAACAAAACCTTTGGGTTGCATCATATACAACTCTTCCTCAATGTCACCATTAAGGAACACCGTTTTGACATCCATCTGCCAGATTTCATAATCGAAAAATGCAGCAACTGCTAACATAATCCTAACTGACTTAAGCATCGCTACTGGTGAGAAAGTATCATCATAGTCAACTCCTTGAATTTGTCGGAAACCTTTTACGACAAGTCGAGCTTTATAGACGGTCACATTACCATCAACGTCAGTTTTCTTTTTAAAGATCCATTTGTTCTCAACGGCCTTGCGGTCATCGGGTAAGTCCACCAAAGTCCAAACTTGGTTTTCGTACATGGATCCTATTTCGGATTTCATGGCTTCAAGCCATTTGTTGGAATCTGGGCTCATCATCGCTTCCTCATATGTCGCAGAGTCATCACCTCCATCTACCATGAAGTTTAATACAGGATCTCCGTACAGTTCAGGAGCTGTACGTTCCCTAGTTAACCTGCGAGGTGCGGTAGTTTCCTCTACTGGAGTTTCATGATCTTGATCATTAGCTCTCTGTTCAACTGACGGGGTCGGCTCCGGAACAACTTCCGGCGTTGCGCTACTCGCCATTCCAAGAAGAGAAGGTTCAATAACCTCGTCGAGTTCTACCTTCCTACTATTCACACCTTTCGAGAGAAACTCCTTCTCCAAAAAGGATCCATTCTTGGCAACGAAAATCTTTCCTTCGGATCTGTGATAGAAGGTGTACCCTATTGTTTCTTTAGGGTATCCTATGAAGACGCATTTTTCCGCTTTGGTTTCGAGTTTATCAGGTTGAAGCTTCTTCACATAAACATCGCATCCCCAAACTTTTAGAAATGGCAGCTTAGGTTTGTTTCCAAACCATAATTCATACGGTGTCGCTTCAACGGATTTAGATGGTGCCCTATTTAAAGTGAATGTAGCGGTCTCTAGTGCATAACCCCAAAACGATAGTGGCAAATCTGCAAGAGACATCATAGATCGAACCATATCCAATAAAGTACGATTACGACGTTCAGAAACACCATTACACTGTGGTGTTCCGGCAGGTGTCGGTTGTGAAACTATTCCACGTTGTTTCATATGCATGCCAAACTCGTAACTTAGATATTCTCCTCCATGATCAGATCATAGAAATTTAATCTTTCTGTTATGATGATTTTCGACTTCACTCTAAAATTCTTTGAACTTTTCAAATGTCTCAGATTTGTGTTTCATTAAGTAAATATACCCATATCTACTCAAATCATCTGTGAAAGTGAAAAAATAACGATATCCACCGCGCGTCGATACACTCATTGGTCCACACACATCAGTATATATGATTTCCAGTAAGTCTGTCGCCTATTCCATGGTTCCAGAAAACGGGGTTCTAGTCATCTTGCCCATAAGGCATGGTTCACTTGTTTCAAATGATTCATAATCAAGTGATTCTAAGAGTCCATCTGAATGGAGCTTCTTCATGCGCTTAACACCAATATGACCTAAGCGGCAATGCCACATGTAAGTAGCAATATCATCACTTAATTTAATTCTTTTGGCATTCACATTATGAATATGTGTATCAACATTATCAAGATTCAAAAGAAATAAACAATTCTTCTCAAGTGCATGACCATAAAAAATATTATTCATATAAATCGAACAACCATTGTTCTCAGACTTAAAGGAATAACCTATCTGCATTAAGCAAGATCCAGAAACGATATTCATGCTTAATGCAGGCACCAAATAACAATTATTGAGGTTTATAACTAATCCCGATGGTAGACGTAGAGGCAGCGTCCCGACGGCGATCACATCAACTCTTGATCCATTGCCGACGCGCATCGTCACCTCATCCTTTGCTAGTGGTCGCTTATTCTGCAGCTCCTGTTTTAAGTTACATATGTGAGCAACCGAACCAGTATCAAATACCCAGGTGCTACTGCGAGTACTAGTAAGGTACACATCAATAACAAGTATATCATATATATACCTTTGTTCACTTTGCCGACCTTCTTATCTGCCAGATATTTTGGGCAATTGCGCTTCCAGTGGCCAGTACCCTTGCAATAATAGCACTCAATCTCAGGCTTAGGGCCAAACTTGGTTTTCTTCTCAGGAGTAGCAACAGATTTTCCACCCTTCTTGAAGTTAACCCTTGGCTTGCCTTTCTTGCCTTTCTTGAAACTAGTGGTCTTATTGATCATCAACACTTGATGTTCTTTCTTGATCTCCACTTCAGCAGCTTTAAACATCGAGAGAAGCTCAGGAAGAGACTTCTTCATGCCTTGCATATTATAGTTCATCACGAAGTTCTTGTAACTACGTGGCAGAGATTGGAGAACACGATGTATCCCAAGCTCATTGGGAATCGTTATTCCCAAGGCTATGAGCTTATCAGCGTACGCAGACATCTTGAGTACGTGCTCACTAACGGAGCTGTTCTCTTCCATCATGCAGCTAAATAACTTTTCTGAAGCGTCATAACTCTCAACTGCGGCATGGGTATCGAAAATCATTTTCAATTCTCCCATTGTGGCATACGCAGTGTTGTTGTCGAAACGTTTTGGCAGCTCTGGCTCTAATCCATAGAGGATGCCGCAGTGAACTATACTGTGGTCCTCTTGTTGAGTCAGATAAACATTTTTATCTTCATCAGAAACATCATCAGCGGGCTGGTCACCTAGAGGTGCATCAAGCACATAGAGCTTCTTGCAAGCGGTGAGGAGAATCCTTCGGTTAAGTGCCTAGTTGGTAAAGTTGCTTCCATTGTTCGCTAATTTCTCTCTCTCCATGAACATATTGAAATTGAAGGTAGGTGGTGCCATGATCTACAACATATTTGCAAAGACTATTTAGACTATGTTTATGATAAATTAAGTTCAAGTTAATTCTAAAATTATCCCATGAACTCCCACTCAAAAACAACATCCCTCTTAGTCGTCTTTAGTGATTACATGAACCAAATTCACTACATCGAAACCGATCATCACGTGAGACGGTGTAGTTGCAAAGGCGAACATCAACATGTTTATCATATCATCTATATGACTCATGCTTTACCTTTCGGTTACGTGTTCTGAGGCCATGTCTATACATGTTAGACTCGCCAAGTAGAACCGTAGTATTCCGTGTGTTTCAAGGCCATGTCTGTACATGCTAGGCTTGAAAACACCCATTGTATGCGAACGTTGAGTCTATCACACCCGATCATCACGTGGTGTCTCGAAACGACAAACTTTCTTAACGGTGCATACTTAAGGAAGAACACATTATTATCTTGATATTAAGTGAGAGGGATCATCTTATAATGCTACCATCGCGATCTAAGCAAAATAAGATGCATAAAAGGATAAACATCACATGCATGGATAATGTGATATGATATGGTCCTTCTTGCACTTGATCTCCATCTTGTGCATCATGGCATGATCTCCATCATTCCACCGGCGTGGCACCAAGGTTCGTGGCACCTCCATCTTGATTGTCCATTACAACATATCACATGGATATGATATACAGCACGCAGGCCATAAAAATAAGACAACCATATGGCTCCATCCGGTATGTCAATAATTTACAAAAGATATCATCTCATACATAACGTTTGTAATATTGACCATATCACATCACATGCCCTGCAAAAACAAGTTAGACGCCTCTAATTTATTTTTACATGTTTTACGTGGCTTGGGCTTACGAAGATAGAACCGTTCATACCTACGTACAAAAACCACAACGTTGGCAAAAACATGATCATCAACGCCCACATACTCCTATGTGTTCTACCCGTACAATTCATCTACGCATAGATCCGGCTCTAATACCACTGAACGGGAACGTTGCATAGAAAACAAAAAAATTCCTACGCGCGATAAACCCGAATGGCCAAGATCTAATCTATGAGATGAAAGGCAACAGGGAGATAGAGAGTCTTGAGATAACATACCCTCGAAGACTCAAAGTGGTACGAGATAAGATATCGTTGTTGGCGTAGTCGTTCTCACGCCGATCCCGAGCGAGAAGACGTGCACCGCAATCCGGCGGTGCCTCTGTAATCGGTCACACGTTCAGCTCGATGAAGACTTTCGTTCCCTCGATCCAGCGGGTTGCGGAAGTAGAGGATCCCCGGAATTCCAGCAGCACGACGGCGTGGTGGTGGTGAAGAATCCCACGGTCAGGACTTCGCCAAGCCGGAGACCAAGGAATGGAGCAGCGGGTGGAAGGGAAAAGAAGTGGGAAAGTGTGTGAAGAAGAGGGAGCCCTCACCCTCCTTTTATAGGGGAGGGGGAAGCAGCCCAAAGGGGGGTGCGGCCAGCCATGGGTGCCCCCACCCCTTCCTCTGTTCATGTCAGTGGAAGCTCCACTCACACCCAATCAAAATTCCTTAATTTCCCACTTAGAAAATCCAAAGGTTTTTCTTTAATAAATAAATAAAACATTTTTATTTCTTTATTTATATTTGTTAATTCCATTAACAAACATTTGCATGCAGCACCTCGAACCATTTGTTAATTCTATTAAAAACCGTTCGACGAAAAACCCCTTGAAGTATTTCAATTTTCCCCGAAACAATTTCGGAGCTGCCCAAAATATTCTTCGGTGTTCCGTATCCTCTCTAACGCTTCATCGAACCTTAAGTGTGTCACCCTACGGTTCGTGAATAATATAGACATGATCGAGACTCCTCTCCGATCAATAATCAGCAGCGGGATCTGGAAATCCGTGATGACTCCCATATATTCAACGATGACTCTTGTGATCGTGTGAACCTTTCAACGTCGTAACGATTTCCCTTTGTCTCGCGATATTTTACTTGCCCGAGATCCGATCATCGGTATCCACCATACCTTGTTTGATCTCGTTATCCGACAAGTACTATTTCTCGTTCCCGTGATATAACATCCTTGTGATCATATCACTTGCTTGCAAGCGGTGTCGATGTGATATCCCCGAGAGGGCCCCGAGTATATCTCTCCGTCATATTGGATGGACAAATCCCATTCTTGATCCATGAGCTTCAACTAACACTTTCCGAATACCTAATACCATGTTTATAGTCACCCTGTTACGGTGTGACGTTTGATGTTATCAAAGTATTCTTCCAGTATTAGTGATTAACATGATCTCATGGTCTAAGGAACAATGTTACTCCAAATGTAAGACATAACAACAAAACTAAATGACTTGATCGTATTGTTATACTTAGTTAGGGTCTAAGTTCATCATGTCATTCTCCTAATGACATGACCCCGTTATTAACAACATCCAATGTCTATGATCAGGAAACCTTGATCATCTGTTAATCAACAAGTTAGTTAAAAGAGAGGCTTTACTAGGAACCTCAGTTTGTTTATTAATCCCACATGTATCAACGTTTCCGGTTAATACAATTCTAGCATGAGAAATAAACATCTATCATAAACAAGGAATAACATAATAAACACTTTATTATTGCCTCTCAGGCATATTCCCTTCAGGGCACGCCACCCCATGGTGTGCCCCCCTGGTGCCCGTCTTCGACTCTTCGTTGGTCTTCTGGATGCTTCCGGGGAAAATAGGCACTTCGGTCTTTGTGGGGTCCAATTCCGAGAATATTTCCAAAACAACTTTTCTGAAATAAAAAATAGCAGAAAACAGGGAACTGGCAGTTGGCATCTTGTTAATAGGTTAGTTCCGGAAAACGTGTAAAAATGCTATAAATAAGGGAGAAAACATGTAGCAATTGGCATAATATTATCATGGAGCATCAGAAATTATAGATATGTTGGAGACGTATCAAGGAGACGGCCACCGTGGAAGGCGAGAGGCTGAATCCGCCTCCCGAGCTAGCAAAAGACTGTGTCCGTGCCAGTTAGAGGAGGAGAAGAAACGGCGAGTTTTGCGATCGGCCTTTTGATCCACAACAGGTCTGGAGGAAAAACCTGGACCGCGTCCAAAACCCAGTTTTCTCTTGGAGTGGCGGAAGAGTTCTTGAAAGATGGAATTCCAGTTCCCTTTCCAGGAAACGGGACGTCGAGGTGGTAAAAAAAGAACTCGTCCAGAATTTGACGGATTCTGAAGTTTTGATTTTTGGGAACCATATCTCCATGTATCTACGCAAGTTGAATGATATGGCCCCGCAAGTTGGAAGAACACCGTCAAAGGTGTTGCGCTTCACGTTGAAGCAGTACTGGAAAATTTCTAAACTAGGTTCTATTCCTAAGTACCCTTCGAACAAAGCATGAAAGCCGACAATGTAAAGAATAGAATTGGGTGGCAGGTTATGGGATTGAGCACCATAGTGATATAATACCTGGATAAAGAAGGCGGACGGCAGAAATCCGATACCTCTCAAAACGTCAGAGGCAAGGAGGACCCGCTCCCCGTCCTTTGGCAGCGGCTCGTTGTCGTCTTCATCTACCCGCCATTTGTCTTTGGTGATGAATCAGTCTTCTTCAAGGCTCCTCATCAGAGCCAATGCGATGTTGCACTGGATCCAATTACAGGAGTCTTCTCCGTCATCTTCTTCGCCTCCGGTGGTGACGATGGCTCCCGCGTTTTCGCCTGCGCGGGCAGAAGTTTCTGATACGTCATAAACGTATCCTTAATTTCTGATGTTCCATGTTGTTTTCTTATTGTTTCCCACATGTTTGTTATACACTTTATGTCATTTTTCTCGATTTTTCGTACTAACCTATTGACAAGATGCCACAGAGCCAGTTCCCTGTTTTCTGTTGTTTTTAGTTTCAGAAAAGTTGTTCTGGAAATATTCTCGGAATTGATAAATTCAAAGCCCGGAAGTCTTAGAATTCCCGAAGGTTCCACGGAGTCCCGAAGAGATCCGTAGAGGGGCCTCGGGGGCCCCACACCATAGGGCGGTGCGCCCCCTGGCCGCGCCATGGGGGGCTGTGGAGCCCCTGGCCTCCATCGCCTTTGCCCTTTCGTCGATTTATTCCTCCCGAGACGTAAACCCTAAATATATTCCACTTCGTCCCAAAAAACACCCGAGGCCGCCGTGATCGTCATCCCGAGATTGGGAGGGTTCTGAAGATCTCCCCGGCACCCTGCCGGAAGGGGAATTCATCACCGAAGGGATCTACGCCACCATGCACTCCTCCAAAGTGATGCGTGAGTAGTTCATCCCTGGACTACGGATCCATAGCAGTCGCTAGATGGTTGTCTCCTCCACTTTATGCCTCATGTTTAGATCTCGTGAGCTGCCTCACATGATCGAGATTATCTTTATGTAATGCTACATGTTGTGTTTGCTGGAAGGCGATGAATGCGGAATGCTATGTATTTTGATTATCAAAATATCATGTTATCTTCACTCATATGGTATGTATGATCTTGCATGATCTCCGTTATTAGTAGATGCTCTGGCCAAGTAGATGCTAGTAACTCCAAGAGGGAGTATTTATGCTCGATAGTGGGTTCATGCCTCCTTTGCATCTATGCTCGAGTGACAGAAACGTGACGGATGGAGGATGTGTTGTTGCCATTAGGGAGAAAACAACAATGCTTTTTCTAAGGATGATGTTATTGTTTACATTACACACTTTGCTTACTGTGATTATCTGTTGCTTGCAACTTAATACCCAAAGTTTGTTCGGATGATATTCGGAGGGCGGATTTTTAGTCATAGATGCAGTTGGATGACGGTCTATTCATTTTTAGTAATCTTTATGTCTTGCATACGCACTACGGTGCAGCCTTCATTTCTGTCAATCGCCGAGCTGTAATTTTTTCACCACACATGTTATTTATCTTTCACAGAGAGACACCACTAGTGAACGGTGGACCCCGGTTCATTTTCCTCATACTGATAAACACCTACTACTTTCATATTGTTTTTCTACTGTTTTCCACACCATACGTTTAACCTCTTTGTATTCAGCAAAATCGGTGATATTGACAACCTCACTGTTTTGTTGGGGCAAAGTGATTTGATTGTGTTGTGTAGGTTCCACGTTGCCGCTGAACCGGTAGTTCGCCCTGCCACCTCAGCTGCATCAACCTTCAGAGATTGCTTGTCCTCCTACTGGTCATTCAACCTTGGTTTCTTTTCTAAGGGAAAACTTTCCGGTGCACTCTCAGAACCTTCCTCTTGGGGTTTACAAATGAGGGCGTCTCAGCTCCATCAAGTTTTCTGGCGCCACTGCCGGGGAGGAAGATAATTTCTGCAAGGGGAGTCTCTCACTTCCAATCTCTTTACTTTTTTTTTTGTTTTTCTTAGTTTATTTAATTTTTTATTGTTTGCTTGTCTTTATCAAAAACACACAAAAAATAGTTCTTATTCTAGCTGTAGTTTTATTCCTGTTTTTAGTCTTGCTTAAATGTCTACTCCTGAGAACACTAAGTTGTGTGACTTTACTAGCATGAACAACAATGATTTCATTAGCACACCTATTCCTCCACCGGCTCCTACTGCTGATTTTTATGAGATAAAGCATGCCTTGTTAAACCTTATTATGAGAGAGAAATTTTCTGGTGTTAGTACTGATGATGCTGCTGCCCATCTTAATAATTTTGTTGAACTATGTGAGATGCAAAAATATAAAGATGTAGATGTAGATATTATTAAACTGAAATTGTTTTCTTTCTCTTTAAGAGGAAGAGCTAAAGAATGGTTGCTATCTTTGCCTAGAAATAGTATTGATTCTTGGACTAAGTGTAAAGATGCTTTCATTGGAAAATAGTATCCTCCTGCTAAGATTATATTTTTCAGAAGTAGCATTATGAATTTTAAGCAACTTTATAATGAGCATGTTGCTAAAGTTTGGGAAAGAATGAAATCTTTAGTAAAGAATTGTCCCACTCATGGACTGACTATTTGGATGATCATCCAAACCTTTTATGCAGGTCTGAATTTTTCTTCAAGAGACCTTCTGGATTCAGCTCCTGGAGGAACCTTTATGTCCATGACTTTGGGGGCAACAACAAAGCTTCTTGATAATATGATGGTAAATTATTTTGAATGGCATACTGAGATAGCTACAACTGGTAAGAAGGTAAATCTTGTTGAAGAAACCTCCTCTTTGAATGATAAACTTGATGCTATTATTTCTATGCTTGTTAATGTCCATGCTACTATTGATCCAAATAATGTTCATTTAGCCTCTTTGGTTTCTCAAGAAGAGCATGTTGATGTAAACTTCATTAAAATAATAATTTCAACAACAATGCTTATAGAAATACTTTTGGTAGCAACAATTATAGGCCATATCCTCCCAATAATAGAAATTCTTATGGTAATTCTTATGGAAACTCCTAGAACAGCAATAAAAGTGTACACTTTTATCTTTAGAACATGCTTAATAATTTTATTAGTACACAAACTGATTTCAATAAATCTGTTGTGGAAAATTTTGGCAAATTGAGGTTCTTGCTTCTAAAGTTGATAGCCTTGCTCTTGATGTTGATTTTCTTAAACTAAAGGTTATGCCCCATGATGTTAACGAAAGTAAAACTTTAAATTCTATTCAAATTAGAATTGATGATAATGTTAGGATGTTAGGTGAACTGCATGCTAGATGGGAAAAAGAATATGAAATAGCTAGAAAGAATAATATAGCTAATGTTTGCACCATTACCACCACTAGTAAAACTGAAACTTCTCATGCTAGAAAACCTTCTACTATCAATGGTAAAGTAATTGGTGTTGGAAACACTCACACTTCTGCTATTAAAAATGCAAAATAGGCTGAAACAGCTAAAAATGCTCCTGATAATAGTGCTGGATTTTTAGAAACATGGGAGACAATAATCCCATTATATTTGATAAAAATGATCTTGACTTTGATGATTGTAACATAACTGAAGTGATTAAGTTCTTAAAAAATCTTGCTAGTTGTCACAATGCTAGTGCTATGAATATGACTTTCACAAAACATATTACAAATGCTCTCATGCAAATTAGAGAGGATGAATTAAGATGTGAAGCCTCTATCCCTAGGAAGCTAGATGATGGTTGAGAACCTACTATTAAAATGGAAGTGAATGATTTTGATTGCAATGCTCTATGTGATCTTTGATGGAGGGATAATAACCCGGTAGGCCAACTCCAAGGAATAACCCGGCCCAAAGGACGCTGCGCAGGATCCGGCTAAGGTTAAGGAAACTTTCGGAAGGCCCAAGTTTGTAGGCCCAGTAACCCGGATTGCAGGTTACGATGAAGGAAAGTTAGTGAAGGGGAACGTAGCATAGAAAACAAAAATTTTCCTACGCGAGAGACACCCGAAAGGCCAAGATCTAATCTAGGAGACGAAGTGTAACGGGCAACAAGAGGGTTAAGGAGAACACATACCCTCGAAGACTCAAAGTGGTACGAGATCAAATCTCGTTGTTGGCGTAGTCGTACTCACACCGATCCCGATAGCGAGAAGATGGCACCGCAATCCGGCGGTGCATCCGTGATCGGTCACACGTACGGTTGATGACGACCTCCGTTCCCTCGTTCCAGCGGGGCGCGGAAGTAGAGGATCCCTCGGAACTCCAGCAGCACGACGACGTGGTGGTGGTGAAGAATCTCACGGTCAGGGCTTCGCCAAGCCGGAGACCATGAAATGGAGCAGCGGGTGGAGGGAAAGGGAAGTGGCCAAGTGTGTGAATGAGGAGGAGCCCTCACCCTCCTTTTATAGGGAGAGGGAGGCAGCCCAAAGGTGGGGTGCGGCCAGCCATGGTGGTGCCCCCACCTCTTCCCTCTTCATGTGAGTGGAAGCTCCACTCACACCCACTCATGCTCCCATAATTTCCCACTTGGAAAATCCAAAGGTTTTCTTTTAATAAATAAATAAAACCTTTTTATTTCTTTTATTTCAGCATTTGTTAATTCTATTAACAAACTTTTGCATATAGCACCTCGAATCATTTGTTAATTCTATTAACAACCATTCGACGAAAAACCCCTTGAACTATTTCAATTTTCCCCGAAACAATTTCGGTGCTGTCCAAAATATTCTTCGATATTCCGTATCCTCTCAAATGCGTCATCGAACCTTAAGTGTGTCACCCTACGGTTCGCGAATAAGATAGACATGATCGAGACTCCTCTCCGATCAATAATCAACAGCGGGATCTGGAGATCCATGATGACTCCTATTATTCAACGATGACTCTCGTGATCGTGTGAACCAACAACGCCGTGAACTATTCCCTTTGTCTCGCGATATTTTACTTGTCCGAGATTCGATCATTGGTATCAACCATACCTTGTTCAATCTCGTTACTGACAAGTACTCTTTTCTCGTTCCCGTGATATAACATCCTTGTGATCATATCACGTGCTTGCAAGCGGTTTCGATGTGATATCACCGAGAGGGCCCAGAGTATATCTCTCCGTCATTTGGATGGACAAATCCCACTCTTGATCCATGATCCTCAACTAATACTTTCCGAATACTCAACGACACCTTTATAGTCACCCTGTTACGGTGTGAAGTTTGATGCCATCAAAGCACTCTTCCGGTATCAGTGATTGACATGATCTCATGGTCTAAGGAATAAGTTACTTCGTATGTTTGATATAACAATGTAAACTAAATGACTTGATCGCATTGCTATATTATCTTTGGGTATATGTTCATCACATCATTCTTCTAATGACATGACCCCGTTATTAATAACATCCAATGTTCATGATCAGGAAACCTTGATCATCTATTAATCAACGAGCTAGTTAAAAGAGAGGCTTTACTAGGAACCATTGTTTGTTTATTAAGCACACATGTATCAACGTTTCGGTTAATACAATTCTAGCATGAGAAATAAACATTCATCATAAACAAGGAATAAGATAATAACCATTTTATTATTGCCTCTCGGGCATATTCCCTTCAGTCTCCCACTTGCACTAGAGTCAATAATCTAGTCTGTAAGCACTTTAACACATATGGCGTACCAGTGTTTATTACCATGCTTCGCATGCGGTAAACATCATCAAAAAGATCTGAACTCTTCAGGTCCTATTGTATTTGCATGTTCTTTGCGTCTACACGCATCACTCATTCTCTAATGAGATGGCTTTGTATATATATGGTCAATCGGTGAAAACTTAATTCCTCAGCTTAAACTGATGTCACTAACATTGTGAAAATGTAGCTTCATAGTGTTAGCATTCTTGGAATTCACCAAGTTTCGGTGATACCTTAATTCCTCAGCTTAAACTGATGTTACTAACATTGTGAAAATGTAGCTTCATAGTTTCAGCATTCTTGGAAATTCACCAAGTTCAATAAAGAACTCCTTGACACAAAATACGCTTATTATCAGTTGTCAACACAACGATATACTTTAGCCTTTGTTGTAGTATCTGCCACAATATTTTAATTTTGAAACTCTTTCAAATCCAGCATGGAACTTTCTTCCATCCTATTGTGCTACCGTTCATCACATATTTTAATTGAGATAAAATTACTTGAATAAATGACAAGACTATTAGTGTAACATATTACAACTAATATTTTGTCATTACTATATAGGAAAACATATCCTTAGCATTTCTAAAATGACACAAGGATCTCTCCCACTGTTGTCTAATCATCATATGGATTATCCTACTATAACATTTTATAGCATAGGACTCACTGGTTGTGTACATAGCATGGAAACATGACTTAGAAATCTCAATTTCAATGATGCTCATCATGTGTCAAAACACATGAATCTTGCTCAATTATTTTCCATGTGACAAGAACTCCTTCTTATCAATTTTATATTGACTTACTTCAATATTTCATCTATGTAATTTGGCTTCAATATATCAGGCGCTTCAATCCATCTTATAGATATCGATGCCCAATATCTTCTAAGCCTTTCATCAATATGAAATCTTAACCGTGTTAATTTAAAATACATATTTTCCAATCAACCATATGTCATCTACATAAAGTATTGGAAATATGTCATAACGCTCCCACTTAATTCTTGTAACTCTACAAGCATCTTTATCATTCATGATGGAATCAAACTCTTTTGATAACTTCATTAGGTAAAGATTTCAACTTCGTTATGCTCACTTCAACCATTGAAGTGCGCATGCCTTTCTAGCAACCTTTTGAATTTTACAAAACTCTCAGACTGTGTCAAGTACACATCCTTGAACAACTTCCTCGAGAGGAGAATTGGTTTTGTTATTCAACATCCATATCATAATATGTAACTTTGCTAGAACTATCTGCAAAGACTAAGCATCACTACGGAAGATCAAAATCTTGTAGTAGTGAACTCTTTGAACTTCGTCGAAAACAACTTTTCGATAAGTACAACTTTCAAAGGATGTAAAATCCATGTCTTTGTCGCTATATAGACCCTTTTGCTATCGTTTAGGCATCATGCCTATCGAAAGGACTACCAAGTCACATACTTGATATTCATACAAGGATACTATGGCGGATATAATGACTCATAGTCAATTTTACGAAGTCAGGGCCCATCATTTGCTTCCTTTATAAGGTCCAGGTCCTTTTGTTGTCAAAACAACACTTTACACTTAAACCACAAGTTGTTCTAAGTACAAAGTTTTGGACTTTACTGGTACAGTTCGCAAACTCATTTGAAGTATCTACAACGTTTGTAGTGTCTTCTACTTAGTCAAAATAGTAAACCCCGGAACAACTTCCAGTGCTGCGCTACTCTTGATATGATAACAAAGATTCTCTAATCTCATTGAGTTTATACTGTGCTCCCACTCACTTGTTTCGCAAGAACTACTTTCTCGAGAAATCAACCCTTTCTGATAAACAACATTTGTCTTTTGGTTCGGTGATAGGAGAAATACCCAATGTTTTATTTGGGATAACCTTATAAACATATATTTATCCTATTTTGGTTGTAAACATTTTACACATGCTATGCATACCAAAACTTAAGAAAGTGACAATTCGGGTCACTACCCAAACCATATCTTATATGTTGTCAATTTCAGCGGATCATGATGGTGCTCTTTTCAGTGGAAAAGCGGTTGTCACTAATGTATAAACTACAAAATTATAATGGCATTGTTATTAATCTTACCATGTCAAACAAGGTTTGATTTTGTCTCTTGAATACTCCAATCTAATGTGGGGTATTCGAGAAGTATAAGTTGTAGAACAATTCTGCAACTTCTCAGATGTTTTGCTAAATTTGTAACTCAAACTTTATACTTTATGATCCAATCATAAATGCTTGATTATCTTGTTACATTGATTTTAACTTCATATTAACAACCTTTTGAACCAATTCAAAATGTCAAACTCTGTTCCCTTTAAATAGATATACTCACATATCTACTTAAATCATCGACAGAATTTTATGAAGGAAAAATTAATCCACCATACATGACTACACATAATGGACTATATACATCAATATGTATAATCTCCACTAAATTAGTCGTCCATTCTACTTTGGCCTAAGAACGGAATTCTAGTCATCTTTTGGAAGAGGTCCCACAAGCGTCAATAAAATGACTCCGGAAGTCCATCAATATGGAGTTCCTTCATGGTTTCCTTTCCGATATGAACTAAAATGGTGGTGTCACAATTTAAGTGAAACTCTTCAACGTCTTGCAATGTTTAGCATTTAGTCTTATAGATGTTTACTTTACCAACATGATTTATATTAACATATCCATCAATTATGGAATATGATCATAGTTTGAACAATCTCATTTGTTCTCACAAAAGACTAGAACAAAATAACAACTTATTAAGTTCTTAAAATAAATCTTGAATGTTTGGTTCGATACTACAATGAACACAATAACACTTTATTTATGTTCTTGTCATAATCGATTCCACATCTATTACTAGTTCCTTTTAGGCCCTTGTATTTCTTTCATTGCGTTGCTTTGTATGACAACTCATACCAACCAATGTGGTATCAAAATACCAAAAATACTTTGTTAACTAGTAATACATCTATAACTTGTATATCAAGTATATACTCCTGAGCTGGAATTTTCCAGTTATCTTCTTTTCTGCCATATATCTATTTGTAATTCTATTTTCAATATTCCCTTTCCTTTATAGAAGAATCATTCAACATCAAACAATGCTAGTCTTACTAGCTCATTTTCTTTGGCGTGTTAGTCATATACTATCACCCATTGAGTCATACTTTGAGTTTGATTGTTCTACTAATATCACCATATTAATAGAATTCTTCTAGATTCCACTCTTAGCAATCTCCAAGTAAGGTAAACGACTTTACACATACTTTTAATCCATCCCATCGTAACAATTTTATGATTAAGCTACTATAGCTCGAAGGAAGTAATTTAGAGGATAATTTTTAGCATCCAATTTCTTGGAATATTCAAACGCCTAGCGTCTTCAATCATTGCATATATTCAGATAATATAAGCAAACATTGTCACGCTAAATTATACTCAGTCATGTTGCCACAAATAAGTTTCTAGATATCAATATATCTTTCACTTGATTGTTTCTGAAAACAACTCTTTTCAGTTCCTAAATCATCTTGATCAACAAAACATTCTGTTGAAGATAAAGTAATACGGAAGCAACCATGACTCTGGATTCTAAGTAGGAATTATTTGCTCTCTAGATTAATCAATCATTAACCACATGGAGCTAGGTAGGAAATACCAAAAATCTACAATAGGACTTAATTTTAAATTTCACTAATACGGTACCAATCTTAAATGGTATTTACCAGATCATAACAGTTATATCTCAATTAACAATCTAAGTGTAAGGTAGTTATGTGGATGCCAATGAATACTACAATTTGTGCAAATTCACTTTGATTTGTTGTTCATGATAAATAAGTTCAAGTTAATTCAAAAATTAAACCATGAACTCCCACTTAAAAACAACATCCCTCTTAGTCGTCTTTAGTGATTACACGAACCAAATTCACTACACCAAAACCGATCATCACGTGAGATGATGTAGCTTCAAAGGCGAACATCGACATGTTCATCATATCAGCCATATGACTCATGCTTTACCTTTCGGTTACGTGTTCCGAGGCCATGTCTGTACATGCTAGGCTCGCCAAGTAGAACCGTAGTATTGCGTGTGTTTCAAGGCCATGTCTGTACATGCTAGGCTTGAAAGCACCCGTTGTATGCGAACGTTGAGTCTGTCACACCCGATCATCACGTGGTGTCTCGAAACGACGAACTTTCTTAACGGTGCATACTCTAAGGAAGAACACATTATTATCTTGATATTAAGTGAGAGGGATCATCTTATAATGCTACCATCGTTATCTAAGCAAAACAAGATGCATAAAAAAAAAGGATTAACATCACAAACATCACATGTAAGGATAACGTGATATGATATGGTCCTCCTTTCACTTGATCTCCATCATGTGCATCATGGTATGATCTCCATCATTCCACCGGCGTGGTACCAAGTACCATGGCACCCAATCTTGATTGTCCATCAAGAAGAAGACAATCATATGGATACCTTCCGGTATATCAATAATTTACAAAATAGATCATCTCATAATCAAATTTGTAATATTGACCATATCACATCACATGCCCAGCAAAAACTAGTTAGACGCTTCTAATTTATTTTTTGCATATTTTACGTGGCTTAGGGCTTTCGAGGATAGAACCGTTCATACCTACGAACATCAACCACAACGTTGATAAACATATTTTTAGCAACCCTTCATAGATTAGATCTTAACTATAGTAGGAGAAACAGACACCCGCAAGCCACTTATGCAATACAAGTTGCATGTCAGTTGTGGAACAAGTCTCATGTACGTGGACATGTAAGGTTAGTCCGGGCCGCTTCATCCCACTATGCCACTAAGATCATAAAATAGTCAAGGAGGTAATAACATGATCATCAACGCCCACATACACCTATGTGTTCTACCCGTACAAAACATCTACGCATAGATCCGGCTCTGATACCACTGAAGGGGAACGTAGCATAGAAAACAAAAAATTTCCTACGCGAGAGACACCCGAAAGGCCAAGATCTAATCTAGGAGACGAAGTGTAACGGGCAACAAGAGGGTTAAGGAGAACACATACCCTCGAAGACTCAAAGTGGTACGAGATCAAATCTCGTTGTTGGCGTAGTCGTACTCACACCGATCCCGATAGCGAGAAGATGGCACCGCAATCCGGCGGTGCATCCGTGATCGGTCACCGTACGGTTGATGACGACCTCCGTTCCCTCGTTCCAGCGGGGCGCGGAAGTAGAGGATCCCTCGGAACTCCAGCAGCACGACGACGTGGTGGTGGTGAAGAATCTCACGGTCAGGGCTTCGCCAAGCCGGAGACCATGTAATGGAGCAGCGGGTGGAGGGAAAGGGAAGTGGCCAAGTGTGTGAATGAGGAGGAGCCCTCACCCTCCTTTTATAGGGAGAGGGAGGCAGCCCAAAGGTGGGGTGCGGCCAGCCATGGTGGTGCCCCCCCTCTTCCCTCTTCATGTGAGTGGAAGCTCCACTCACACCCATCATGCTCCCATAATTTCCCACTTGGAAAATCCAAAGGTTTTCTTTTAATAAATAAATAAAACCTTTTTATTTCTTTATTTCAGCATTTGTTAATTCTATTAACAAACTTTTGCATATAGCACCTCGAATCATTTGTTAATTCTATTAACAACCATTCGACGAAAAACCCTTGAACTATTTCAATTTTCCCCGAAACAATTTCGGTGCTGTCCAAAATATTCTTCGATATTCCGTATCCTCTCAAATGCGTCATCGAACCTTAAGTGTGTCACCCTACGGTTCGCGAATAAGATAGACATGATCGAGATCCTCTCCGATCAATAATCAACAGCGGGATCTGGAGATCCATGATGACTCCTATATATTCAACGATGACTCTCGTGATCGTGTGAACCAACAACGCCGTGAACTATTCCCTTTGTCTCGCGATATTTTACTTGTCCGAGATTCGATCATTGGTATCAACCATACCTTGTTCAATCTCGTTACTGACAAGTACTCTTTTCTCGTTCCGTGATATAACATCCTTGTGATCATATCACGTGCTTGCAAGCGGTTTCGATGTGATATCACGAGAGGGCCCAGAGTATATCTCTCCGTCATTTGGATGGACAAATCCCACTCTTGATCCATGATCCTCAACTAATACTTTCCGAATACTCAACGACACCTTTATAGTCACCCTGTTACGGTGTGAAGTTTGATGCCATCAAAGCACTCTTCGGTATCAGTGATTGACATGATCTCATGGTCTAAGGAATAATATGTTTGATATAACAATGTAAACTAAATGACTGATGATCGCATATTATCTTTGGGTATATGTTCATCACATCATTCTTCTAATGACATGACCGTTATATTAATAACATCCAATGTTCATGATCAGGAAACCTTGATCATCTATTAATCAACGAGCTAGTTAAAAGAGAGGCTTTACTAGGAACCATTGTTTGTTTATTAAGCACACATGTATCAACGTTTCCGGTTAATACAATTCTAGCATGAGAAATAAACATTCATCATAAACAAGGAATAAGATAATAACCATTTTATTATTGCCTCTCGGGCATATTCCCTTCAGTTAGGGTTTGTGCGCCGTGTCCGGGTAGGATCTAGGGTGCGCCTTGGAGGGTAAGCCAGGGGGTACGGGTGCTTTATAAACCGACCCCTAGGAGTAGTTGATTAAGATCTAAGAACCCTAGTAGTACCGCTTGATATCGAGCATCCAGTGTAACCCTAGAGTTGAGTTATTATATCAAGATCGGAGACTCGGCGACTTTGATTGCCGGCTACCAGATCGGTTTCCACCATGTTTTCCTCTGAGCTAAACCCTCTCCCAAACGCCTGTGTCGTCTTGCCCCAAGATCAGTTACCCCCGGTAACGTCTGCCGTGATTACCCCACGACAGTTGGCGCCCACCGTGGGGCCTGCGTCCAAAGGTGTTTACATCACGGGAGAAGCTCGGAAAAACATGGAGAATCTTGTCATCGGCGAGATCTACATCGACCACAAAGGAGAAAAGATGGTGGACGATTCCGGCTGGGGGCCAGAGTCGGATCACCTCGAGTCTGGATCTACTGTGACGATCGGCCAGATCAACATCTTCATCGGTACGGTACGTACGCCTGATTTAAAGGGACAATATCATGTGCATACTACTGGAACTTCTAGCAGGGACAAAGAGACGTTAAAGCAAACGGTAAACTCGGTTTCATCAGCCGTGCCGGGATACCTGAGATGGGCGGAACAAGAGGTAACGTGGAGCAGAAGAGATCACCCGGAAAGAATAGTGCGCCCAGGAGTCTTGGCATTGGTGGTTGCGCCATAGGTCAATGGTTACGAACTGAAAAGGGTCCTGATGGACGGTGGAAGTAGCATTAACATCCTGTATTGGGAAACCTTCTTGCGCATGAGTCTCAAAGAGTCCCAGCAGAAAAAGTTCGACAGTATTTCATGGGATCGTGCCGGGTCACTCGGCGAGCCCCGAGGGAAAGATCACCTTGGAGGTTGCTTTCGGAGAATCGACGGATAATTATCGAGTTGAGTGGCTCACGTTCGAGGTGGTCAAATTGCGCAGTCCTTACCACGCGCTGTTCGGAAGACCGGCTTATGCTAAATTCATGGCTAGGCCGTGTTATGTATATTTGCAGCTAAAGATCCCGGGTCCTAAACGGACCATCACCGTGCACGGGAACCGGGATATAGCGGCTGAGTTTGACGAAGGAGATTCAGTAATGGCCGAGCAAGCGTGCAGAAAGGAAGAACTCGAGTATTACCGGTCTCAAGTAAATCCGGATGATAGAACAACCCTGAAAAAGCCAAATAGTGAGGATGAGAGAGCAAAATTCAAGGCATCACAAGACACCAAGAAGATAGATTTTGTTGAAGGTGATTCCACTAAGCAATTTACCATAGGGTCTAATTTGGGAAAAGAGCAGGAGAAGGCACTTGTGGAATTTATTCGTTCGAATGCAGACGTGTTCGCCTGGACACCTAGCGACATGCCGGGTATCCCTACAGAGCTGGCCGAGCACAGTTTGCATGTAGATCCCAAATCCAGGCCCGTGAAGCAGGGCTTGAGGAAAATGAATGAGGAAAGAAGGAAGGCTATAGGCGAAGAGATCGCTCGGCTATTGGCAGCCGGCTTTATCATGGAGGTATTTCACCCGGATTGGTTAGCAAACCCAGTTCTAGTGATGAAAAAGACCAATGAGTGGAGGATGTGCATTCATTTTACGAGTCTCAACAAACATTGCCCAAAGGATCCGTTCGCACTACCAAGAATAGATCAGATTATAGACGCAGTAGCTGGAAGTGACCTATTATGCTTTCTGGACGCATATTCTGGGTATCATCAGATTAAGCTCAAGAGGGAGGATTGGGAGAAAACCTCGTTTATAACCCCTTTTGGGGCCTTTTGCTATAAAACCATGACATTTGGATTGAAGAACGCTGGCGCAACTTATCAACGGTGTATCCAGAAGTGCTTCGAGGACCAAATCGGACGTAATGTCCATGCTTATGTGGATGATGTGGTTATCAAAACTAGGAAGACAGAGACGTTTATCGATGATCTAAAGGAAACGTTCAAGAACTTGAGAAGGTACCAGATGAAGCTTAACCCGACAAAGTGCGTGTTTGGAGTTCCAGCCGGGAAATTACTCGGCTTTATCGTCTCCGAGAGAGGAATTGAAGCCAACCCGGATAAAATCAAAGCTATCCAAAATTTGAAAAAGCCGGAAAATTTGAAGCACGTTCAAAAAATCACGGGCTGCGTGGCAGCCTTGAGCCGATTCATATCAAGACTCGGAGAAAAGGCAATACCCTTGTAGGCTCTTGAGAAAGTCAGACAAATTCGTATGGGATCAGGAGGCGGATGAGGCATTCGAGGCACTAAAAAAGCAATTATCTGAAGCGCCAGTACTAGCGGCCCCGGGTCCTAAAGAGCCTATGTTGCTGTATGTGGCAGCAGGCCCTCGAGCCGTCAGTGCAGTAGTGGTTGTGGAGCGTAAAGAAGATGGGAAAGGTTATCCAGTTCAGAGGCCGGTTTATTATGTCAGTGAGGTATTGTCGGAAGCAAAGCAGCGCTATCCGCATTGGCAAAAGCTGGTTTTCGGGGTCTTTATGGCCAGCCGGAAGTTGAAGCCATATTTCCAGGAACACCCCATAACGGTGGTTAGCTCAATACCAATGTCGGATATCATCAGGAACTCGGATGCGACTGGAAGAATAGCCAAATGGGCGATAGAAATGGGGGATTATCACATCAGTTACGAGCCCAGGTCAGCAATCAAATCTCAGGCTTTAGTTGATTTCATTAACGACTGGACACATACAGGCATGACTACGACGGTTCCAAGCTCCGAATCATGGATCATGCACTTCGATGGATCTAAGCAATACGAGGGATCAGGAGCTGGGGTGGTGCTAACGTCACCCAAAGGAGATAAATTAAGTTACGTACTACAGATTCACTTTGACTGTTCCAACAACATGGCCGAGTATGAGGCCCTATTGCATGGCTTGAAGGTAGCCAAGGAGATGAACATCAAGAGGATACGATGCTTCGGAGATTCGGACCTGGTGGTACAGCAGGTGTCAGGAACTTGGGATAGAAAGGATGCAACCATGGCAGCATACCGCAGGGAGGTTGATAAGGTCGCAGGATGCTTTTCCGGGTATGAGGTGGAGCATGTTGACAGAAGAAAGAATGAAGCAGCAGACGCCCTTGCTAGACTCGGCTCGTGCAGAGAGCCGGTTCCACCTAACGTGTTCCTGGACGAGTTATGGCGACCATCGGTTAAAATCAAGTCTGAGGAGGAGCTGGCAAGTAAAGACCCGGATACGGAGCTCGTGGCCACTATACGCGCTATTCCCGAGTGGACAGAACCGTTTTTGGCCTACCTGTCACGAGGCGAGTTACCACAACAGGAGGTGTTAGCAAGGCAAATTTTGCGGAGAGCAAAGGGGTATTCTATCATTAATGGGGAGTTGTACAAGAGAAGTGCAGCAGGAGTCTTTTTGCGCTGCGTAGCACCAGAAGAAGGCCGACAGATTCTCAAGGAAATCCATGAAGGCGATTGCGGGCATCATGCATCCACAAGATCCCTTGTGGCAAAGGCTTACCGACACGGATTTTTCTGGCTGACGGCTCTAGCGGATGCGGAAAGATTAGTAGCAAGGTGTGACGGATGTCAAAGGTACGCTCGCCAAACCCATGTGCCGGCTATGGAATTACGGACCATCCCGTTAACTTGGCCGTTCGCTGTCTGGGGGATGGATATGGTTGGCCCCTTTCATATGTCACCATGCAAGAAGACACATCTTTTGGTGGCTATTGATAAGTTCACCAAGTGGGTTGAGGTTATGCCAGTTACTAATTGTGAAGCGGCTACAGCAGTCAAGTTCTTGAAAAAGATTATCTACCGGTTCGGGTATCCCCACAACATAATTACCGACAATGGAACCAACATGTCCCTTGGTGAGATGGAGAAGTTCTGTGGCAACAATGGAATCCGGCTTGATGTTGCATCAGTGGCTCATCCGCAGGCCAATGGACAAGTGGAGAGGGCAAACCAAGAATTGCTTCGCGGATTAAAACCACGATTGCGAGTCCCTTGTATCAGGGCCGCTGGCGCATGGGTCGAAGAACTTCCTTCTGTGGTTTGGGGCATCAACACTACACCTAACAGGTCCACTCAAATGACACCCTTCTTCATGGTCTATGGCGCGGAGGCAGTACTACCGAGTGATATTATTCATGATTCACCACGAATATCAGCTTACGTCGAAGTGGAGAACGAAAAGACCCGGCAGGATGTCGTAGATATGTTAGAAGAACAAAGGGAACAAGCCCTGGAGAGATCAGCCATTTATCAGCAAGGTTTACGGAGGTATCATAGCCGGCGTGTGAAAACCCGGGTCTTCCAGGAAGGAGACCTGGTTCTGCGCCTGGTACAGTCAAACGAAGGAAAACACAAATTATCACCGCCATGGGAAGGACCGTTTATCATAAGCCGGAATCTGCATAACGGATCATATTACTTGGTAGATGCAAGGGAAGAGTCTGCTACAGTTAATGACACCGCTCATACCACTTCATCTATGCAAGAAAGAGACAGACCATGGAACGTGGCGCAGCTGCGTCCGTATTATACTTAGTAAAGATTATAGTGGCAAGTGGAATTGCACGGTGTAACAGGCAGCAGGATTCAGACGTACTCTTTTCCTATCCAGGGTACCCTTGGGGACTGGATGGGTTTTTAATGAGGCGGCTTGCTGACCTAACTTTTTCATATCAAGTAAAGAGGTGGTTATTATCATGTTCTTCACTCTCAGCACGTCGCGTACATATAGGTCTTGGGGGCTGATTGCTTGAATAGCACAGTTGAAAACTCAAAGACCCGGCCTTGATGCCTATGAGTTATAAGGGACGGTTACTCGCAAACGAGTACGGCTACAATCTTATAACCGGACAAAGGAGCCAAATTTTCTTGACTTTTCTTACTTAAGCTCGATGTGACTCGCACTAAAATGGCATGATTTGCTCGCTTACGATTACAATCAGCCATGAAGCCCAATGGGACTTGGTTGACCCTGTTTCGTACAGACGTAACAACATGATATCCATGCGAAAGCCGGCTTATAGTATCAGAGAGTCAAAAGGGTCATCTAAACCACAAGTTATGCAGAGTACAGGGCTGATAGCCGGAAACTCAACGATTATTAAGCATAACTTCAAAACCTATGTGAAACGGCTCTGGGCTTTTTGGACCTAGCAGCAAACAAATGCGTTCTCCTTGAAAGATCACGTTTCCTAGACTCGGAATCCGGGTCTTGGGGGCTCGGGATCTCGAAAACGAGAAAAATTGTTTGATTGTTAAAGCTCAAAAATCCATAAATCCGAGTCTTGGAGGCTTGGGGACTTAGCAGCAAGTCCGCTTGTCAACACCCATGAGACCAGGAAACCGAGTTTCATAAAAGGAGCAATAAAGAAAGCCGGATATCGAGAGCAGATGAGTTCAAAAATGGATAAATTTAAAAAGGCCAGAAGAGGCATAGAGTATATCAAGACCTTAGCGTACATTACAAAATCCCGGTGAAAAGATATCAAAGGTGCACAGGCGCACCACCCAAAATATAATTGTTTAAACAGCACATTGGCCGACTGACGCATAAGAAGTGGCATTAAATATCAGATATCACTCGGCGTTCATCTTGGCCTTGCCCTTGCCATCATTGGTGGTAGCAGCAGCACCCGGATCAGTAGTACCAGCCCGCGCAGGAGGTGGAACGACCGGTGTTGAGGTAGCGGGGGCAGAACCGGCTTCAGCTTGCTTCTTGGCAGCCTCCGCCCTCAACGCAGCAGCTTCCTCCTTCCACCGAGCCAGCATATCATACGGCTCGGAAAGATCCGATTTAACCGCTTCACCAGCAGCATCATACGCAGGAACAAGGATATTAACATCCAGGTCGTCAGCGATCACGCTGGCCGGGTAACGGACCTCCTTCTGGACAGCCTGAAAATCCTTCACTGAGAACTTGGACCCATCAAGCTTGAACTCCGGGAAGCCGCCCATAAGCTTCACTAGCTCGAGCTTAGGGAAATAAGCCTTGGCAAGTGCAAGTCCCCGGGTTACTCCAACCCGGCAAGACGAGCGTTTCCAGTGCCAAATCCACTCAGGAATAGTGGAGAAGGCATCCAGCATCCTCTTCAGATCGACATGTCCTTTACCCGGCCACCGTAATTCCTGAAGGATCCATTTGGTTCCGGCGCATAGCTGCCGGATAACGCTCTTCATAGTTTTCAGCCTGGCAACGTCATCCTCATCCGGCATCGCTTCGTCCGGGCCTGAAGAAATGGAAACATAAGTCGGGAAAACTCTGGCTATTTATCAAAAGGATAACCCGGAGGAAGAAACGTACCAAGTAAAGCACGATACGTGTCAGCAATTTGGACAGAAAGGCTTGTTAGATCATCCTCTGCTTTGTGAGCCCTTTTCCTATACTTCCTCATTATCATCCTATTCCTCCTGGCCTCAGCCTCGGCTGCTTCACGCAGAACCACCTCCTTTTCAATGAGCTTGGTGGCATCTGCCAGTTTCTCCTCAGATTGAGTCACGAAAGACTGCACGGATGCAACGGAGGATTAGCCGGGTAAAGGGGCAAGTTATCAGTCGCTTGTATCATAAAGTCCCAAGCAAATTATGATTCAATTCACTCGGAACTTGGGGACTGGATAAGGACACAAGCAACGTTAGTCGGATTTACCTCGTGTTTGGCTATCAAAGCCCCCAAGATGTTTTCTTCATTAGCCCTCAAAGTGCGCAGGGTTTCCAGCATCTGGGTAAACGTCAGGTCCTCGGGTCGAGCACCGGAAGAGCCGGCAGCCTGGTCGCCTGGTGGGGGAGCTCTCCCCGCCCTTGGGGTCGAGACCCGGACAGTTTGAGTATCCGGGTTGGGAGAACCCATCCTTGTATCCAGAACCTCGATCTCCTCGTCCACTGGTTCCGACGAGGAAGGAGATCCGGCGGCTCGGTGAAGTGGATCGTTCAGGGGGCCTTGTTCCTGGTTATTCTCAGTATCACCGCCAGTCGCGGCATCTACGTTCTCAGTTGGCTCCTCTGCCCGATGGTTATCCGTCTCTACATTCTCCGGATCACTGACGGTGACGTGAGTGCTAGAAGAAGGATGAGAGGAGGCAGTTAGCAGTGGTGATTGAAAATTGTCAGGCATCAAAGGAAGTCATATAGCAAAAACTTACCCGGCATTCACGGTGTAGTCCGGCGGGAGCTCGCCGCTGGAAGCAGATGAAGTTGTCACAGGGACCACTAACGGAACCCGGAATTGCCCGGCACGTGGATGGTTAGGAGAAGGGTGGCGTCGAGGAGACTCAGAAGGACGAGACGGAGGAGCGTTGGCACGATGGACGGAGGAGGTAGAGATGCCCGGGTTAAGGGGGTCTTCACCCGGGGAGCTCCGAGTTACTCTGCGTTTGGCTTGGAGAGAATCCTTCAAGCACGACGAGTTTGATAATTGATGGTTAAGTCATCGCATGGCGTCAAAGGAGTAAGGTTCAGAGGATAACGAGGAGAAAGGAACCTTGGACACTGCCCCTCTGGTCTTCCTCTTGGCTCCAACTGTTGCCTCTTGATCAGATTCGGTAGCCTCCGGGTCATCCTCGTTGGTCTCACCTTCTTCCTCCAGCCCTGCGAACCGAGTGTGTGTCCGTGGGAAAAAGTTAAATGGGAGAAAAATGATGCAAGTAAAAATAATAAAAGTTCCGGTCAGGTACCTTCACTATCATCGGCCGGCTCGTCCTCTTCTTCCGGGTCTCTGGAAGGGGGGGAGGGTTCAACTCTCCAGAAGGGGTCATCAGCCTGAGACAAAAGGATGAGACTAAGGTTTAGAAGTTGTATCAAGTCAAAATGTGGAAATAAGTTATGAATATCGGATATTACCGCTGGAGCCGGGTTTTCCCGAGTAAATGGGGGTAACCCGGCGATGCCCTTTATCACCTCTAGCTTCTCTGTCAAAAATCCTTTGATGGTCTTGTTGGTGTCGCCGGTCGCAAAGCTCTTGGTGGAGTATCGGAGTGCATCCGTGGTATGCCCCGAGTACTCGCACATTAATTTGGTGCGGATGGAGTTGGGTTGAATTCGAAAATCAACCCATGTTTTCACTAAATTGAGCCCAAGGAGGCCTTGGGCTGAGAGGATGGCTATTTTAGCTAACGAGGGAAGGATCGCCTCCCTGTCTGAGTCAGGTGCAAAGGCATTGAAAGACTCGGAAGGCTCGAGGAGGCTCTCCGAGTAGCCCGACAGTTTCTTTTCGCTGTCTGGGGAGGTATCGTGGCAATAAAAGAAAGACAGCTGCCAGTGTTTGACGTGGGAGTTTAAATTGAGGGTTGGCATCAGTGAATTCTTGCGGCGTTGGATGGATACCCCGCCGCAGGTAAGAAGTGCTCCGTCACCACTTTCGCGGCACGGCTTACACTAGAATAGTTCAATGAAGAGAGTAAAACTTGGCGGTATGCACAAGTACGACTCGGATAGAACGATGAAGTGGGTAGTGTTCAACATAGAGTTAGGCCCTATGTCGAATACCCGGAGGCCATAATGGCTTAGGACCTCCCTAAAGAAAGGGTGACCCGGAGGACGAAATCCCCGGGTCACGTGCTCTACGAAGCAGATTACCTCATTATCGGCGGGTGTGGGCCGGGTCTCGTTGCCCGGTGCTCTCCAGTGAATGTCCTTCTGGGAAGGGAGAATTCCTAATTCGGCTAGCTCGTCCAGCTTGGCCTTTGTAGCTGTGGAACGCCCCCAGTTGGCGGATATGGTCTGGGTAGTCTTTGCCTGAGTCGGTTGTTTTCCTTGCCGTTTGGGAGCCATGGGATCAACCTGCAAAACACAAGAAAAAGAGGTGTAGGAAATAAGACCCGGAAGTGTTGGATTATCCGAGTATGAGGTATCAAGAAAGTATGAAAACTAAGAACTATCCGGGTATCATGCTATGAGGTGGAGGTTACAAGGTATCCGGGTGTTAAGTATAACTGTGGAGATTATTGGTCACTTACGTACGGAAAAGCATTTGGGGAAGATGGATGGTTGCCCATGTATCTACTGCAAGCAAAATAGCTGGAAAAGAAGGATTTTCCGGGTGTTAATGCAATGAGCGGAAAATCGAGGAAATGGATCTAGATGGGAAAACTTGCGAACGATTCTACGGGGGATTTGGTGATTAGTAATGGTAGGAGGATGAGTTGTAGTCATCAAGCAAGTGGTTAAAGGAGTTAGCGAGCATCAAATCGATCTAATTCGATGCAACCGGAAGAACGACTCACAGGTTGACCTAGATCCAATCCTGGATGCATCGAAAAATTGCGGGGCTAAATTAAACGAGTGCAAGGGACTTACTGGAGATATTGGAGTCTAGCGCGACGGCGGTGGACAGCGTGGCTCGAGTGCCCCTTCGCGACTCTTGGCGAGTGGAACGAGGGCGCGGCGGTGAAGCTTGACGGCGGCGCGAGATGGCTCGAGAGCGAGCGCGGCCGGCGGCGGCTTTGCTTCGATGGCGAGCACGAACTTCTTGCGGTGGTGTTACAAGGGCGTAAGGAGCAAGGAAGGAAAGGGGAAACTGAAGTGGAGCGATGGGTTTTAGGTTACCCTCGGAGCACTATTTATAAGGTGAGGGTGAGTCTATCCCAACGGCCGGAAGCCGGAAATTGTGGGGCAATGGCTATCTACGCGGATTCTGCGAGATATGCACCAAGTATTGAGCAAAGTATCTGGACAAAAAAAAGAAGGAGATCCACCCCGTGATATCAGGGTCAGTTATCGAGTGTGGACCTGGAAAGTCAAACCAAAGTATTTGGGGGAAAAGCCGGGTTACTATATGGCCACCATGGAGTAAGGCCTAGCTGTCTATCAAAGCATCTTAACCCGGCCTCCATATGCTTGTGTGTTTGATATCTTTGCAGGGAATAGCGAGCGCTTCAAGGAAGGATCCGTGAAGCCCAAGCTATTCTGGGGACTACTGATGGAGGGATAATAACCCAGTAGGCCAACTCCAAGGAATAACCCGGCCCAAAGGACGCTGCGCAGGATCCGGCTAAGGTTAAGGAAACTTTCGGAAGGCCCAAGTTTGTAGGCCCAGTAACCCGGATTGCGGGTTACGATGAAGGAAAGTTAGGGTTTGTGCGCCGTGTCCGGGTAGGATCCAGGGTGCGCCTTGGAGGGTAAGCCAGGGGGTACGGGTGCTTTATAAACCGACCCCTAGGAGTAGTTGATTAAGATCTAAGAACCCTAGTAGTACCGCTTGATATCGAGCATCCAGTGTAACCCTAGAGTTGAGTTATTATATCAAGATCGGAGACTCGGCGACTTTGATTGCCGGCTACCAGATCGGTTTCCACCATGTTTTCCTCTAAGCTAAACCCTCTCCCAAACGCCTGTGTCGTCTTGCCCCAAGATTAGTTACCCCCGGTAACGTCTGCCGTGATTACCCCACGACAATCTTGGTGCTAGTATTTCTGTTATGCCCAAGAAACTCTATGATATTCTTGATTTACCACCATTGGGACCTTGCTATTTGAATATTCGTCTTATTGGGAATGTTAGAAAGAAACCTTTGGGGAGAGTTGATGATCTTCTTATCATGGTTA
This sequence comes from Alopecurus myosuroides, assembly GCA_028641055.1. Lineage (NCBI taxonomy): Eukaryota > Viridiplantae > Streptophyta > Magnoliopsida > Poales > Poaceae > Alopecurus > Alopecurus myosuroides. The sequence goes on along the minus strand of CM054057.1, from coordinate 621,857,078 downwards.
ATAATAATATTTTCCCTGGTTATTTTGTTGTCTTGAATATTGAATGCAATGCTTCTTGTCCAATTGTCTTGGGAAGACCTTTTCTTAGAACTGTTGGTGCTATTATTGATATGAAAGAGGGGAATGTTAAATTTCATTTCCCACTCAAGAAAGGTATGGAACACTTTCCTAGAGAGAGAATGAATTTTCCTTTTGATTCAATTATTCGAACAAATTACAATTTGGATGCTTCTTCACTTGAAAATACTTTATTCCACTTTTCTGGGCCTAGCTAAAAGGCGTTAAAGAAAAGAACTCCTTGGGAGATAATCCATGGTTTTATTTTGGCTTTGTTTTCTCTGTTTTTTTACTCAAGGGGTTTTATACTTTGGTAGTAACTCCTTTGTATCTTTCTTTTCATGTTTTAGTAGTGCCAAGTAAAGTTTCTGACGAGATTTGGAGTTGGATTTCGGATTTCTGCGCGGGAAACAGATTTCTGCTGTCCACCGTAAAAAATCGTGTAATTCACATAAAAATCGAAATGACCTGAAATTTCGTGTGCTTATTCCTCGGCTAATTCCGCAACTTTTTCATTCTTAAAGTTGTTCGATTTGAGCAATAATGACCCACAAGTATAGGGGATCGCAACAGTCTTCGAGGGAAGTAAAACCCAAATTTATTGATTCGACACAAGGGGAGCTAAAGAATATTTGTGAGCCTTAACAAGTGAGTTGTCAATTCACTTTCACCTGAAAGTTCAATAGTTCGCAGTGGTTTATTAGTATTAACAGTTTTATAGCAGCAGCAGTAGTGAAATAACAACATCAGTAGTATGAAAACATCATCAGTGATGTTTGAAGTGAACAGCGGGATTAAATACTGTAGGTATAGGGATGGATGAACGGTAATTGCATGGATAAGAAAGTTCAAAGAATGATCATGTTAGGGGCATTGCAGATAAATAAGATAAAGCATCCAAGTACTAAGCAACCATAGGCATGTGTTTCGTAAATAGTCGTACGTGCTCGCAATGAGAACTTGCACAACATCTTTTGTCCTACTAGCCCGTTTTCAGCAGGGCCGCAAGGGAACTACTGGTAATTAAGTTGTTCCTTTTAATAGAACAACGGAGCAAAGCATTAACACTCCGTGAACACATGTGATCCTAACATCATAGCCATCCCCTCCGATTGTCCCAATTTCTGTCACTTCGGGGCCTCGGTTTCCGGACAACGATATGTGTAAACAACTTGCAGGTATGATCAGGAAACAATGATTAACATCATGATTCAATAACATGTTCAGATCTGAGATCATGGCACTCGGGCCCAAAGTGGAAAGCATTAAGCATAACAAGTTGCAACAATGTCAATAGCACTAATAGGGGATACTAGGCAATATGCCCTAACAATCACGGAAATTATTACATGAACGATCTCATCCAATCCCTACCACCCCCTTCAGCCTACAGCGGGGAATTACTCACACATGGATGGGGAAAACATGGATGGTCGATGGAGAGGCGTTGGTGATGACGGTGGCGATGATCTCCTCCAATTCCCCGTCCCAGCAAGGTGCCGGAACAGGAACTTCCGATGCCCGAATCGAGGGTCTGGATGGCGGCGGCGCTCTATTGTGTTTCTGTGGAATATGACGAACCCCCTCGCGTTTTAGGATTGAAGGCTATTTGTAGTCGAAAGGGGAGTCCGATGGGGGTTGTGGGTGGCCCACACCATAGGATGGCGCGGCCTAGGGGGGACCCGCGCCAGGGGGTGGTGTCGCAATCCTGTGGCTCTTCTCCTTGCCCCCTTTTGGCTCCCGGGGTCTTCCGGGGTGAAAACATCAATGAGGTCTTTTCTGGGCAATTTCCCAAAAGTTGATTTTTCTGCACAAAAACAAGACACCAAGGTAATTATGCTGAAAACATCGTTAGTCCGTGTTAGTTGTATTCAAAACACACAAGTTTAGAGGAAAACAATAAGAAAAGTGTTCGGAAAAGGAGATACGTTTTCGACGTATCAGCTCCCCCCAAGCTTAGCTTATTGCTTGTCCTCAAGCAATTCAGTGACGACTGAGTGTGATAAAATACTTGTACGAACACATTTGTTTCATATGATGTAAATATACTCACTATATGATCAGATACTTAGTTATTCTCATGATAAGATACATGCAAGATATTGTCACTTGATAGCTATGCAAACCATGGAGAGACAACAACATATTAATAATAAACGATATGAAGCATAACTATTTGCAAGATTGAAGTATTCATAATAGAATGTGATAAAGTTATATCTCGCTTTACCTTAAGTGTGGGGCAAAACATAAATGCCAGGGCACCTCTGAAGTTCAAGGGAAGACTAGAAGTAAAAATATCAAAGATGCAAGTATCAAGAATATACCACAATCAACCATGCTTTGGGACAAACATATTACACTAAGAATTATAACTATGCTCTCAAGAAAGTTCTCAAAGAATATGGCGGAGACTCGACATAAAACTAAAAGAAAGGCCAATCGCAGAGGGAAGCATGGATCACTCATGTGCTTGAGCTTTTTATTTCGTTAAACAGAGATATTGAAAACATTTTTAAGAGCGGTGCATGCTTATGTCAACGAATGGTAAACAGACAATACATTACGTCACAAGCCAAATGGATTCACAAGAGTAGCTCCCAAGGTGAAGGACGCAAATGGTGTAGAAGGTCATCCTTCTTTCTCTTTTGTTTACACAATTATGCTTTGACTGATAAATCAGGGGCAAAAATAGTGAAGAGAATTTGTTTGTATTAGTTTGCGGCTGGGCCCCCCGCTGCCAGCTCTTCTATCATTTGGATAAGCGGATGAAGCCACTAGTCCAGGGTGTGAAATCCAATCAACGAGTGAGATAAAGATTCTCTAATGGCCTCCTCATCAGCTAAAACAGTGGCATAAAACAGGAGTAATTTTTAGCAGGTTTTAAAGGTAGCACATGAGAAATTTACTTTGGAGTGGCGGTTAAATACCACATATAGGCAGCTATGGTGGACACATTTGGAAAACTTTATTTTTCAGGTATTTTGATGCACGAGTAGAGCTCATACTCAGTACAAGTGAAGGCTAGCAATAGACAGGGAGCGACAATCAAGAGAGCAACAACTATCATAATCATGTTTGCGACAAAGTAAAATTAACGGAGGCATTAAATTTATACTAGAACTCTGAGGCAAAATAAATCATCGAGGCTTATTCACTTTTTGTTTTCAGTCTCAGCTTGCGTAAGCATGTGCCAAGTCGATTCAAATGAAACAGTCAGAGGAGGCTACCATAATGTCTTACACTTCTTATGAATAGAACAATGCGAACAAATATTTAAGCGACACGTCATTTACTATTAATAAATTGGAACAAAACATGAGAGAGCATGAACTGTTAAGCAGCCATTAAGTCACATATATCTTATACGAACAAACTAAGCATGCTCATATAGATGGATATATGTACAAAAATGAAAGCAAATATAATTCATACCAGCCTCTCACCACACTTGAACTGTCGTAGATCGTCATTATTGCTCTTCACCTGTGGCTTGAATAATATATAATAAAAACCAAGCTCCAATAGAATCACGGACGACTGTTGAACTCTGCAGCAAACTTTATAAAACCAAAGAAGAACAACAAATATTTTAGGGATTTTCAATAAAAGCACGAACAAAAAGAGAGCAAGCAAACAAAAGTAAAAATCTTTATGGGTTTTTCGAAATGAAACAAGAACAAAAGAAAGCAAGCGAAAAAACAAAACAAAATATTTTTGGGTTTTTGAATATTAAAGTGCAACTAAAGAATAAAGCAAACCATCTAAGGAAACAAATAGAGAGAAACAACAGAAATATTTTTGGTATTTTTGTATTTTGGAAAGCGAAAACAAAACAATAAGAACAGAAGAAACGAAAGAAACGAAAATAAGCGAAAGAAAAGAAAAGAAAGCATGGATATACAAAGAACCGACAGAACATGATATGTAAATGAGCGTGATGTCGGTATACCTCCCCCAAGCTTAGGCTTTTGGCCTAAGTGGAGATCAATCACCAAGGGGACCATGAGGTGGCGCCCCCGTAGTATCCTGAGGAGGAACCCTCCTCCTGATATGTGCTCGAGGATGCGCCGGTGTACTGCATGTTGTGGTCCTCGGGAGGCGCGTCTCGCCTCTCCTGCTGCCAGTAAATATCCATGGTGCTCAGATGCTCGTCTATCTGCTCCTTGGAGAGCGACCATGGTGACCTGTCAATCTTAAACAAAACAGGTTGTGGCAAAGTAACTTTCCGCTCTTCCCCATCAATATATAAAACTCTATAGACTAAATGTTCAATAGTAGAGTTAGAATTGACAAACTGATGGGATTTCATATCAGCAACGTTAAGCCTATGTGGAGCAATTATTTCATCATTAGGATCAATGGGAAAGTGCAAAGCAGTTGCGACACGTGTAGCAATAATGCCACCAAAAATAGGCCCATCGACAGCAAGGCGGCGTGCAACAAGTGCAACAAGGTTATACTTTGTGCTACGGTTCAGTGCAGCATCAATGAAAGAAAGGTGGTAGCTAGAAATATTGCTAGTGTTCTCCCTACCAAGAATACTAGTACCAATATAGTAAGCAAAATATCTAAGAGCAGGAAGTTGAATGTTCCTTATCTTCCCACGTTGCGATGAGCGACTGTCATCGTTAGTGACTTCTCGATAGATCCCCTAGAGGTCTGCTGGTCTCTCTTGAATCCTGCTTGCTGTCCCGACGGCGTTGATACCTATAATAGCACAAAAAATTCCCAAGGACAAAGAAAAAGGACTACCATATAGCTTGAATGCAACAGTTGGTTCATATTGAGTGTTCCAAAATTTAAAACTCTTAACAAAATCTTTAGTGAGCATGGCATATTGAGGACTTTCATCCCGCATAAAATCGGTGAGCCCAATTCTATCAATAAGCATAAGAAAATCATCTGAAAGACCTGCACTTCTTAAAAATTTATTGCAATGGAAGCTAGATGGGTGAATGATACCATCATCTTCTGCATCGTTAATAGTTGATGCCATAACATCCTCATTATACGATGGCCTTGCTGAAGTGGATGAGCGTGAAGGCCTTGTCTTTCTAGGAGCATCACTCCTAAATATCTCTCCAAAATTATAACTATCCATCTCTGAAATTTTTTAACAATCATCACAAAAATTAATTTCAAGCAACTATAAGGTGGAGACTACCATAGGGACTTATATGAGAGCTAAATATACATCAAAAACAAATTATTTCTACTCAAATCAACCATGCAAACTCACACAAGTTGTCACCTACAGTACTAAAATACTCAAGAAATACTTCACTGAATAAAATTCTACTTGGATCATCGAAGGAGTCACATACCGGAGATCAAGCACACCAAATATCAGCACAAATGATGGGATGAAGAAGGAGATCAAAAATCCAGAGGAAAGAGAAGCAAGAACACAGGTTCCAGGAAATGTTTCAGCTTTGGGGGTGAGAGAGAAGACTTTGGCAGTGGAGAGAGTAAAGTGGAGGGCCAGGGGCCCCACACCATGTGCTGGCGCCACCAGGTGGCTGGCCGCGCCACCCTATGGTGTGCCTGCCTGGTTGGTCCCCCTGGGGTCTCCCAGGTGGCTTTGTGCCTCATTTTTTACGTAAAAATTTATTATAATTTTTCTAAAAAAAATCGAGAAACTTTATTTTTGAGGTATTTCCAGAATTTTAATAATTTATAAGAAACCGGGAAAACAAAAGTGAAAAGGTGGAAAACAAAACCAAAATCAGCACTACAAAGGTTCTATGACACTCTAATGGAAGAATATCCAAAGAAAACAAAGGTGGTAGTGGTGAAAACAAAAGTATGGATGGTGAAAACATGCATAACCTCAGAAATCAGAGTGAAAATAACAGGAAAACATACATCAGGATGATGGAAAACATAATTGTACTCAAGTAGCAATGTAATAAAAGAAGTAAACATGGTGAAAACATAGTGGGGAAGGTGAAAACATAGTGAAAACAATGTCCTCTTCATTAAAAATCATTTTGTTAACAAGGGTGATCAAGTCCATCTACCAGAATAATTTTCATATGGAGAAAAACTTTGCTAAAACACTAAATAATTATGTTACCTCAACCTTGATAGGCATAGTCCCAATCATAATAATTTCATATTCTTTTGGTGGTGTTGGAATGGGCCAATAAAATTCTCCAATCTTGATGGTCTCAATATTTTCAATTGAATTTAGACCATATTTCTTATCAATCTTCTTGGGAAAATAAACACTGTGCTCTTTATAATTAACATTAAAAGTAACTTTTCCTTGGTTGCAATCAATAATAGCCCCTGCAGTATTAAGAAAAGGTCTCCCAAGAATAATAGACATATTATCATCTTCAGGCATTTCCAACACAACAAAGTCAGTTAATATCAGACAATTATTAGCAACTTGAACAGGAACATCCTCACATATACCCACATGAATAGCACTAGATTTATCATCCATTTGCAAAGATATATCAGTTAGTATCAATTTTTCTAGGAGGAGTCTTTTAATGATAGTAAAAGGCATGACACTAACTCCAGCTCCCAGATCACACAAAGAAGTTCTAACATAATTATTGTTAATAGAATAGGGAATAGTTGGTATACCAGGATCTCCAAGTTTCTTAGGAACCTTGCCATTAAAAGAATAATTAGAAAGCTTAGTGGAAATTTCCTCATTAGGAATTTTCCTTTTATTAGAGAAAATATCTTTCATATATTTTGCATAAGGAGGCAATTTAATAGCATCAATTAAAGCAGTTTGCAAGAACAAAGGTTTCATCCATTCACAAAACTTGTTATAGTGTTCTTCTTCTTTTGATTTGTGTTTCTTATTAGGAAAAGGCATTTGTTTTTGTACCCAAGGTTCTCTTTCATTACCATGTTTATTAGCAATAAAATCTTCCTTAGTGTACTTTGCAGTTTAGCTTGCTTTTCAGGTTCAGCTACAGGTTCTTCTTTATCAGAAGCATCATTCTTTTCATTACCACTTTCAGTTTCAGCATCAGAGACATATATACTATTAGGATTTTTAGCAAGTTCAGAGGATTCTACAGCAGTTTTATGTTTCTTCTTCTTTTTCTTCTTAGTATGAATAACATCATTATTAGTTTGCTGAGAATCTTGTTCAATTCTTTTAGGATGTCCCTCAGAATATAAAGGATCTTGTGTAGCAATACCACTTCTAGTTCTTATCTCATAAGCATGTTTTTCTTTAGAAGCATTAACTAGCAAACATTTTGCACTTTAGCAAGTTGATCAATTTGAGTTTGAACCATTTGAAAATGTTTAACAAGCATTTTAACATCATTTGAGGTTCTTTCTATAATACCATGCAAATCATTAATAGCTTTAGAGTTTTCCATTAGGTGATTTTGCACTCTCATATTAAAATTATATTGCTTAATAATATAATTATCATATTCATCTAAGCATTGATTAGGAGGCTTTCTATAGGGAATATCTCTACTATCAAAATATTGGAGAGAGTGTACCTCAATGGGTGATGAGTGAGGGATTGGCTTACATAATTCTTCTATAGGTGGAAGATTCTTCACATCTTCAGATTTAATACCCCTCTCTTTAAGATATTTCTTGGCTTCTCTCATCACTTCATCATTTAATTCAATCATTCCCCTCTTCTTGGGTGTTGGTATTGGTGTAGATACTGGAGTAAAGGTCGGCTCAGGCTCAACCATAGTCCAATCATCATGATTTTGGCTTATTTTATCCATTAATTCCTCGGCTTCTTCTGGAGTTCTTTGCCTGAAAACACAATCAGCACAACTATCCAGGTATGTCCTAGATTCAACAGTTAGTCCATTATAGAATATATCAAGAAGTTTATTATCTTCTAGATTATGCCCAGGTCTAGCCTTTACCAAAGAACCGAACCTTGCCCAAGATACATGCAATTTCTCTTCTTCCAATTGCTTGAAATTAAATATATTTTGTAAAGCAACATGTTGAGCACTAGACGGAAAATATTTCTGAAAGAAAGCATTAAGCAAACCAATAGGCATATCAATAGATCGATGGGACAAATTGTTAAAACAAGTTTTAGCTTCATCCTTTAATGAGAAAAGGAATATCTTAGCAACAAAGTAGCTACATTTCTTAAGATCATCAGAGAATAAACTACTCAAAGAGGAGAGCTCATTCATATGTTTCACAACACTTTCATTTTCAGTTCCACAACAAGGTTCTTTATCAACAATAGATATATAAGATAAATCAAGAGAAAAATCAAAATATTTATCCCTAATATGAATAGGAGAAGTGGAAAACTTAGCATCAGGAGATAATTTATATTTAACAGCACGACTTTCCATAAGACGTATAGCAGCATCTTTATCCTTCATAGCATGTATTTCATCAATAAGGTCATCACTCAGTTCAATATAGGCATCATCTAAATCATCACTAGAGTTTTCTCTAAACTCAGGTGAGAAAGCAGGAGTAGCAAGATTTTTATCAGGAGTTCCAGTGTTTGCAATATTTTTAGCTTTAGAAATAGTAGCATCTAAGAAAGGACCGAGAGAACCACTATCATCAAGCACAGTAGAAGCATCATCAAAAGTATCAGAAATATTTTTCAGATTCAGCAGAAGTAGCATGTGTAGCATTTGTATGTGGTGGTCTAAGCAGTTTACTCATAACAGACGGTGAATCAAGAGCAACAGAGGTGTTTAGAGTTGTACCTATTCTCGTAGTAGATGATAATATAGGAACCCTTCCATCACGAGACGTACCCATGATGAATGATTGGCAGTAGATAATAATACCCTCCTGTGAGCTCGCAAATAAAGCTATGCTCCCCGCCCCAGCAACGGCGCCAGAAAATAGTCTTGATGACCCACAAGTTTAGGGGATCACAACAGTCTTTGAGGGAAGTAAAACCAAAATTTATTGATTCGACACAAGGGGAGCTAAAGAATATTTGTGATCCTTAACAAGTGAGTTGTCAATTCAATTTCACCTGAAAGTTGACTAGTTCACAGTGGTTTATCAGTAGTAACAGTTTGATAGCACCAGCAGTAGTGAAATAACAACATCAGTAGTATGAAAACATCAGCAGTGATGTTTGAAGTGAACAACGGGATTAAATGTTGTAGGTATAGGGATGGATGAACGGGAATTGCATGGATAAGAAAGTTCAAAGAATGATCATGTTAGGGGCATTGCAGACAAATAAGATAAAGCATCCAAGTACTAAGCAACCATAGGCATGTGTTCCGTAAATAGTCATACGTGCTCGCAATGAGAACTTGCACAACATCTTGTGTCCTACCAGCCCGTTTTCAGCGGGGCCTCAAGGGAACTACTGGTAATTAAGGTGTTCCTTTTAATACAACACCAGAGCAAAGCATTAACACTCCGTGAACACATGTGATCCTAACATCACAGCCATCCCCTCCGGTTGTCCCAATTTCTATCACTTCGGGGCCTTGGGTTCTGGACAACGATATGTGTAACAACTTGCAGATATGATCAAGAAACAATAATTATCATCATGATTCAATAACATGTTCAGATCTGAGATCATGGCACTCGGGCCAAAAGTGGAAAGAATTAAGCATACCAAGTTGCAACAATGTCAATAGCACTAATAGGGGATACTAGGAACTATGCCCTAACAATCACGACATTATTACATGAACGATCTCATCCAATCCCTACCATCCCCTTCAGCCTACAGCGGGGAATTACTCACACATGGATGGTCGATGGAGAGGCGTTGGTGATGACGGTGGCGATGATCTCCTCCAATTCCCCGTCCCAGCAGGCTGCCAGAACAGGAACTTCTGATCCCCGGATCGAGGTTCGGGATGGCGGCGGCGCTCTGTTGTGTTTCTTTGGAATATGACAAACCCCCTCGTGTTTTAGGGTTGAAAGCTATTTGTAGTCGAAATGGGAGTCCGAGGGGGGCTGTGGGTGGCCCACACCATAGGCTGGCGCGGCCTAGGGGGTGGTGTGGCAGCCCTGTGGCTCTTCTCCTGGCCCCCTTCTGGCTCCCGGGATCTTCCGGGGTGAAAACATCAATGGGGTCTTTTCTCGGCAATTTCCCGAAAGTTGATTTTTCTTCACAAAAACAAGACACCAAGATAATTCTGCTGAAAACATTGTTAGTCCGTGTTAGTTGTATTCAAAATACACAAGTTTAGAGGAAAACAATAAGAAAAGTGTTCGGAAAAGGAGATACGTTTTTCACGTATCAAGCAACTATAGTGCCTCGAAAAAAATCGTCTTTACAGGCTTTCTGATTTTGACAAATTCTGTCATTTTGCTCGCATTTGCTCTTTTACTATGTCAAGAGAATCTCTTTGCTTCACGAAACTTCAGTGGTTGTAGCTAATGTTTAAAAATATCAATAGCACTTGTTCCATACAAAACCCATGGAATTTTTATTATTGCGCTAACCCTCTAATGTGAATTACTGTTTGAGTATGGTGTGAAGGAAGTTTTCAAGGGTCAAGAGAAGAGGTGATATAGGTGATCAAGAAGAGTACAAGGTCAAAGCTTGGGGATGCCCAAGTGGTTCATCCAAGCATATTTTTAGAAGACTCAAGCATCTAAGATTGGGGATTCCCAAGGCATCCCCTTCTTCATCAACTATCTATCAGGTCACTTCTCGTGAAACTATAGTTTTATTCGGTCACATCATGTGAAGTTTACTTGGAGCGTCTGTTTGTTTTCTTTTTTTTTTCCTTTTTTTTCTTTTTTTCCTTGTTGCAATAATATCATTGGACCTAGCATCCTTGTTTGGGAGAGAGAGACGCTCCGCTTTTTCGTTTGAATACTTGCTATTCTAGTATTCTTAGTTTTCTTCTAGTTACTACAAAAATTCTTGTTTAGTTCTTGTTTTCATTGCATATCTTATTCGGAGCTATTATGTGAGTACTCTCATGTTTTCTTCCTGTAGAATGTAGAGAATTTTTGTTAAATCATAACTTGTATGGTGCTTGTTGGGAAAAGAAACTGTACGTGTGGTAGATGGTATAACAGAAAAAAGGCTTGCATATTCTTGTAGATCACTAAACTGTTTCACTTGATTATTTGTTGATGTTTTGAGATATTAATATGTTTAATGGTAAACTTGCTAGTTTAGTAGAGTAAAAACAATTAATGGTTGGTCTAGAAGCTTGAAACCGTGCCACACTCAAATAACCAGTTGATACGATAATGGTATATGACTTCCTTTGCTGATAGCAATCGTGATGGATTTTTGTTACGCGCTACGGTCGGGGTAGCTAACAGTGACTTGTCGCTGCCACGGACCCTCTTGGAGTGATTTTCATTATGCCTTGTAAGATCATGATTTTATTTGGAATCTTTTAACTTGTGAGTTCTATGTTGCGGTTTTCTGGCACTTCCGCCATCCATATTTTCTAGCCTCTTCGGTACTGTGCATTGCTCATTCTCAGATATATTGCCATACAACATCCATCATCATTATGTTACGTGTGATGATTCAATGTAAAATATAGTGTTGCCCCTACCAGTGAGTTTATATATCAAAAAATAAAAAATAAAAGAGAAAAGGCCCAAAAAAAAGGAAAGAGGCAAAAGATAGAAAATAAAGAGTGAGGGGGCAGCACTACTATCATTTATTCCACACTTGTGTTTTTTTAGCATCATTACTTCAGTTTGGAGAGAGTTTTCATATTATTACTCGCATAACTATGTGGGGAACTTATGTTATAGAACTTGGCTTGTATATTCCAATAATGAGCCTCTTCAAAAGAGCTCTAGGTCTTCGTGAGGAAGCAGATTGGATGCACCCCCACTAGTTCTATTGGAGAGCTTTCATACACTTATAGCTCTATGTGCATCCGTTGTGTGGCAATCACTACTCCTTGCATAACTTTGATTATAAGACTTCCTCTTTTCTAATGACCACCTTCAGTTGTGTGAGACTTTCTTCCATTGACCATCCAAACCCCCCATAATGTTCTTTTAGCCATAACATCCTGGTTCTAGGAACCAATACAGAACGCACTAGTAGAGAAGTGCCTTTCTACGGAACAGCATCTGTGGCGCACGTAGAAGGCGTGCGCCATAGAAATAAAATTTTGTGGCGCATGGCCTGTGGTGCGCCACATAAATTTCTAATTCTGTGGCGCGTGTCTGCCTGGTGCGTCACAGAAACAAGGTGGGGCCCACGCCAATCATTGGACTTGCTGTCAGTACACCTATTTTTATGGCGCAGGGACCCTGGTGCGCCACAGAATATGGCGCACTGTTTTGCTGCGCCACAGAAAAACCATATTCTGTGGCGCATGTGTTACCATGCGCCACACAATGTGTCTTTTCTGTGGCGCAGCACAACAGTGCGTCACAGAACATTGTATAGGTGCGCCACAGAATAAGTGCACTGTGCACATAAAGATGGTATCCCCCCTCTCTCTCCCCCCACTCATTTCATTCCAAGTGGATGTTGCTCACTCGCCTCCCCCTTCACTCCACTCCAATTTTACACATTTAATTCTCCCTTTTTGGTAGGTGAACCTATTTTTTTCGATGTATAATTGTTGGTGAAGTTTCTTGTTGTTGAGGGGGCCTAATTACCTCCATCTATACTCCGGTCCCTCCCCTCTCCTCTCTCTTTTCACGTCTCGATCGGTATCGAATCTACTAGGTGAGTATAGTTGGAGGTGCATGTCTCGTGTGGCCATCGATCGATGTGTATGGGTGCTTGTCATGCATGTGCAGGTGGACCGATTGTCGCGCGCGCGCGGGCGGTCATGGTGCATGGATGTTTGCCGAAATGTTGATTCACTTCCATTTCGGCAAACTTTTGCACCCCATATGTCCTACTTGTAGGAGAGGTCATGCCGAATTTTTCCGGCGACTATGCATGTTGTGGTTCTAATTTTCTGCTCTCTATGTTTGTGTGCAGGCAACCATGGTACTAGAAATGAGCTCTGCTCGAATCGCTAGATACAAGAAAGACGGGAAGGCGAACATGATTCGGTGCAACAGGCGGCAGCTAACATGTCCGTGTCGATCATGCAAACTCGTGCGCTGGATTGACCCTGATTCCGGACAATTGGAGGAGCACCTTCTCAGACGCGGTTTCTTTGACGACCAGAACCACGTGGCACCGCCGGCAGTAAAAGGTGTGCACGAAGAAGATCATCATGAAGAAGGATATGTCAGCGGAGAAGATCGACATGACGATGAAGGCATGAACACGGAGACCCCGCTAATTTCGGCCTTGCGGGACTCTCATGTTCAGGATCTGCTGCTTAAGGAGACGAGCAACGGCATAGCTGCAGCTAGGGAGAAAGCCAAGCTGGCGCAAATGGAGATATACGGGGTGACTCCGTTGTTTCCTGGGTGCCGCCCCGAGGATACGCGCTTGCATGTAACGCTTGCTGCTCTGAAGATGAAGACGCAAAACAAATGGACCGACTAGAGTTTCAACAAGAACATGAAATTCTGGCACGATCGCCTTCCCGAGGGGAACACATTGCCAAGCAGTATCAACGAGGCTATGAAAGTCGTGTGCCCTCTTGACCTACCTCATGAAAAATTCCACGCCTGCATCAATGATTGTGTAATTTATCGTGGGGAGTACAAGGACACAACCACATGTCCGAAGTGCGGCCACGGACGATACAAGAGTGGAACCAACAACAAGAAAATTCCTCGAAAAGTGGTATGGTACTTTCCTATCACTCCCCGTCTTCAGCGGTACTACGTGGACCCTAAGGAAGCAAAGCTCATGCAATGGCACGCGGAAAGGGAGAAGCCGGAAGAAGATCCGGAAAGGGCTATATGATGACACATCCTGCAGACGCTGCCCAGTGGGAAGCATTGGACATAGCTTTCCCGAGTTTCGGGGGCGACTTGAGGAACGTCGGGCTGGGTATGAGCACCGATGGACTCAATCCGTTCGGCAACCAGAGTAGCACACATAGCAGCTGGCCCGTGTTTGTATGGCCTTACAACCTACTCCCGTGGCTGTGCACCAAGCAAAAGTAAATACACTTGACTATTCTCATCCAGGGGCCGAAACAATCAGGTGTCGACATGCATTTGTATCTCGGGCAGCTGAAAGACGAGTTAGACACGTTGTGGAAGACGCCACCCCGTACGTGGAACGCGTACACTAGAGATTATTTCCATATGAGAGCCGTGTTGCTCACGACGGTCACACACTATCCTGGTTACGCGTATGTATCTGCCCAGGTCGGCCACGGATTCTGCGGCTGCGTGAAGTGCATGGACGGGACCCCGCATCTCCAGCTACCAAGGGATCCTGGGTCTTCGAAAACCGTGTACCCAGGGGCTCGAAGGTGGCTTCGCCTGGATCACCCATGGAGAAAACGCGGTGAGTTGCTCAATGGTAAAGACGAGACCGATGGAGCCCCGCGCACGAGGAGCGGCGCAGAAATCGACGAGCTTCTAAAAAATTGGGACGAGTGCCCTTCGCCGGGAAAGAAGCGACCCAAGCCAGAGCCGCTGCTGGGTGCATGGAAAGCGAGGTCTGTTTTCCACGACTTGGAGTACTGGCCGGTCCTCCACACGCCTCATAGCCTTGATGTGATGCACATTACAAAGAACGTTATGGAGAGTCTGCTTGGCACTATTTGCAATTCGGAAAAGTCCAAGGATGGGCCGAAAGCAAGATACGATCTGAAACATTTTGGCATTAGGAAAATCTACAGGTCCCCGCCGATAGTGATGATGATGATGATGATGATGACGATGAGGATAAGACGGAAGGGACTCAACGTCCCCGCAAATAGGCTAAGAAGAACACCGTGGTGCTTCCCGCTGCCTGCTTCACATTGAGTCCGCCGGAGCTTGAGCAGTTTTTCAGGGGACTCCTAGAAGTCAAAGTTCCTCACGAATACTCAGGGAGTATAAGCAGATATTTGGACTTAGCGAAGAAGAGGTTCACCGGGATGAAGTCTCACGATTGTCACGTTCCCATGACGCAGATACTTCCCGTTGCGATCCCAGGGATAATGGACGAGCATGTCCGTGATACGTTGTTTGGCCTTTGCAACTTTTTCGACGTTATCACCCGGAAATCGATCGGCGTGAGGTAGCTCAAGATGCTACAGGATGAGATCGTGGTGATACTATGCGAGCTCGAGATTTACTTCCCGCCGGCATTCTGTGATATATGTGTCCATCTCCTTCAACATGTCGTTGATGACATCAGTCATCTCGGCCCGACGTTCCTGCACTACATGATGCCGATGGAAAGGCAGAATGGTGTCCTGAAAGGATACGTTCGCAATAGGGCCCGTCCAGACGCAAGCATGGCCAAAGGATTTCTAACCAACGAGTGCATCTCTTTCTGCGACAATTACCTAAGCACCAAAGACGACCAGGATGTCGGTTTGTCCACCAGGACGCACCTCGGCAGGCTCAATGGAGTCGGTCACCGCGAGGGCTACCGCGACGTCCATGTCGGCATTCAAAAACGATGCGACGACTTTGAAAGGGCTCACCGGGCCGCGCTACAACACTTAAAATTGATCGAGCCTTTCATGGAAGAGCACAAAAGCTTAATCAATCAGAATTATATTGAAATGGGCGGGCCGAGGAAGATGGGAGACATAACCAAAGAGCACAACTCCGGCTTCACGCGTTGGTTCAAGCAAAGTCAACTGATTGAAGCATGGAGAAAAATGCCTTCTACGGAAGATGAAAAACTCATATACATCTTATCACAGGGCCCCGGGCAGAACGTAAGGACCTATCAGGGGTACGACATCTCCGGTTACAGATTCTCCACCGAGGACAAGGACATGAGTAGCGAAAATCAAAACTCAGGAGTAACTATGCTATCATATGGCGATGACGAGACTAATGTCAAAGAAAGATACTTCGGAAAGATCGAGGAGATATGGGATCTCAACTACTGCGGAGAGACGGTGGTGCCAATGTTCCGTGTGAGATGGGCCAAGAATGTCAAGAAAGAAGAACGGTATTTCACCACAATGGTTATACCCGATGCCAAATCGAAGAACGCATCCGCGAAAAATGAGCCATGGGTACTCGCTAGCCAAGTTGACCAATGCTTCTTCATCACCGACCCGTCAAGGCCTAGCGGTGTTGTCGTGAGGAGGGGCAAGAGGAGCATCATCGGAATGGAAGGAGACGCCAACGAGGAAGACTTGGACAAGAACAGTGATCCGAAGATCGAGGAGGAGTTCGACAAACACTTCGACATGCCTACTACTGGTAAAGTAAGAAGGAAGACATCCCTACCTACCCACGGTTGTCCGTTCACGCGAAGAAATCTCAAGGTGGCCGGCATAAAGTATTCAGTCGCCAACAAAAAGGGCAAGAGACGCTAATTAAGCTAGATCGGAACCGATCGAGACAAATTAAGAAGACTTTGTGTGTATATATGTGCATGTGTATGTGTATGTGAGACAAGCACTTCTTTCTATATATATGTGCATGTGTATGTGAGACAAGCACTTCTTTATATATGTGCATGCATGTATGTGATTCTTTATATTTGTGCATGTATGTACGTGAGACAAGCACTTCTTTCTTTAATTAATTGTAATTTAATGTTTTCTTTCTTTAATTATAACTAAAAGACCTCCATCGTGCTACCGCTTTTGCTCATCATCGCCGCCGTACTTGTAGTCTATTTCATCTTAGCTTAGACATTTGTAACTTGACAACATCGAGTAACTATGTGGTGACAATTGTTCGATGATGTTTGACTATCACTTTGCAAATTCGATACTTTGCACTATGTACGTATCACTATTGTAATTAAGTAATGTGTGACTTATATCTTTGTCAAATATCAGTAGTATGTTATATATTGTCAAATATCACTGCTGTGTATTCAAATTGTATAATTCCTGTGTATTCAAAATGTATATACCAGAAACAAATTAAATTACGAAATACTGCATTCTTTTCTGTGGCGTACCAATAGAGCTTTCTGTGGCGCATCTATTCCTGTGGCGCATCACCTCTTGGTGCGCCATAGAATCAACTACTTATTATGTGTCGCATGCTGGGCGTGCGCCATAGAATTCACCTTTCTGTGGCGCAGATTGGACGTGCGCCATGGAATCAATAATTTCTGTGGCGCACGGGTGGGGTGCGCCACAGAAAATATTTTAATGGCGTGTATTCTGTGGCGCACCCCTGTGGCCTCGTGGTGCGCTACATAATAGCTATTTGGTGCGCCACAGATGAGGCAATCTGTACTAGTGACGCTTGCTTGTTTTAAGTGCACATTTATTTGAATGATTTTTCTATGTGCATATTGATGTCACTAGACTTGATCATAACAGGAGTTGTTGTGAGAGTTTGATGCCTTGGATGATTATATTGTTGTTCTTGAAGATTAAATCATTTTTAATATACTTTGCATAATGGATTGTCTTTTAGTATTGGTTCATTGAAAGGTTTTACTTTGTTTTTCCTAATGGTTTATACATTACTTTTTGATATCAACTACAAACCACAACCTTTATTCATATGATCTCAGTTTACATGATTTACATTAATATGATGATCAAGTTTATGTTGGTAGCATGTCACCTCAGAAATTATGTGTTTTTATCGTTTACCTACTCGAGAACGAGTAGGAACTAAGCTTGGGGATGTTGATACGTCATAAACATATCCTTAATTTCTGATGTTCCATGTTGTTTTCTTATTATTTCCCACATGTTTGCTACACTTTATGTCATTTTTATCGATTTTCGGACTAACCTATTGACAAGATGCCACAGAGCGAGTTCCATGTTTTCTGCTGTTTTTAGTTTCAGAAAAGTTGTTCTAGAAATATTCTCGGAATTGGAAAATTCGAAGCCCGAAAGTCTTAGAATTCCAGAACGTTCCATGGAGTCCCGAAGAGACCCGGAGAGGGGCCTCAGGGGGCCCACACCATAGGGAGGCGCCCCCTGGCCGCGCCATGGGGTGGTGTGGGCCCCCCCGGCCTCCACCGCCTTTGCCCTTTCGCCTATTTATTCCTCCCGAGACGTTAACCCTAAATATATTCCATTTTTTTCCGAAAAACACACGAGGCCGCCGTCATCGTAATCCTGAGATCGGGAGGGTTTTGGAGTTCTCCTCGGCACTCTGCCGGGAGGGGAATTCGTCACCGGAGGGGTCTACACCGCCATGCCCTCCTCCGAAGTGATTCGTGAGTAGTTCATCTCTGAACTACGGGTCCATAGCAGCAGCTAGATGGTTGTCTCCTCCACTTTATGCCTCATGTTTAGATCTCGCGAGCTGCCTCACATGATCGAGATCATCTTTATGTAATGCTACATGTTGTGTTTGCTGGGATCCGATGAATGAGGAATGCTATGTCTTTTGATTATCAATATATCATGTTATCTTCATGCATATGTTATTTATGATCTTGCATGCTCTCCATTATTAGTAGATGCTCTGGCCAAGTAGATGCCAGTAACTCCAAGAGGGAGTATTTATGCTCGATAGTGGGTTCATGCCTACTTTGCATATGTGCTCGAGTGGCAGAAACATGACGGATGGAGGATGTGATGTTTCCATTAGGGAGAAAACAATAATGCTTTGTCTAAGGATGATGTTATTGTTTACATTACACACTTTGCTTACTGAGATTATCTGTTTCTTGCAATTTAATACCCAACGTTTGTTCGGATCATATTCGGAGGGTGCATTTTTAGTCATAGATGTAGTTGGATGACGGTCTATGTATATTGTTGTAATGCCCGCATGAATCACATAGTAATCTTTATATCTTTCATATGCACTACAGTGCAGCCTTCATTTCTGTCAATTGTCTAGCTGTAATTTGTTCACCACACATGTTATTTATCTTTCACGGAGAGACACCACTAGTGAACTGTGGACCCTGGTCCATTTTCCTCATATTGATAAAACACCTACTGCGTTCATATTGTTTTTCTACTATTTTTCACACCATACGTTTAACCTCTTCGTGTTCAGCAAAATCGGTGAGATGGACAACCTCACTTCTTTGTTGGGGCAAAGTGATTTCATTGCGTTGTGTAGGTTCCATGTTGCTGCTGAACCGGAGCTGCATCAACCTTCAGAGATCTCTTGTACTCCTACTGGTCGATTCAACATTGGTTTCTTTTCTGAAGGAAAACTTGCCGTTGCACTCTTCACATCCTTTCTCTTGGGGTTTACCAACGTCTGAGCTCCGTCAGTTTCCCTGTCCCCCGATTCGGGGACGGGAGGAGGCGGAGGAATAGAGGAGGGAGGTGGCATGGCTCCGGCCGCGGAGATGAGGTCTCCACCCGCCGATCTGCTCGAGGGAACTTCTGGCGCACTCACAGAGGTGCTCGGGGGAGCCTGCGGAGCAGAGGAAGAAAGAATCTCCACCACGGGCTCGGGGTCGACCATATCCACGGGCACGGGGGAAGGGCTTCCGGTAGCTATTTCCTCGCGGCGCAACCAAGGGATTGAGTTCGAGCCACCGATGTTTGGGTCTCCGGTGAGGTTTTTGCTCGTTCTCTTCTCTCTTGAAATCGCGAGTGCAAAGTGTGTTCTGGAAGTGCTTCAGGGAATTGTGGAAGAAGAAGAATGAACGAAGGGGCCGAGGCAGGCTATTTATGGCTGTTTCCGCTGAGATTCGTCCCAACAGCTAAATTAGCCATTTGATGATTGACGCGTGTCATGCAAAAAATCCGTGATACGAGCAGATGGGGTGATAATGTCTATCTCCTCGTTTCTCCCGCAAAGTCTGTCAGGGATACGGTTTCAGTCTTTTGACTAAAACCAAACGTTCGTGAAGTAAGCATGATTTTATCGCTTACATCATAGGTTCCTTCTCTGCGAATATTCAGGAAGAAATGTCGGATTACGGAAACCCGAGTTTGGCATTAGAAGTTTCAATGAGAGAAGATTCAAGACTAAAGCGCCGACTTTTCGGAAAAGAATACAAATCAACAAAAGAAGGAAAGATGAAGTCTTAATTCCCTTTGGGGTCTACTGTCGGATATATATGCCAACTAGGGGTACGTCCAGCATTAGCCGAAGGCCAAATTAACAGGGTGGCCCGCAGGAAATGGAGCAAGGTCCATTTGGCGGCCCAGTAAGCTGATGCGCAGGAAGCCGGATTCTAGAAGAACCCAAACCACAGCCCACTACGTGGTACGGCTTGGAGAAGAAGTCGGATGCCTTACTTTCCAAGAATAGGATTACTTTCAGTAGTCTTCTAGGTTTCTTTCCTGTAATCCCTAGTACGGTTATCTACATAAAGCCGGACGTGAGCACAAGAGAGGATAGGAGAATAGAGATTCGAATAGCTACAAAACAACTCGCCGGGAAGTTTATCCTCGCCGAGTTAGCGAAACCATATTCACAATTGTACTATGTATACTTCAGGCTTCAGCCCTGATTTAGTGAGATTGCAGGAGTAGGAATGCCGCCATAGTTGAGACGTACCGAACCTGGGTAAATCGTGTCCTCGTTTCCAGTACTTCGACGTTTCCCCTACGGTTCTACCAGTAGGATTATAGCACCTCCTTCCATGAACCTAACAAAGAAGAGTCAGCAATAGGTGGAGTCGACAAGGTTTGCTTGAGTGGGTGGAAGGCTTCCCTGGCTTCGGATGTGCACTTGAACTTGTGTGACTTCTTCAGTAGTTTGTAGAAGGGGAGTGCTTTTTCTTCAAGCTTTGCTATGAACCTCCCGAGTGCTGCTGTTGTACTCCTTTTATGTTTACAGGTTCCTTCATTGAAAGTATAACCTTGATCTTTAACAGGTTGGCTTCTATGCCTCTGGCATATAGGAGGTACCCGAGTAAATCTCCCTGATGTACTCCAAATGCGCAATTCTTCTGGTTCAGGCTGATTTGATACTCGTCCAGTGCTGCAGACGTCTCTCCAAGGTCGTCGATAAGGGTTCTGCCTTATTTGACTTGACGATGATATCGCGCACATATACCTGAGCGTTTATGCCAATTTGCGCTCTCACGCAGTTTTGCATCATACGTTGGTACCAACCGATCCAACACTAGAGCTAACTTTGGTGAATTGGGTTTGGATGGTTCCAACCGTCATTTGTAGGTTAGCTATAGTATGGGCCATTTTGGAGATCTCCTCCTTAGAAGACTGGGGTCATCTCCGTTGGCCATAATACTCGTAGGCGGTTAAACCCGACATAAGAGGTGAGGCTCTGATACCAATTTAGTATGGTCAACTAGAGGGAGGGGGTGAATAAGTGACTAACAATTTTTCTAATTTTCCTTTTTATATTGGCATAATCAAGCAAAGACAAAGTTATCTAGATGTGCAACTAGGTGAATACCCTATATGATACGATACAAAGTATGCAACGGAAGCAATATGTAAAGTACAAGATAAACCACAAGTATAAACAAGGAGACAATGATATGTTTCTCGTAGTTCTTTCTCAAGAGAAGTACGTCTACGTTCGAGAGGTGTAGAGCCACCTAGACACTCCAATTGAACGGATGTGCACACCATATTTTCCTTGAGTTTCTCCAGTGAGGGAGATTCTCGTTTCCACTATGAGGTCGTCTTTAAGGCATTGACCAAATCTTTACACAAGATTAAGCCTACTCCACAAGATGGTTGGAGGCTCCATGCACAAGGGTTTCTAGGATGACAAGGCAACTCAGAGATCTACAAGATCCCAAAGGGGAGTATGGGGAAATGAAATTTTGCCTCGGTGAATATGTAGATCTAGGTCTTATCCACCAAATCCTTGAAGGCATCAAGTTTGGTTGGTTTAGTAGGGAGAACTAGGCATTTAAAGCTTTGTATTTATGCAGGATAGAGAGGAATGGATGAGCTAGCCGTCCCAAGGTAGGAGACAACTATTCATAGCCCTCTCCAAAATATGGTTGTTGTAGTCTTCCGGGGCCGGAAATTTCCGGGGTAAGAGCCGGAAATTTCCGGGCACATAGGCCGGATATTTCCAAAAGTCCGCGGGGCGGATATTTGAAAACTCCGGGGGATGGAAATTTTCGGCCCAAATTTTTGCCCCTTTCCTGAGAGCGGGCAGGCGTACCGTCTTCGTCTTTACGACTATCTTCACATGAAATTTCCGGCCAAAATATTCGCCCAACTCCAGAGAGCGGCAAGTTTTTGATGCGCTTGTTCTTCGAGGCCAGATTCCAGTAGGCCGGAAATTTCCAGGGAGGGCCCCGGAATTTCTGCTCTTTAACTTCTAGAATATTCCGGCTTCCTAGGAATACTCCGCCCTCTGATTTTGCTGAAACATATTTTCCAACAGGGGACAATTATTCAATTTGATCCATAGAGACTTTCCAGCTGTGAACACTTAAACAAACACTAGAGAGTAATACATGTGTTGTTATTATCACCCAAACTAGATTAGATGAGACATGAGCTTTCAACTTCCCAAATTATCCGAGGAAGTGCACCGGAAATTAGGAGGAAATGCATTATCTATATGAGGCGGTGCACAAAAAAAGAGAAAAGTATTGCACTGCACTCAACAAATAAAGAAACGCAGTGCAATCTACCCACTCCGGGCAGTGCACAAAATTAGTTTGTCGAAACATATAAACATGGGATCTTGTTTTAAAGATCTCGAAGCGTCTAACCTATTCCCGAAAACAGATCGCGATTTGCAAACTCGGTTGGAAATATATTTCATTTTTTGTATTCGGATTTGAAAGAGAAAAGGAACGAGTGAGCGACCTACGCTCCGCCTCCATGTGGTGAGTAGGAGCGACCCGCACGGGAGACAGTGAATGCGTTCATGGAGCTCCAGGTGCTGCATGTGGAGGCAAAGACGCGGGTGCGCTCCCACAGAGCGCCCTTTTCCTAGTAATTCGGAAATTTCTTCGATTTTATTTCTAAAATAGGGCTGAAATCGCCAATAAATTTTTCATAGCTCGGCCAATAAAACACCCCATGGCTATCGCATGGAATTTTATTTTGGTACCTGAAAATGATTTTTGGTAATTTCTAGGAGCAAACTAGCTAGAGCACACGTGTAGTTAAAATTAAAATTAGTTCCTAGAAATTATCCTAAAGTTGTTTAAATGGGAGAAAGTACCTAAAAAATCTAAAATAGTTAGAAGCTGGGCCATTCAATATGCTTTACTTCCTTCCAAAATTGTTCATGATACCATATTATTTGCACTTTCTTAATAGAAAACAAATTTTGGGACTCCAAAAATAGAAAAAAAATCTATTTGTGAAAAATAATGAAATATTTTCTTGAAACTATTGTTTTCATGTAAAGATGCATGTTCTTTCTAAAAATGGCCACATTTTCATAAAATTGATCGCAATGACAATGTCATCTTGATCGAAATGCATGAATGTTCATAGTATGTCAAAATCATTCTTTATCCGTTTTCCCAGGAAACTAGCACACATAGAAGGACTCTATGCAAAAAAAGATTGCACGTTGTGAAGTTTTCATCATTTTCTTTGATTATTTTTTAATCGAGAGACTAGGGCATGAATATTACAACACCTCCTTATAAATGCTACATGGAGTACGTCATACTTGAATACCTCAAAATGCAGTTTTTCATTCAACTCTTAAAATAAATACAAGTGGACAGAAGAGACTCTTACTCCTTTATATATAGTACTAGTTAGCTCGTGCAATTAAATCGGGCAATTCACAAATAGAAAAGTGGCATATCAAATGCTACACCGATGAAGAAAAAGAACACAATGCTCCAAAAATTTCAAAGCACCTCATGCATGTGCCGCCGTGTGGTTAACTACTACTGTGTCTGTTTTCTTTTACACACTGGATGGCTTGGCATACGTATCCCGGCC
Source organism: Alopecurus myosuroides (assembly GCA_028641055.1). Lineage (NCBI taxonomy): Eukaryota > Viridiplantae > Streptophyta > Magnoliopsida > Poales > Poaceae > Alopecurus > Alopecurus myosuroides. The sequence goes on along the minus strand of CM054057.1, from coordinate 621,833,280 downwards.
GGTTTTAACAATGGTATACGTGTCGATCGATCCATGACATTACACTTTTTCGTAGATGGATGGAATGGAAGTACATGATGGGCTCGAGCACGACAGCGTGTCGTCCCAAATCGGAGCAAACACACGCACGATAGAAGAGAAGAGATGGATCGGGAAACGTTCCAGAGTAGATCGCGTCATGCACGGAATCACCTCCTCCGTGTCCATATTGCCAAGTTTAGGTTCCGATTTCTGTGGATCGATCTCCATCGCCAGTCACCTGCTCCCTCTGTACGCATTCATACGTGCGGCTAAACCAACTCCATCGAGAGAGCTCTCTCGTTCTTCTCACATCCCCTGATCCGATCGATCGCCGACGACCATGAGGGGCGCGGTGCTGGTGGCCGTGACGGCCGCCATCGGCAACCTGCTGCAAGGGTGGGACAACGCCACCATAGCCGGGGCCGTCCTCTACATCAAGCGGGAATTCCACCTTGAGACGCAGCCCGCCATGGAGGGCCTTGTCGTCGCCACCTCCCTGATCGGCGCCACCATCATCACTACCTTCTCCGGCCCGGTCGCCGACATGGTGGGACGCCGCCCCATGCTCATCGCCTCGTCCATCCTCTACTTCGTGGGCGGGCTTATCATGCTCTGGTCCCCCAACGTGTATGTGCTCCTCCTGGCGCGCCTCGTCGACGGCTTCGGCGTGGGACTCGCCGTCACGCTCGTCCCCGTCTATATCTCGGAGACGGCGCCGCCCGAGATACGTGGCCTGCTCAACACGCTGCCGCAGTTCACGGGATCCTTCGGGATGTTCGTGTCGTACTGCATGATCTTCGCCATGACGCTCCACCTCGACCCCAGCTGGCGGACAATGCTCGGCGTGCTTTTCGCGCCGTCCCTGATCTACCTGCTGCTCACCGTGTTCTACCTCCCGGAGTCGCCGAGGTGGCTGGTCAGCAAGGGGAGGATGAAGGAGGCCAGGGTGGTCCTTGAGATGCTGCGGGGCAGGGACGACGTGTCTGGTGAGATGGCGCTGTTGGTCGAGGGACTTGGCAGCTCCGGCGACACGGAGATCGAGGAGTATGTCGTCGGTCCGGCGGACGGCGACCATGACCAGAGGGATACCGTGACGTTGTACGGGCCAGAGCAGGGGCTCTCGTGGGTGGCGCAGCCCCTCGCCGGCGGGAGGGGCAGCATGCTCGGCAGCGCCCTCGGGCTGCAGCATGGGTCCGGGAGGCAGGGGAGCATGTTCGACATGATGAAGGACCCCGTCGTGACGCTTCTTGGGAGCGTGCACGATCGGCTCCCGGGTGACAGCGCCGGTAGCATGAGGGGCAGCACGTTGTTCCCCAATCTCGGCAGCATGCTCAGCATGTCCGAGAGGCCTGCTGCCGGAGGTGGTCTATGGGACGAGGAGAACGTGGCGCCGGATGATGAGGATGAAGACGACGATGAGTACCTGTCCGACGATGACAATGACCAGTCGGCCGCACACGGTGGGCTAGAGGCACCGCTGCTGTCTAGGCAGAGCACAGAGGTAGAGAGCAGGACAAACAATGGAAACGAGGTGGTGCGGAGCGAGTCGAGTATGCAGCGGTTCAGCAGCGGGGGCGGCGGCGTGGATGCGGCGAGCACCATGGGCATCGGTGGCGGGTGGCAGCTGGCGTGGAAGTGGACCGAGAAGGTGGGCCCAGATGGCGTCAAACGCGGCGGTGTCAAGAGGATGTACCTGCACGAGGAGGGCGTCCCCGGTGGCGCAGACAGCACCGGCTGCGGACCTGGCGAGTACGTGCACGCAGCGGCACTTGTGAGCCGGTCCATCCTCTACGACAAGGACGTCCTCATCGGCCAGAGCCCCACCGAGCCTGCCTTCGCCAACCCGCCGGAAGCGGTTGCCACCAAGGCTGCCGCCTCAGGGCCTCGCTGGCGGGAGATCCTCGAGCCCGGCGTCCGCCACGCCCTCTTTTGTGGTATGATGATCCAGATACTCCAACAGGTACAATATATTTATATTTATGTGTGTTTCCGGTCTGACATGGACGTGCCATATATGTGTGCTAACGTGGCAACACTTGTTATGTTTGATGTCTCATGCAGTTCTCAGGCATCAATGGTGTGCTCTACTACACGCCGCAGATCCTCGACCAGGCCGGCGTGAGCGTCCTCCTCTCCGGCCTCGGCCTCAGCGCCGACTCCACCTCCATCCTCATTTCGGGACTCACCACGCTCCTCATGATGCCCAGCATCGGCATCGCCATGCGGCTCATGGACGTCGCCGGCCGCCGCAGCCTCCTCCTCTGGACCATCCCCGTGCTCATCCTCTCCCTCCTCGTCCTCATCGTCGCCAACGTCGTTCCCATGGCCACTACGGCCCACGCCGCGCTCTCCACGTGCTCCGTCATCGTCTACTTCTGCACCTTCGTCATGGGATTCGGCCCCATCCCCAACATCCTCTGTGCCGAGATCTTTCCAACAAGGGTTCGGGGGCTCTGCATCGCACTATGCTCCCTCACCTTCTGGATCGGCGACATCATTGTCACATACAGCTTGCCAGTCATGCTCAACTCCATCGGGCTCGCGGGTGTGTTCGGGATCTACGCATGTGTGTGCTGCATCGCCCTCGTCTTTGTCGCGCTGAAGGTGCCCGAGACCAAGGGGCTCCCGCTTGAGGTCATCATCGAGTTCTTCAATGTCGGCGCCAAGGGATTGCCGGAACAGCCCCTTGATTGATTGGACGTCCAATCCATCTTCTATCTATGCATTGAGTGAGTAATCATTTATTACTTTTTTGGTCCGTCATGGATCATGCTTAAGTACGTACTTAGTTGAGACGAAGAAGACGGAATAAAGTTCGTCATTAGGACAGAGTTTTGAATTACTGTATATTATGCCTTTGTTGAGTTTTTTTTGCTCCATGGTATGGTACTCATGGAGCCTAATTAATTTCTCCACGGAGTAGTGTAAGATAGGCGTTTTTGTCGTCAGATTTTCTATCCATATACTTTTTGTTTAATCTCGGCAGTCTCAATTAGCGCTTTGTGATTGTTATCTTACTCAGAAACTTGAGATAATATTTCACAGTTATGCTCCTCTATTCCCAGCACTACCAATTTTGTTAGGTACCTTTTCGTTTGTAGTAACAAATTATAGCGAACATTGCCATGATCCCTAGATATATATCACTTTGACAAGTAACTCTTCTGTCCTGGTCAAAATTGATCTGCTAGAAGTATTGCCCATTTTCTCTCCATGGTTTGTTTTTACGTGATAAATCTGGGGAGTGACTATTAAACAGGTAGCTGTTTTTTAAGTGGGAAACAGACACATTTCATACCCAATAAGAAAAAGGCAGTTGTGTGACCCAAAACTAAACATACGGCCTGTACAACCGACTAGTTAGCAAGTCGGGATTCACAAAGTCTCTCGCACTGTCAAAAGCCAAACATGGTGCATTGGTGCTGGGTCACATCTTTTCGATGAAAGTATACATAGGAGGCAAAAGCTCGCCCTGATCTGTCTAGCTTGTGTGCATCCGGACGATAGTAAAAAGCAAATGTTGCCTTGCGTTAGTTGTCGACCTTAAGGATAGTCTAAAATTTTCACTGACTGCTGAAGGAAAATTCATAGACCAAAATTTGGGCCATGAAAGAAAAATAACTAAATGAGAAAAGGAGAAACGTGCAGCTTTAGTTCGAATTGCCTCAATTAGTTGCTGATACAAAAAAAGTGTATGCTGAAAAGCCCACCCCTGCTGCTTATTCAGTTC